>OX621219.1:65000-70000 GCA_951640565.1 Petrophora chlorosata
GATGTGTCTCCATGGACCGCAATGTGCGTTCGAAATGTCGATGTTCAAATGTGTCCTGCAGTTCACACTATGACGCGCAGTTAACTGCGTTCTTCATCGACCCGCGAGCCAAGTGATCCACCGTCCAGGGTAATAGTTTTCTTTATTAAAAAAGTATTATTACCCATATACAATTTTATAAAAAATAAATATACAAAAAAATGTTAACTTAGAAAACGACAAGAGCGAGATCTCTCCCACTCTCGTACACATTCTAAACCATATACAATTTGTGTTTGACGAACGCATTCTAGAACGACTCGAGTTATGGATTTTTAACCGTCAAAATCGTTTATACTAGAACGCGACGCGATACATCTCGTCGTGTCTCTTTTTCAAAAGCGCGCGCGCGAGATGGCATCTTTTATTGTGTAAAGTTAAATAACTTTGGATGGATTTGTATTATAATAATAATTATAAATTATTATTAACATATACGTTAATGATCCTTCCGCAGGTTCCCCTACGGAAACCTTGTTACGACTTTTACTTCCTCTAAATGATCAAGTTTGGTCAACTTCCCAGCGACGCCGACGGCCGTGAAGCCACCGCGTGTCAGTCCGAAGACCTCACTAAATCATTCAATCGGTAGTAGCGACGGGCGGTGTGTACAAAGGGCAGGGACGTAATCAACGCGAGCTTATGACTCGCGCTTACTAGGAATTCCTCGTTTATGGGGGATAATTGCAAACCCCAATCCCCAGCACGAAGGAGTTTCAACGGGTTGCCCGGGCCTCTAGGCCAGGGAGAACATGTTGATTCCTTCAGTGTAGCGCGCGTGCGGCCCAGGACATCTAAGGGCATCACAGACCTGTTATTGCTCAATCTCGTGCGGCTCGAAGCCGCCGGTCCCTCTAAGAAGAATTTTAATACGTCGCCAGTGAGTTGCGTGCCGAAACACGCACACCGAAATGACGACGCCTATTTAGCAGGCTAGAGTCTCGTTCGTTACCGGAATTAACCAGACAAATCGCTCCACCAACTAAGAACGGCCATGCACCACCACCCACCGAATCAAGAAAGAGCTGTTAATCTGTCAATCCTTCCGGTGTCCGGGCCTGGTGAGATTTCCCGTGTTGAGTCAAATTAAGCCGCAGGCTCCACTCCTGGTGGTGCCCTTCCGTCAATTCCTTTAAGTTTCAGCTTTGCAACCATACTCCCCCCGGAGTCCAAAATCTTTGGTTTCCCGGAAGCTGCCCGCCAAGCCATTGTAGTAACGTTGGCGGATCGCTAGATGACATATTTACGGTTAGAACTAGGGCGGTATCTAATCGCCTTCGAACCTCTAACTTTCGTTCTTGATTGATGAAAACACCTTTGGCAAATGCTTTCGCTGATGTTCGTCTTGCGACGATCCAAGAATTTCACCTCTAACGTCGCAATACGAATGCCCCCAGTTATCCCTATTAATCATTACCTCGGAGTTCTGAAAACCAACAAAATAGAACCGAGATCATATTCTATTATTCCATGCACGAAATATTCAAGCAGCATTTTGAGCCCGCTTTGAGCACTCTAATTTGTTCAAAGTAAAATTGTCGGCCCATCTCGACACTCACTGAAGAGCACCGCGATAGGATTTTGATATTGAACCGGCGTGTTACCGCCGGCTCACCGACGATATGCTCCGCAAACGTGTCAGTATCACCGCGGATGCGGTGCACCGACAGCGCGGCGCACAAATGCAACTACGAGCTTTTTAACCGCAACAATTTTAGTATACGCTATTGGAGCTGGAATTACCGCGGCTGCTGGCACCAGACTTGCCCTCCAATTGTTCCTCGTTAAAATATTTAAAGTGTACTCATTCCGATTACGAGGCCTCGTAAGAGTCCCGTATCGTTATTTTTCGTCACTACCTCCCCGTGCCGGGAGTGGGTAATTTGCGCGCCTGCTGCCTTCCTTGGATGTGGTAGCCGTTTCTCAGGCTCCCTCTCCGGAATCGAACCCTGATTCCCCGTTACCCGTGACAACCATGGTAGTCGCAGAAACTACCATCGAAAGTTGATAAGGCAGACATTTGAAAGATGCGTCGCCGGTACGAGACCGTGCGATCGGCAAAAGTTATCCAGATTCATCAAAATTAACGACTTTGGACGCGAGGCCCTCCGTCGATTGGTTTTGATCTAATAAAAGCACTCGTCCCATCACTGGTCAGAGTTCTAATTGCATGTATTAGCTCTAGAATTACCACAGTTATCCAAGTAACTGAGTAAGATCTAAGGAACCAAAACTGATATATTGAGCCATTCGCGGTATCGCCTTAATACGGCTTGCACTGAGACATGCATGGCTTAATCTTTGAGACAAGCATATAACTACTGGCAGGATCAACCAGGGAGCTCACACGTTGTTTGCGAGACGACGAATCGTCACAACCCTCGATCGGAGAGAGAATCTCCAAAATCGAGGTGTGTCTTTTCATTCATTCCACACAACACATACGTGATTGAGAGTTGTTGTTGTTAAATTATTATGGATATGTTTCAATCCAATGTCGAACGTTCTCGACCAAGACTCTAAACACTTGTAAAAATCTTTTCGAAATCGTTTTAAACTAATACGATTCCGCCCGGAATTAATAGAGTCGAAACGTGTATGCAAAAAGCACGCGTTTCGCCTGTCAGCGGCATGTGGTAACGGCTGCCCTGGACGTATCTCTCTATATAGAATATATATATAGAGACACGTCGTCGGACATGTACCAATTAACTAACTACAAAACTAAATACTACTAACTACACTAGTTGGCGATTGGACAGCGTCTTCATTCCGTATCGTCAAAATGCCGTACGGAAATTAGAGTGCGCAATCTTAAACGACCGTTCATGATACAGGTTGCCAGCCGTCGGTAGTATTGTGCATACACATGTTACACACGATACAACTGACATTTGGGTCTGTTCGGTCGACACAGCGCAATAAAACATGCTCCACCATTCTACGGTCTCCGTTCTGTACACGAGAGATGAAAGATTACACTCTTGATACACTATGGTCACATTTCGATCATATAATATGTGCACACTATATCGACGACTGCGATAGTCCAAGAGTATTTAAACACTCGAAAAATCACACTCGAAATAATGTACACACTTAATCGTTAACCGAATTGTAACACAGCAGTGGAGAGTAACATTTCATTTCTTGCTCCTCAACGGCGGACCGATTTCTATGTATATATATATATATATATGGTATGTGTTTTAACGTTTTCTAAACAGACACTCATAAAATAGACAGAAATCTCGTCTCTGTCTATTTTATAATACAAAAAAAACGTTAAAAACAAACTCTATACTATACACACACATAGAGCGAACTCGTGTCTCAACAGATAGGACGCCGCCGCCGTGCGCCGTGTAGTACATTATTAACACATCGCGTTCAATACGCGACGTATCAGTAACTGTGCCACAAGCGCCGGTTTGGCTCCTCTCTTGTTAGACATGAATTCGATTTTCTCTATATAACCCGATACTGGCCGCGTACGTACACATATGCGCGTGCGCATATATTTTTGCCAAAGAAATTAGAAAAAACGGCCGAAAACGGCCGAAAACACAATATTTTTATCATTTTCTTCATATTCCCTTCAGGAATACGTGCTCGGGACGCTAAATAATAATAAGAATGCATCAATAAGTGGAAAAAAAAAAAAAAAAAAAAAAGCCACATTCCACAATATCACATTTCCAAAATTTTTAGGAAAGGTCATTCAAGCTCGATGCAACGATTATGATGTCATCAAGGTATACAAACAAAATGTGCCAAACGCTTTACGCACATACGGCTGTGCGTAAACCTAAATAACTCGTTGCGTTCGAGTTCAGTTCGGTTAAAATATTTAAAACACACGGCAACAGTGAAATTAATAATAATAAAACTTAATTTTAACATATTTTTACCATTTTTGTGCAAAACTATTATAAAATAAATAAATTAACAAATATATTTTTTTTTTTAATTTTTCATGTCGACGGGCAAGCAAATGCATGATAAATAAGTATTTAATGACGATATTTAGAAAAAAAAAATTTAGATAATAATAATAAAATTAAAAACACTCGGCGTTTACCGCGCGCGTTTTGGACGCCCGAGTATTATATGGCTAGAGGCGGCGCACTATTTTCCATCTATACTACACACAATAATAATAATAATAATAATTAAACACTACTACACTACAGACAACAATAATAATAATAATATTTTTCTTTTTAAAAAGCAAAGGAATCATAAACTCCACACTCGGCGTTTGCCACGCGCGTTTAATACGCCCGAGTATTATTTTGTGAGAACTACACAATATTTTCCATCCATAACGAAACCTACTAGTAAAACATCTTTATCTAGGCAGTACAAAATTATATGTACCTGTTACTATACTGTTTGATACAAATGCAATAAAAACAAATTATTTTATTTACATATACTCACCGCAGATTTTAAGTGTTTAAAATTCGTAACGGCTGAATGTGCGATACTCGCTTTGCCAATTTTCTAACAATTAAAAACTGCGCATAAAAACGCGCCCTTTTGTTTGGTAAATATGCAATCTGCACAGAGTTTTGTTGTTAAAACATTATTATGAGTGGTTCAAGTGATGAAATAGATGGTAAAATATGTATATAACACAGTCCGATGTTTTAAATGAGGTACAAATCGCGCCAAATAATCGTATGCCGCCAAAATCTCGAGATTAGTAGTATCGATACCAACCCAGGTAAGCACCTTATTGATTCCTTTTGCAAGTCGCTAGCCAAAATAGTTTTACTAATGCCACATTTACTATAGATAGCTAGCTACCTACTCATTATACTAGGTATGTCTATTCCTATTATAAAACAGCAAATTGTAAGTATGACAAAACCTTCAGAGCCACGCCCGTCACACTAACTGTCCATATCAATCAAAATCAACATAAGAAAAAAAAGTCATTCGTCACCCAACGAAAA
>OX621219.1:72500-85000 GCA_951640565.1 Petrophora chlorosata
GTAAAGGAGTCGGGTTCGCGTTCGACAAGTCCATGCACAGGAGACGAGAACGTCTCCATGGATGACTCCTTAAGAGGCTCGACGGCAGCCTATCACACATAGACCTTAAGCCGTATGTCGAATATTCAATCCGGCCGCCTACCGGCTGCACTGTCCACGATCATAGTCGTCTGGTTGAACCTGGTCCAATTCATGTGCGACCCTCTCAGTACTAACGCAGGCAGTGAATGGAAAACAAACTCCTTCAGCCTTAGAATTTTCTTTAGATCTTTGTAAGAATTGGAGCTCCACACCCCACGCCAGGAAAGAGTGCAAGAGGTAGCGCTGACTCGCTCCTTAGATAGTCCTAGTCTACCAGCAACCTTCTCGACGAGCTCACCGTGATTCCCGTACTTAGCACGTTTGTCACGATGCGCATCGCCGAGGGACCGCTGGCCCGAGACTATCTGTACATCAACGATCACTCCCTCACCCCCCCTGGCCGCAATAATATCAGGCTTCCGAAGTCCTTCTCTCGTGATTATGCGCGGTTCCACTTCCACACTCCAACCCTCTTCGACCATTGCTGCCCCTAGTACCTCTGCCACCTTGTTATGACGGAAAATACGCCCGCCGTGCGTTCGAAAACACTGTTGGATGATATGAGCCGTCGTCTCCTTGACCATGCAGCCTGCACGACAATTCAACTGCGACTCGTTTTCTGTTCGGCGACCCCTCGAGTTCCTTACTCGTGAGGGGAGCGCATTAATATGTGTATGAACGAACTGCACGTAATCGCGTCCCGTATGCTGCATGCACCGCTCCCTGATCCACTTCGTGGATGCAGGGCATCTGCTGGAATCGCGTAATTCGAATCCGTCCACGGAGCCATACAATAGTTCCCGCCAGTACAAGGTGGCCTTCCTTTGGCCAGTCATCGGGTCTTCTCGTGAAAACCTAACGAACTGCTCCCTGGCCCATTTCAGCTTTCTCTTTATCCTAACGGATTGGACGGCTGTTCTTGCCGCGGGCCAACCCGACGTACTCAGGCGACCGAACCTACGCAGAACGAGGTCCGGCACACAAGTCCTGAGCGACGGGATCGCTAGGCCTCCGTCCTTGATACTAGCATGAAAATAAGCAGTCGGCACGTCCGCGGGCAACCTTAACCACTTCCGTACTGCGCCACGTGTCTGTACGTCGAACATTCTCAATCTGTCCGCCGAGATGTTACCCAGGACCAGTCCGTGTAAGAATCTCGGCAACAGGTGCACTCTCAAGATCTCCAGACGCTGCTGGGGTTTGAGAGGTGCCTTTTGGATGTTAATTAACGCTTGTCTTATATCTTGTTCGATCGTAGTAGACCCCGATGACACAAAGTCTATCCCCAGGTAGCGCCACCGTTCCACGCAAGACACTTGCTTTAACCATCTCTTCCCGATCTTAAAAGACCGTTCAGATAGGTAATGCACCTTCTTACGCTTTCCGTCCGGCACCATTGAGATAACGGAGCATTTCGCATGATTTAATTTTAAGCCCATCATCTGTCCATATTTGTTCACACTGTCAATGGCAGCCTGCATACCTACTTTGGAACCCGCAAGTAAGATTAGGTCATCTGCATAGGCTATAGCAGAGACGAGCTCTGTGTCTAGCCTATATCCAACGTCTTTTGGTAAGTTTGCCAGAACTAAATCCATTGCAATGTTGAACAGCAGTGGTGATAAAGGGTCTCCCTGACGAACTCCCCTTCCGACTACGACAGGATCACTTTTATCGTATCCTGAGGCAAAGATGGTATTTGCAGATTCGTACAAACGAGCTATATAGTCACAGAATGCACTTGGCAAGCCCCTCTGCCTCAGCAATTCGATAAGCGCCGCGTGCGACACAGTATCGAACGCCTTGGAGAAGTCTAGCACCGCCGCATGACATTCTCTTAATTTTGCTCTGCAATCCCCCAGCACCGCGTCGAGCACTACGGAGTTCTCCAGTGTGCCATCGGCGTGGATAAATCCTCGCTGACGCGGGTCTGGAGGACAGCAAGCCAACAGTCTTTTGGCTAGGATGGAGTGCATGTGCCGCAGTGGTATCGACGCGATCGAAATCGGCCGATAGTCACTCGGTCCTCCTGGGTTGTTAATTTTTGGTACGAATATTGTACGACACTGCCGCAGTCTTTCAGGAATCTCGCCAAGTTCCAGCCAATTTGAGAAGAGCATTGCTTTGGTCTCAACAGGAACTTTATTCCATTGCTCTGGCCGGATACCATCCGGTCCAGGTGCACAGTGCGAGTCAACGCCGGTCCCCTTAACTTCCTCAATAGAGAACGGGGTCCAAAGCTGCGAGTAATCTCGGCTTCCCCCGGAGCACGCCACCCGCGCAAGCACGGATATTGCCTCTGGTGTGGGACCAGGAGCGCCAGATAGCGCTTCCATAACCGGTCTCCAATAGGATTCCAACTCTGGAAGGCTATGCTTTAACACCTGATGTTGGCCGTCAATTACCTCGCGAGCGACGCGGCTCGGACACCTCTGGAACAGTTTCTGCACCTTAGCGTACTCCATGCGCCGCTTCTTTCTGGAGGATAGCGTACTACTTGTGGTCCCATAATCATCACATCGGGGCCTTCCGGAGCCGGCATTTCGCCTCGGAGCGGCCGCCTTAAGGAGGTCCTCCACTACTTTGTCGAGCTCCATCCGAACCCCCATGGACACCTCCTCAGTGATGGAAGAGACCCCTGGAAGATCGCTAGGCCGGTCCGTCTCATCGACCACTGCCAGGCCACCGACGGGTGCTTGTTCGGGTCTTGTGGGGCTGCTGTTAGGACATTCAAGGGGACCGCTACTAGGAGTCTCAAGCTCGGCGAGAAACTCTCGCACCAAAGCCTTATAGGACTCCGTTCGCCTTTTACCCTTGATGCCCTCGATTGAGCGCCCGAACCCTGGCAACTCTTTGAACAGCTCCACATTCCCACACCCGCCGACGGTCGACAGCAGCCGAGCCTCGGTACGCGCCATCATCGCAACCTCCTCAGGAAGCCACCGCCGTTTCACCTGCGGAGGTGCCGCCTCTACGTTTGCTTCTAAGGGATGAGCGCGACGCTTGTGCACGCCCAACCCGATCTTCGAAGCAAAGGCTCTATTACACAGGACGCAGGTGAACGACCCCTGAGATACTTCCGCCGCATCCCTTGGTCGCACCCGACGCCCCGTTACCAGCCGACTCACGTCACAACCGGATTGAATATCAGATACACTGCTACTATTTATACTTACTGGACACGTCACCTGCTCCAGCGGGAGCGCGGCAGTTTGCTGTCGTCGGTTTACCCGACGACTGCGAGAGCTAGAATTGCCCCCCCCGGATACGATGGGGCAGAGCGTCCAAGGGACGCTGGGGGATTCTCCAGACCCGTCGGGCCTGGTACCCCCCCGGGGAAACATCCTTTGGTTCCAACTCATTTCATAAACGTGTACAGATCCCCGAAGACCCACGGCAGGCTGTCAACCAAACCGTGGGGGTCCGCCCTGCGATCGCTTGAAAGACCCCACGAAAACCGTGCGCAGTGACTTGGTACCAAACACGTACCCTCGGGTCTAACTGGGGTCCCCACCCCAGAAGCTCGGATGCACTTAACAGTCTGAACTAGGTGGTCGCCAGAACTGAGAAGCGCGCGCGACTCTTAAAAAGAGCATCCGAGAAGACCATAACCGGTGTCTGCACCCTTCCTCCCAGGAATGAGACACCAGATTATGGCCAGCGCTTATTTGTCTCTGTAACCTATCCACTGCTTCCATTCAGAGACTTGGTTAGATGTTGGGCCCATTTGTAAGATCGGAAGCAGTGTCCCCCTCCTTTGTTAGATAATAGCAGCGGCGCCACGAGCAGGCCAAAGGTAGGAGTTGAAGTACGGATTTGCACTCCCATTGTAGACGTGGTCTCCCGCGCAACGCGCACCTCCGTCCAGAGTAACTAAATTAGACCAACCGATCCGTTAGGACCCAAGAGAGAATTAGGAGGATTCACCCTTGTTAGGTATAGTCGTTCCCGTCTTAGATTCAGGCTAAATCCTGAGAGAGTCATAGTTAGCCTTAAGAGAGTCATAGTTACTCCCGCCGTTTACCCGCGCTTGCTTGAATTTCTTCACGTTGACATTCAGAGCACTGGGCAGAAATCACATTGCGTCAACACCCGCGAGGGCCATCGCAATGCTTTGTTTTAATTAGACAGTCGGATTCCCCTTGTCCGTGCCAGTTCTGAGCTGACCGTTGAACGACGGTCGTACAGAACCGCATCAATCACGCCGAAACGCAACCGACACGGCCTTACGGCTAGGAAGATCCGCGGAAGGCCGGAGCGCGGGTCCAGTTTCCGCCCCCTTGCGAGAGCATCGACCAGGCCCGGCACCGGCCGCATCCGCTTCCCTTCCAAACCCGACACGCCCCGGTCCTCAGAGCCAATCCTTATTCCGAAGTTACGGATCCAATTTGCCGACTTCCCTTACCTACATTATTCTATCGACTAGAGGCTCTTCACCTTGGAGACCTGCTGCGGATATGGGTACGAACCGGCGCGACATCTCCACGTACATCCCTCACCTGAATTTTCAAGGTCCGCAGAGAGTATCCGGACACCGCCGCAAATGCGGTGCTCTTCGCGTTCCGAACCATATCTCCCTTCTATAGGATTCCATGGAACTCGAACGCTCAGGCAGAAAAGAAAACTCTTCCCGGACCTCTCGGCGGCGTCTTCAGGCCACTTTGGGTTACCCCGTCGAACACTAGTTTAAAAAACTAGGGAACGATTATTGAAACGGTTCCGCTGCCGGGTTCCGGAATAGGAACCGGATTCCCTTTCGCTCAAAGGTTGTTATTTATCATCAAAATAAATTGAATAAAAACACAACACATCGACATAAGATTTCTCCTTGAGCTTAGGATCGACTGACTCGCGAGCAACTACTGTTCACGCGAAACCCTTCTCCACGTCAGTCCTCCAGGGCCTCGCTGGAGTATTTGCTACTACCACCAAGATCTGCACCGACGGTGGCTCCAGGCGGGCTCACGCCCAGACCCTTCTGCGCACGCCGCCGCGCACGTCCTACTCGTTACGGCTTAATGATAAACGTATAAATACGGTCATCGCACATGCCGGTAACGGTAGTGTATAGGCAAAACGCTTCAGCGCCATCCATTTTCAGGGCTGGTTGCTTCGGCAGGTGAGTCGTTGCACACTCCTTAGCGGATTCCGACTTCCATGGCCACCGTCCTGCTGTCATGAGCGACCAACGCCTTTCATGGTGTCCCATGAGCGTTTTTTAGGCGCCTTAACACTACGTTTGGTTCATCCCACAGCGCCAGTTCTGCTTACCAAAATTGGCCCACTTGGCACCGTCATCAGATCTCCGGCTTCATCATTCGAGTAAGCCGGAGTTCTCACCCATTTAAAGTTTGAGAATAGGTTGAGGTCGTTTCGGCCCCAATGCCTCTAATCATTCGCTTTACCGGATGAGACTGTTCGAATCGACGCCAGCTATCCTGAGGGAAACTTCGGACGGAACCAGCTACTAGATGGTTCGATTAGTCTTTCGCCCCTATACCCAGTTCCGACGATCGATTTGCACGTCAGAATCGCTACGGTCCTCCATCAGGGTTTCCCCTGACTTCGACCTGACCAGGCATAGTTCACCATCTTTCGGGTCCCAGCATCTGTGCTCAGAGCGCGCCTACATTCTCGAATTGGAAACGAGACGCCTCGGGAGTGCGAGCGACGGACCTAGATCCGTGCGCCATCCTCCCTGAGCGGTCGACGAGCGACCACCTTCACTTTCGTTAAGCCTTTCAGTTTACGATCTCAATGACTCGCACACATGCTAGACTCCTTGGTCCGTGTTTCAAGACGGGTCCTGCGAGTGCCCGAAACTGAATCATCGCAGACAGATACGCACACAGTCCGAGACAGCACGGCAGCGACGACAGGCGCGCCGCACTCTCGTCCGCACTCGGGCAGAACGTGAGATACGGCGTTGCCTTGCGTCGGGCCGGACGCGCGCGAGCGCGTGAGCGTTTCGTCAGATCTACCTTCCGACGGCCGGTCGGTGACACTCACGGTCTCCATTCCGCAAGGGAACGAGGACTCCCGAAAGGCACTTAGACCGACATCGAAAGGGTCGCGATGTATTACTAAGAGAGAAGTGCACGCCGTCCCCGGACGCTACAAACGCCGGACGTGCCCGCCGGCCGAGACCGAGGACATCGCGCCAACGCCGGTGCGCCGAGGAATGACGATGAATCTCTCCGTTCGTTCATTCGAGTTTCGCAGGTTTACCCCTGGACGGTTTCACGTACTGTTGAACTCTCTCTTCAAAGTTCTTTTCAACTTTCCCTCACGGTACTTGTTCGCTATCGGTCTCGCGGTAATATTTAGCCTTAGATGGAGTTTACCACCCACTTAGGGCTGCACTCTCAAGCAACCCGACTCTGAGGAGAGTCCCTCTCGCCGCCGTCCTCCGTCGCTACGGGCCTGGCACCCTCTACGGGAAAACGGCCCCGTTCAAGACGAACTTGGACAGGAGAAGACAACGACGAGAAAGCGGAACCTCCCGAACACCACATCTCCCGCCGCCGTGACAACGACGGGATTCAGTGCTGGGCTATTTCCTGTTCGCTCGCCGCTACTAAGGAAATCCTAGTTAGTTTCTTTTCCTCCGCTTACTAATATGCTTAAATTCGGCGGGTAATCCTCCCTGATCTGAGGCCAACGTTATAAGTGGAGGCAGACACGATATCCGTCGGCGCAAAGACGTCGCGACTAAAAACGATACGAGATCGTAATTAACACACGGCGTCATCGCGCCCTTCGGACGTCGAGTCCGCCTACTTTTTTTTAAAAGTACCTTATTGCACACACACACAAATTACACACGTTCGCGATAGATACAACCCTTGTTCAAAGTGTACTACGCGCACGTATATAAATGTATATTATATATGTACGGTACTCTTATTTTTGTAATTTTTAAACGGACTATTATAATTAAAAAAAAATAAATTTAATTATATTAGAACCGTCAAATGCACTATATATATGTATATATATATATAACGCAGTGTGGTTTTTGTTATTATGCAGCCGGCCCTCAGACAGGAGTGGTCCTGGATGTGTCTCCATGGACCGCAATGTGCGTTCGAAATGTCGATGTTCAAATGTGTCCTGCAGTTCACACTATGACGCGCAGTTAACTGCGTTCTTCATCGACCCGCGAGCCAAGTGATCCACCGTCCAGGGTAATAGTTTTCTTTATTAAAAAAGTATTATTACCCATATACAATTTTATAAAAAATAAATATACAAAAAAATGTTAACTTAGAAAACGACAAGAGCGAGATCTCTCCCACTCTCGTACACATTCTAAACCATATACAATTTGTGTTTGACGAACGCATTCTAGAACGACTCGAGTTATGGATTTTTAACCGTCAAAATCGTTTATACTAGAACGCGACGCGATACATCTCGTCGTGTCTCTTTTTCAAAAGCGCGCGCGCGAGATGGCATCTTTTATTGTGTAAAGTTAAATAACTTTGGATGGATTTGTATTATAATAATAATTATAAATTATTATTAACATATACGTTAATGATCCTTCCGCAGGTTCCCCTACGGAAACCTTGTTACGACTTTTACTTCCTCTAAATGATCAAGTTTGGTCAACTTCCCAGCGACGCCGACGGCCGTGAAGCCACCGCGTGTCAGTCCGAAGACCTCACTAAATCATTCAATCGGTAGTAGCGACGGGCGGTGTGTACAAAGGGCAGGGACGTAATCAACGCGAGCTTATGACTCGCGCTTACTAGGAATTCCTCGTTTATGGGGGATAATTGCAAACCCCAATCCCCAGCACGAAGGAGTTTCAACGGGTTGCCCGGGCCTCTAGGCCAGGGAGAACATGTTGATTCCTTCAGTGTAGCGCGCGTGCGGCCCAGGACATCTAAGGGCATCACAGACCTGTTATTGCTCAATCTCGTGCGGCTCGAAGCCGCCGGTCCCTCTAAGAAGAATTTTAATACGTCGCCAGTGAGTTGCGTGCCGAAACACGCACACCGAAATGACGACGCCTATTTAGCAGGCTAGAGTCTCGTTCGTTACCGGAATTAACCAGACAAATCGCTCCACCAACTAAGAACGGCCATGCACCACCACCCACCGAATCAAGAAAGAGCTGTTAATCTGTCAATCCTTCCGGTGTCCGGGCCTGGTGAGATTTCCCGTGTTGAGTCAAATTAAGCCGCAGGCTCCACTCCTGGTGGTGCCCTTCCGTCAATTCCTTTAAGTTTCAGCTTTGCAACCATACTCCCCCCGGAGTCCAAAATCTTTGGTTTCCCGGAAGCTGCCCGCCAAGCCATTGTAGTAACGTTGGCGGATCGCTAGATGACATATTTACGGTTAGAACTAGGGCGGTATCTAATCGCCTTCGAACCTCTAACTTTCGTTCTTGATTGATGAAAACACCTTTGGCAAATGCTTTCGCTGATGTTCGTCTTGCGACGATCCAAGAATTTCACCTCTAACGTCGCAATACGAATGCCCCCAGTTATCCCTATTAATCATTACCTCGGAGTTCTGAAAACCAACAAAATAGAACCGAGATCATATTCTATTATTCCATGCACGAAATATTCAAGCAGCATTTTGAGCCCGCTTTGAGCACTCTAATTTGTTCAAAGTAAAATTGTCGGCCCATCTCGACACTCACTGAAGAGCACCGCGATAGGATTTTGATATTGAACCGGCGTGTTACCGCCGGCTCACCGACGATATGCTCCGCAAACGTGTCAGTATCACCGCGGATGCGGTGCACCGACAGCGCGGCGCACAAATGCAACTACGAGCTTTTTAACCGCAACAATTTTAGTATACGCTATTGGAGCTGGAATTACCGCGGCTGCTGGCACCAGACTTGCCCTCCAATTGTTCCTCGTTAAAATATTTAAAGTGTACTCATTCCGATTACGAGGCCTCGTAAGAGTCCCGTATCGTTATTTTTCGTCACTACCTCCCCGTGCCGGGAGTGGGTAATTTGCGCGCCTGCTGCCTTCCTTGGATGTGGTAGCCGTTTCTCAGGCTCCCTCTCCGGAATCGAACCCTGATTCCCCGTTACCCGTGACAACCATGGTAGTCGCAGAAACTACCATCGAAAGTTGATAAGGCAGACATTTGAAAGATGCGTCGCCGGTACGAGACCGTGCGATCGGCAAAAGTTATCCAGATTCATCAAAATTAACGACTTTGGACGCGAGGCCCTCCGTCGATTGGTTTTGATCTAATAAAAGCACTCGTCCCATCACTGGTCAGAGTTCTAATTGCATGTATTAGCTCTAGAATTACCACAGTTATCCAAGTAACTGAGTAAGATCTAAGGAACCAAAACTGATATATTGAGCCATTCGCGGTATCGCCTTAATACGGCTTGCACTGAGACATGCATGGCTTAATCTTTGAGACAAGCATATAACTACTGGCAGGATCAACCAGGGAGCTCACACGTTGTTTGCGAGACGACGAATCGTCACAACCCTCGATCGGAGAGAGAATCTCCAAAATCGAGGTGTGTCTTTTCATTCATTCCACACAACACATACGTGATTGAGAGTTGTTGTTGTTAAATTATTATGGATATGTTTCAATCCAATGTCGAACGTTCTCGACCAAGACTCTAAACACTTGTAAAAATCTTTTCGAAATCGTTTTAAACTAATACGATTCCGCCCGGAATTAATAGAGTCGAAACGTGTATGCAAAAAGCACGCGTTTCGCCTGTCAGCGGCATGTGGTAACGGCTGCCCTGGACGTATCTCTCTATATAGAATATATATATAGAGACACGTCGTCGGACATGTACCAATTAACTAACTACAAAACTAAATACTACTAACTACACTAGTTGGCGATTGGACAGCGTCTTCATTCCGTATCGTCAAAATGCCGTACGGAAATTAGAGTGCGCAATCTTAAACGACCGTTCATGATACAGGTTGCCAGCCGTCGGTAGTATTGTGCATACACATGTTACACACGATACAACTGACATTTGGGTCTGTTCGGTCGACACAGCGCAATAAAACATGCTCCACCATTCTACGGTCTCCGTTCTGTACACGAGAGATGAAAGATTACACTCTTGATACACTATGGTCACATTTCGATCATATAATATGTGCACACTATATCGACGACTGCGATAGTCCAAGAGTATTTAAACACTCGAAAAATCACACTCGAAATAATGTACACACTTAATCGTTAACCGAATTGTAACACAGCAGTGGAGAGTAACATTTCATTTCTTGCTCCTCAACGGCGGACCGATTTCTATGTATATATATATATATATATGGTATGTGTTTTAACGTTTTCTAAACAGACACTCATAAAATAGACAGAAATCTCGTCTCTGTCTATTTTATAATACAAAAAAAACGTTAAAAACAAACTCTATACTATACACACACATAGAGCGAACTCGTGTCTCAACAGATAGGACGCCGCCGCCGTGCGCCGTGTAGTACATTATTAACACATCGCGTTCAATACGCGACGTATCAGTAACTGTGCCACAAGCGCCGGTTTGGCTCCTCTCTTGTTAGACATGAATTCGATTTTCTCTATATAACCCGATACTGGCCGCGTACGTACACATATGCGCGTGCGCATATATTTTTGCCAAAGAAATTAGAAAAAACGGCCGAAAACGGCCGAAAACACAATATTTTTATCATTTTCTTCATATTCCCTTCAGGAATACGTGCTCGGGACGCTAAATAATAATAAGAATGCATCAATAAGTGGAAAAAAAAAAAAAAAAAAAAAAGCCACATTCCACAATATCACATTTCCAAAATTTTTAGGAAAGGTCATTCAAGCTCGATGCAACGATTATGATGTCATCAAGGTATACAAACAAAATGTGCCAAACGCTTTACGCACATACGGCTGTGCGTAAACCTAAATAACTCGTTGCGTTCGAGTTCAGTTCGGTTAAAATATTTAAAACACACGGCAACAGTGAAATTAATAATAATAAAACTTAATTTTAACATATTTTTACCATTTTTGTGCAAAACTATTATAAAATAAATAAATTAACAAATATATTTTTTTTTTTAATTTTTCATGTCGACGGGCAAGCAAATGCATGATAAATAAGTATTTAATGACGATATTTAGAAAAAAAAAATTTAGATAATAATAATAAAATTAAAAACACTCGGCGTTTACCGCGCGCGTTTTGGACGCCCGAGTATTATATGGCTAGAGGCGGCGCACTATTTTCCATCTATACTACACACAATAATAATAATAATAATAATTAAACACTACTACACTACAGACAACAATAATAATAATAATATTTTTCTTTTTAAAAAGCAAAGGAATCATAAACTCCACACTCGGCGTTTGCCACGCGCGTTTAATACGCCCGAGTATTATTTTGTGAGAACTACACAATATTTTCCATCCATAACGAAACCTACTAGTAAAACATCTTTATCTAGGCAGTACAAAATTATATGTACCTGTTACTATACTGTTTGATACAAATGCAATAAAAACAAATTATTTTATTTACATATACTCACCGCAGATTTTAAGTGTTTAAAATTCGTAACGGCTGAATGTGCGATACTCGCTTTGCCAATTTTCTAACAATTAAAAACTGCGCATAAAAACGCGCCCTTTTGTTTGGTAAATATGCAATCTGCACAGAGTTTTGTTGTTAAAACATTATTATGAGTGGTTCAAGTGATGAAATAGATGGTAAAATATGTATATAACACAGTCCGATGTTTTAAATGAGGTACAAATCGCGCCAAATAATCGTATGCCGCCAAAATCTCGAGATTAGTAGTATCGATACCAACCCAGGTAAGCACCTTATTGATTCCTTTTGCAAGTCGCTAGCCAAAATAGTTTTACTAATGCCACATTTACTATAGATAGCTAGCTACCTACTCATTATACTAGGTATGTCTATTCCTATTATAAAACAGCAAATTGTAAGTATGACAAAACCTTCAGAGCCACGCCCGTCACACTAACTGTCCATATCAATCAAAATCAACATAAGAAAAAAAAGTCATTCGTCACCCAACGAAAACAGATTCAAACATAGCACGCCGCACCCTCTACGAAAGTACATAGCTGTAGTTGCGCTTTATTTTACAAATATAAATAATTTGATTTTCAGCGGCGCTGCGTTGCCAATGGGGTTGAATGCAGCGGAGGTCCGCTGCCATATTCTGCGGCATCAGTCGTCCAAACAAAACCAGCAAACGGAGCACAAGGACACCGTTCAAACCTTAAACTGTTACCGATCTATTACAATATTACTATGTGCGTAAGTAATTAAATGCAACGTTTTGATAAAGCTCAAACATTCGATTCAAAAGAACGCGTCGCGTGAAGCAAAAGCGAGCTTCTATACAAACAGGTATATATATAGGTAGGTAGGTAGGTAT
>OX621219.1:1290000-1606778 GCA_951640565.1 Petrophora chlorosata
AATACAATACAATACAATAACACTTTATTGCACACCAAATTACATAATAATATACACAATTATATAAAACAAAACAAAAAAAAATATACACAAAATACATCGTAGTTTTGACGTACAATGGGCGGTCTTATCGCTACATCCCTACATCCATTCTTACAAACTTTCGCGTTTATATTATTAGTAGTTATTACCCATATATAATACATATATACTATATATGCAAGAGAAATAAAATAATAATATAATCAGTGACTTTGAGAAAGGTACAAGATTTTCAGTTATAAATGTAAATAATAATAATAGTAAATAATAATAATAAATAATAATAGTCATAAAGTCTTTTTTATGTTACTGAGTGATGAGAAGAGCAAGTCGTTCACCTGATGGTAAGCGCCACGCCTGCAAATAACAATTGCCGTGCCACCCAGGAACTTTTAATACTAAAAGCACTGCGTGGCACTGGATTGCGATCATCACCCCGAGACACCTATTAGGTCTCACGTGCCCAGTAATTTCGCTGGCTACAACCCTTCGAACCGGTGCAGTGATGCTTGCGCACTACTGCCGGCAGAATAACTGGCAAAGCGTTGGTACCTACCGAGACGGCCTCACTCTATAGTTATCACTCTATAGTTATCGCACAAAATAACCTCAACAGTTGATTTGTAAAAAAACAAAAGACTGCTTCAAAGCAGAATGCTTCTAAAATAAATCTCTACATCATACCTATCTCTTTCTATCCACCCTCAATAAATATATCCGTCCCTTTCAAGCGCAAAGAAAATAGTATCTTTTCTGACAAAAGATTCGAACGAACGTTAAAAAAACACAGGCAGTTAAAAAAGCAAAACGTCTTGCTTGAGCGGCAGCGGTACAAGTATAAAGAAGATAGCGATTTTCATTCTTAAAGTATGTCGAAATAATATATAATATATATAAAAAGAAAAAGACAAATAAATACGCTTAGGCGTATTTATTTTTCTTTTTCTTTTTTTTAACGGTCACATACGTAGCTCTTGGTCCCTAACAAGGATTTCTTGTATCTAGGGAACCAGGAACTATGAAGACCTTGGTTCCACCAGACACGAAACAAATGCTTCCGCTTTTTTTCTATGCACAAACATTTGTCCCGTAGCAGGAATCGCACCATAGATTTTTTTTTTGACCCTGGGAAAAATGTATTACGCATACCCCCATCGGGTGATGGGGGATATTTGAGCCAACCTGCTCAACCACTACACCACAGAGGCTGTTCAAAAATATATCGAAAAAATAATTTTTGAAAGAAATGGATTCCTTTACGAGAAATGATTATTTTGTCAAAGCAAATGACACACGTCTTTGGTTAAGGTTCAGTACAAGCTTTTTAAACACATATTTCTGACCATAAGTGATAATGATATATGTACGTGTGGGTACATTTAACTTATTCTGTTACCGTGCAAAATACATAATTGTGATGACATTATGCTTTTAAGATGCTCAAAACATTCAAAATGCCGACCTTTCCAGCTATTATTTCATCTTGATCTTTAACGACTTCAAAAAGAGGAAAGGTACATAGTACCTATGACATAGTACCTATGACATAGTACCTATGTCCCACTGTATACCTACTCGTATATATATTTATGTTCACGAGTTCTCCACCAACTGCCGATCGGTTTCAAAAACTCTTTTTGCATTCAGTTTTGTATAGCTACGAAGTGGTCCCATATACATTTCATCGATATTTGACCTTGGACTTCGAAGATACATTGAAGTCGGTTTCTTTTTGGTAAAATGTATACTTGTTAAGCTTGCACTTCGTTGTCTAAGTATTGTATTAGATTCAATTATTTTTAAATGACCATATTACGCAAATTTCTACCAGAAACGCAAATATACAATTTTGGAATTCGTTTGTTTACTGTAAACGCTAGTGGCGACATCTACGATGAGCTTTGCCTCTTCTTCCCTATTAGGACGATGCCTGATTGTATGAGCAAAATTCGCTCGCATCGCGTAGTTGCGTTCTATTAGGAAACCGCTTTAATATCAAAGACGTATAAAAATAAGTTTAAAACAATACTACGCGGAGAGTTTTACAAAGTCCGCTGTTTACTTTAGACTTGTTCCTGAAAACTTTTGAGTTAATGTATTGTTTTTTCAAGGAAAAATACGTATTTTGCTGCAAGTTCAATCCGTCATAATGTTTAAAATAACAGACGAAAATTTTTATGATATTCTTTTATGAAGTTTAACTCCAAACTTTCTGTATATAAAGTTTTTGGTGTACCAGTTTTTATGTTATTGGTTTTTATTTATCTTCAGCCAAGTTTTTCACATTATTTATATAAAAACAAAAATATTATAGAAACCTAAACCTAGAGTGCCGCTGGCAACAGGACTGGGCTCAAACTCTCGGTGGTTAGGGCGGCAGAGTGAGGAACTTCCTAGTAATACGTGCCGTGTCAAGGAGTACTGCCGCAGCCGTCTAGCGGGAGCCTCTTGGATGTTGATCAAGGCTTTTCTGTGAGGCCGTTCGTTTATTATGATTATTAATATATTTATTTACAATCTCAAGCCTAAGTTTTTTACAATATTTCTATACAAACAAAAATATTATAAATACATAAACCTACGGTGCCGCCGGCAGCGGGACAGGGTGGTTAGGGCTGCAGAGTGAGGAACCTCCTGACTATACGCGCCTTGATCCAACTGTCTAGCAAGAGCCTCTTGAGATGTTAGTCGAGGGTTTTTGCTGTGAGGCCTTACGTTTATTATTATTATCTGAGTTTATTATTTTTATTTTTACAGTCATAGCAGTTTTTTTTTACACCCAACGATCACATTTTGGCTCCTAACTAGGATTCTCTGTATCTAGGAAACCAGGAAATATGAGGACCATGATCCAGCAACACCCAGACGCAGACACTTCTTTCTTTCTTTTTTTTGACGGAATGTTGTCAAAGAATCGCTACAAGCTTCTCGCTTAAACCACACACACAAAGATCTGGCTGATATTTTTCTCGACTACAATAGGTAAGTGAAATAATTCACAAGCAAGGGGGATACTTCGAACACACGTTTAATAAAACTGAAGGTATTTAGCGCACTACAAAATTATGAAGTTCCACAAGTGCCGTGTTTTGTTACAAGCTTTTATTTAACTTGCAATGTTTGGGTCAAATCATGCAAGTTGAATCAGAACCACTTCCTCTTATCCTACGGAGTTATATCCTGTGTCCTGCGGTACTATGCGGGTATGCAGCTACGCTCGCTACGTGGCTACATTTGCTACGCGGGTATACAGCTACGATCGCTACGTTGCTACGTGGGTATGCGACTATGCTTGCTACGTGGCTACACCACTGTGCTCGCTATGCGGCTACAGTCACTACGCGGGTATGCAGCTATGCTCGCTACGTGGCTGCACGGCTACGCTCGCTACGCCAGTATGCGGCTACGGTTGGTACGCGGGTACGCTGCTACGTGGCTACACGGCTACGACCGCTACTTGGCTATGCTCACTACGCCAGTATGTGGCTACGCCCGCTACAAAGCTATGGCCACTACGCCACTATGCGGCTATGCTCGCTACACAGCTATGCCCGTTGCACAGCTATGCTTGCTACTCGGCTACGCTCGCTACGCGCGTATGCGGCTATGCTCGCGACATGGCTATGCACTTTATACAATGCGCTACCTACGCAGCTACTTATTACACAATTTGCTGCCTTCTTGGAGTGGGAGAAGAGAACGTTCGTTCCGAACACTTGCTGAAATTGAAGCTTTATAGAGAGACATCTGCATGAAAGCCGTATCGTAGGCTTACAGTAAGAAGTGTGATAAAAAAATTAGCTCGCTCCAACTCCCAAGTTTGAACATAAAAGTTGTTATCTAAAGTTAAAGTGTCGAAGTTTGCTTCACGGATTTTATCTGTGAGCTTTTAGATTAGCGACCTACGGTACCCTATTTTTTCGAATTTTATTAAGTGGATAAGAATTTTTAATTGTAGAGCCGCTGGCGCCGCTCCTGACGTCTCACCCGCGGTTCCGGTATAAAATGGCACAAAAATGCATTTTCAACGTCATATACAAATAATAATAATTAGGAAGAAGAAAAATGATATTGCTCGGGCAGGGATCGAACTTGCGTCTTCGGAATACCGTCCCGACACCTTAACCGGTTTTGTCACTTGGGGCATTACTGGTGCGTTGCCTACCTTAAGGAATCTTTTCACCCTTCTTTTAAAGTGCCCCATGTTATACCTTCGCGGGAAATCCTCGGGCGGTAGCCCATTCTATATATTATGTAGGTGTTCGGCAAGACAGATCTGGAGAATCGGACAGTATGCCATTTTCATAAATCGATGATATGTGAATGGGGTGGGTGGGACCACCGCTTTGCCAGTTGTTCAGTAGTGCGCGAGCAATACAGTGTTCCGGTTTGAAGGGCATTGTAGCCAGCAAAATTATTGGGCATAATGAGACTCAACAGCTAATTGTCTCAGGGTGACAGAGCAGTGCAGCGCCGCGCAGGATTTTGCAAAACAAAGTTCAGGGTGGTGCTGTTATTGTTATGGGCTGGCGTATTGCTTACCATCAGGCAATCAGCTAGTCCCGTCACTCAGTTACATAAAAAAAAATTGGGCTTTCGCACGACAAACTAGTCGTTTCTCATTGTTCCGCTATTTGGCTCTTATTTATCCAGCTATATCTTGTTAATTCTTGTTTTATATGACGAAAATAGCAACATAATCATTAACGCGCACTAGCGCCCCTAGCGGGATAAAGTTGCAGTATCGTCGCTATTGGACAAAACTTTTTTCTTTCCATTGGCTTTTGAAATGCCCGTCAAACTGCCGTTTAGAATGTCAACCACTACAATAACGTGTGTTCGTCTTTCCTTTCCCACTTTGACTTCAAAAGAAAGTTTAGCTTCTCAATTTTCACTTGCCGCCAAAATGCCAACGTTTTCCCTGTTTTGCTGCGACACCATGACGTAGGGATGTGTTGTCGATTTTATAGATATCGATTAGTAGGTTTTGTAATGATCATTGTTGAATAGGGATATTTATTAATTTAAAATTGCGAGTGTGGCTCAGTGGGAGCTCGTGCGACTTTCGATCCGACGCACCCGAGTTCGAATCCCGCTGGCCCCGCCACTGACTTTCTTAAGCTATGTGCGGATTTAACACTCGCTCCAAAAACGGTGAAGGTAAACATCGTAAGGAAACCAGCATGTCCAAGAATTTTTCACAAAAAGTCAAAGACATGTGACATTCACCAACCCGCACTGGGCCAGCGTGATTAGGCCCATTGTCTCTCTATGAGAGATGACCTGTGTCCCAGCAGTGGGAACGTGATGGGCTGATGATGATTAATTTAAAATTAGGCATCCAGATCGGTGGGCAAAATAATGGGTACCTAAAAATGGAAGACGGCGCCCAGGCCGACCCAAAAGAAGATGAAGGGACGATCTGTGTGCATACCAAATAGGCTAGTGTGAGATGGTGCAGGATAGGGACGTTTGGAGAGATCTGTGCGAGACCTTGACCTAGCAGTGCTGTCCCAGCATAGGTTTAAGCCAAAAATAGGATTACTCCAGATATTTAAAAGTCATTGATTCAGTTATCTTAAACCTTTTCGTTGTATTTTATTAATTGTAAGGACTATAGACTTATCTCTGATTAGAATCTCTGTATTTTTCCGAATAACAAAATTAAATGGCTTATATAATAATAATATTTAAGATTATTAGACATCAGAAATCAGAATCTGAGATCAGAAATATATACCTATTGCAATAAACTATAGCATACAACAAGGTAAGAATTACAACAAGGTTAAAATATAAACAAACAAACCAGAAAATGAGTTTATTAACCGAAGCTCAGTTCGAGAAAAACAACACAATAAAATGAACATCGATAACCTCTGTCACAACACTACACACAGACAATTTACTAAATAGAACGCCATTTTGTCAACGTAACGCTCTCATTGGCTAATTCAAATAAGGAAACAGTCGGCGGAAACTATTATTTTTTCGTTTTCCTTTTTTACGCTCGGTTCTGTTCAGCCAGGGTCATTTTACGAATTTTGTGTTGCCAGAGAAAAATAATTAGAAAAAGTAATTTTAGAAATGACGGTTTTAGGGCTCTCATTTTTCTAGATTAGTCTAATGTCTGGAAATGTTTTTTATTACCTAAAATTGCGCTTGCAGATTATTAGTTATGATTTCGAGTGTAATGGTTTGTTCTGCTCTATTATTTTGCTTTAACATTGGACCGGCGCAACAGTATTTTAATCGTCAGCCTACATCAGTCCACTGCTGGACATATGCCTGTCCCAAAGCACGCCACTGAGCCCGGCTTCGAAATTTTTGTAACAATACAATTATTAGAATAATTTCAACTGTCTAACTACCACGGTTCATGAGATACAGCCTGGTGACAGACGGACAGACAGACGGACGGACAGCGGAGTCTTAGTAATAGGGTCCCGTTTCACCCTTTGGTTATGGAACCCTAAAAAGCAACTTTTTCTGTATTCACAGACGATCCGGCACTAAATATAAAGTGGAATTCCTTATTTACAAACTTCATTCGCAAGCTCAGCGGTGCCGCAGTCATATTTCCTTGGAATTTATGTGCAGAAAAAACTAGGCGTATTGCGTTGTGTACCACTCGTACAATAAGGGACATAGAGCGAGTGGCTCAGTGGGAGCACGTGCAACTTTCTATCCGATGCACCGAGTTCGAATCTTGCTGGCCACTGACGGATCTTTGGAAAAATATATAAATATTACAAACATTTTCTCATTTTTAGGGTTCCGTACCCAAAGGGTAAAACGGGACCCTATTACTAAGATTACTGTCCGTCTGTCCATCTGTCCGTCTGTCCGCCTGTCACCAGGCTGTATCTCATGAACCGTGATAGTTAGACAGTTGAAATTTTCACAGATGATGTATTTCTGTTGCCGCTATAACAACAAATACTAAAAAACGGAATAAAAAAATATTTATGTGGTGCTCCCATACAACAGACATGATTTTTCGCCGTTTTTATAGATAATGGTACGGAACCCTTCGTGCGCGAGTCTGACTCGCACTTGGCCGGTTTTTAGTATGTTCTCAGACTGGGATCGACTCTATAGAGGGTACTGAACACGAATTCATGGTTTTAACATATTTTGTCTGTTATCTATAGACTCGGAAACTGCTAAATGGATTTTAATGTGGTTTTCAGGGTATGGCAGCATAATTCCAACTTAGATTATAGGGTATGTTACATCAAAATTGGTTGAGTGACTACGAAGATACAGCTTGACCTCTTCGTAGTACGCGCTCTCATATACTGGGGAGGTCTTGCTAAGATGGTCAAATAACACGAATATGGGCTTCCTCTATCGTTCACGCAGATGAAATCGCGGGAAAAGACTAGTTAATATATTCATCATCATCATCATCATCAGCCCATCACGTTCCCACTGCTGGGACATAGGTCTACTCCACAAAAATATATATTTTTTTACTCTTAATAGATCTATGTTTGGCCACTATCTCGCCTGATGTGAAGCGATGATGTAGCCTAAGATGGAGCACATAGATCTAGAAAGGGACGGCAGTTGAGCGGCTGCTCAGACCCGTCTCCCCGATGGTTTACCGAACATCATCCCGAAACACGACTAGGTCGCTTGACGGCATGGCTTTGTTCGGTGGATGGTATTACAACCACGGCCAGAGCCTACCACTCCAAAACGCGTAAGCGGGTTTCATCACGATGTTTTTCTTCATCGTTTTAGAGCGAGCGTGAAAAATCTGCACAGTACAGTAAGTACAGAAATCAATCTACATACAAAGTGCGCTCGAGCAACGCACACATAGACACCGCTCACGAACACAATATCTCAGCACAGTTGAGACCAGTGTCAGCGCGAGTGCCACGCTGGCCCAGTGCGGGTTGGTGGATGTCACATGTCCTTGAATTTTCGTGATAAATCCTTGGACACGCCGGTTTCCTCGCGATGTTTTCCTTCACCGTTCTTAGTAGTTAATATATTACCACAAAAGAAACACGTTTTCTTCATATTACAGATATAGACATAACAGTTCTCTATTACCATTATTTATTCTATTTCGTTTTCTTTTTACGCCGGCGGCGCAGTAATTCCGGTTTTTATATAAAAAATAACTCTAAAAATATTACTTTACCAGATGTTTAATAAAAAAATTACCGGGAAAAGGGCTTAGGGTTATGTTATATTATAACCTTGCGAGAGATAACCATATGAGAGATGAGAGTACCTTTAGGCTTTGACTATACCTATATTTTCATTATTAAAATGTAATGTTATGTTCCAGTTGTGTTTCTCCTTTATTTATCTAAACTAATATTATAAAGAGGAAAGATTTGTTTGTTTGTTTGCATTGAATAGGCTCCGAAACTACTGAACCGATTTGAAAAATTATTTCACTGCTAGGAAGCTACACTATCCCCGGGTGACATAGGTTATATTATATTTTCAAAAAAATTAGAGATCCTTACTAAAACTCCAATAATGTAACCCAAGGTGTAAAAAAAATACCTAAAATATTCTTTATATCGCGTGCGCTGCGAAGACTATTGATGATAGAATAAAATAATGTACTACGACTTTGCAGAACTCATCATTATTTACAAAAAGTGTCGCGACAACATATGTCTAACTATTATAGTTATGCCACAATAAGTGATCTTTTATTTTAAAATTTTAATTGAAATGCCACCGCTAGAAAAATGATTGCCCTGCAGAGGTAACAAACATTAAAAAAAAATTATTAGAATTGAGAACCTCCTTCTTGATTTAAACTCGGTTAAAAAACTTTTAAATCACAAAAGTTTATTTTTAGCTATTTTTTTAAATCACAGCAAATCTTAAAAAAATGGCAGAGCGTGAAAACAATCTCCTGATTGGCTTCTAGCATTCGAATTTGTTTTTTTTTATCGTCCCGTTCGGCAAATGCCGTCTTTTACGGCTTAACATTTTTATTTATTATGCCATTGTTCAATCCGAGACGAGTGCCGAACAAAGCCAGGCGCGGAAGCTATGCGCACTATAAGTACCTACTTATTGTATGGCAGGATTTTGAGCCGAAAAAAAGTATTGGTAGTACAGCTGTTGAGAGGAGGTTGCGGGTTTGATTCCCGCGACAGGATAAATGGTTTTGAACGAAATAAATGAATCTTGAATCTTGAATCTTGAACGAATGAATGAATGTTTTATTTATAAGAATATGGTAAGAATAGGTCTTAAATAAAATTAATAAATTTCCGATATTCTACCGTTGCTGGTGTATAAATGTTGGGCATGCATACGAAAATTACAGAAAAAAGCGCAAATGCTTGCGCACTACTGACGGCAGAATAACAGACACGGTACTATAAACTATAATTAATTTTTAGAAAAAAAGTAAAACCGACTTCAATGTATCTTCGAAGTCCAAGGTCACATATCGATGAAATGTATATGGGACCACTTCGTAGCTATACTGAACCCAAGGCAAAAAGAATATTCCAAATCGGTTCATATATGACGGAGTTCTGAGGTAACAAACATAAAAAAAATAAAAAAATAAAAATACAATCGAACAGAGAACCTCCTCCTTTTTGAAGTCGGTTAAAAAGTACGTTTGTGTTGCAGTTATGCCAATGGGCCGTAGCTCAGCGAATTACATTGCTTAAGGAGCAAACACCGAGGAGATAACCTCTGTTGTGTAGTGGTTGGGCAGGTTGGCTCAAATCTCATACACCACCGAGGTTGCGGGTTCGATTCCCGTGACGGGACAAATATTTGTGCTCAGAAAAAAAAACAAGCGCAAGCGCAATTTGTCTCGTGTCTGGGTGGTGTGGGACCATGGTCCTCATAGTTCCTGGTTACCTAGATTCAGGGAATCCTAGTTTATGTATGTGATCGTTGGGCGTTATTAAGCTATTGCATAGCTTCTATCGCGGGCCTTGAGCGTGGAGACCGAATCCAGAAATTCCGTAACGAAAATAACCTAACACCCCCCACTCCGAATGCTATGCAATAGCTTTACCGCGGCAGTCTCCAAATGCCACACGTCTTTTTTTTATTTATTTAATTACAATGGACACTGAAATCCGCTATTTCAACAAGCTGGCCTTATCGCTAAAAGCGCTATGTAACTTTCACACTTGGCTGTACCGATCAATACTTACCGAGTAATGTTTAAGCAAATCAGTTAGAAATTCATGAATTCCTCCGCCATATTTTGTCAAGGGTCAGAATCAACGACTATAAAACCAATGGACTGCGCATACTGTGCCTCTTCACTCACGGAACATTAGCGGTTTTTACCTGATATATCTTTGCATATCAAGTAACACCCCAATTACATGTCTCTGGAGACATCAGTAAATCACACAAAATATTATTAAAGCGAAAGTTTGTATGTTAGTGGAACGCTGTAATGGCTCAACAGATTTGAGTCAAATTTGGAATGGATATAGCTTATACTCCGAATTAATACATACTTATATTATAAACGCGAAAGTTTGTATGTATGGATGTGTGGATCTTTGTTACTCTTTCACGCAAAAACTACCGAACCGATTTTGATGAAATTTGGTATGTAGCTACTTTAGGACTTAGGCTCCTTTTTATCTCGGGAAACCACGGGTGGAAACGCGGGGCGCAGCTAGTTTGTTAACTAGTTTGGTTTTGTTCACCTTCCAATTTCTTTCCTTGCCAGCGACGACGGATTATTTATTTATTTAAATAAATATTATAGTAGTGTGTGCACATACTCCCACAATCTAAATAAATTATTTTTCAAAAAAAACTAAACCGACTTCAAAACCACAAATGGCACTCAAAAGTAAAAAATAAATTAATATAATTATCATAAGCGCTACCCACTCATATATTTGAAGTCGGTGCCAGCCAAGTCTAATAGGTAGCAGATAAATATGTATATAGTAAGTACTACTTGTAGGTAGTATCTATCTACTACCTTTTAGACTTGGCTGGCACCGACTTCAAATATATGAGTGGGTAGCGCTTATGATAATTATATTAATTTATTTTTTACTTTTGAGTGCCATTTGTGGTTTTGAAGTCGGTTTAGTTTTTTTTGAAAAATAATTTATTTTACCCTTTTTAGTGAAAAACAAGTTTTAATTAAATTTATTCAAAAAGTTTTTAAAGACAAGCTTTTATGATCTAGAAGCCACATCATGACGAAGTTTAAAACGGGCTATCACAATTAAATGCATGTACAAAAAAATTTCATGTCTGTCCTATATCTCTGTTGAAGAGTTCCCTCGCCGGAAGTCAATCCTGGGTGTATCTGCCATGTCATGATGGAATTTAGAACAGGCTATTATGGTTAAATCCATTTACGAAATGTTGTGTCTGTACTATTCACCGTTGAGGAGTTCCCTCACCGGAAGTCAACCCTGGGTGAAGCAGGTGAAGCAGTCGAATACAAACCTCCACCTTTAGAAAGTTGGTTACGAAAAAAACAAGAACCGACTTGAAGATTAAGCTTATATTTTTTGTTTTTGCAATTTTTTTCAAAAACTACTAAATGAATTTCGATAAAATTTATATGGGACCACCTTTGAAGTATTACCTACCAATCAAAAAAAGAATCATCGAAATCAATGCATAATTGGCGGAGAAATCGCGTAACAAACACACAAAAAAAAAAAAAAAAAAAAAAAAAACATACCGTCGAATTGTAAACCTCCTCCTTTTTGAAGTCGGTTAAAAAAAACACCCCATACTTCTATTGTATCAATCGATAGGGTCAATCATAAGGGCCAAATCTCTAACAAACTTGGTAAATCAAAGAAAGGAAAAAAGAAAGAAAGAAAAAAGAAAAACCATTTATTCGACACACAAACACAACAAACAGAAAATAAAAAAATAAAAAATAATAAATAAATATGCCGAATGGGCTCAGCTCAGCATAAAATGCCGAAAGTTTTACACATTGGCGCTGATTTTCAGCTGATACCCGTGTTGCTATAGGAACAGTGAAAAATTTACTAAACTTATCCATAAAATTATTTATACCTACTAATCTAAGGAATATTTTCTTTGATTTTAGCCGGTTCGATTCCCGAGAGTAGCAAGCGAGTTACGAAAATCTTTCAATGCAGATTTGTTTCTTTTTAAATATAAAGAAATTATTCCTAGAAGTAAAATTTGCTATCTCCAGTATTTACAGCACTTTCCGGGTGCGGATAAAAAATTACACCCTATATAATTGTACATAAATTTTTTGGGTCAGGAACCTTCGCGGACGCACACAAAATATAATTTTTAAGACAAGCTTTTAACAAATTCGTAATCAGAACCGCGAGCAGATAAAAATGAGCCGAAACACTAGTAGTTTACGATTATCCGTCAAGGAGTTCCATTGCCCACCTTCCGTCTCCATCATCAGTTCAGCTGGCTGTCACCATAATATTGCATTGTCATCGGACTTTGACAAGTCTGCAAAATTTCAACACCGCAGGGTAAGAGGAAGTGGTTCTGATTAAACTTGCAAGATTTGACCCAAACAAACATTGCAAGTTAAATAAAAGCTTGTAATAAAAATTAACATAACAACATCAATTGAGTTGAACATGTCTTTCAATCGTAACATGAGACGTGAAAGAATGCCATCACGTATCTTCTTATCATGTCACGTCACGTAACGTCACGTCACGTGTTAAAAAAGTACGAGCGTGTTTGTTACTGCCGTGACGGTTGACGTTTATTGATCGTCAAATAAAAAGCCTGCAGCATAACCTCTCTTTTCAATGTCGGCGAATTCAGTTCAACGCTCTCTATTAGAGGTGCTCTTTATATTATATAGCAGAATAAAAAATCCGTTGAAAAAATATAGCAGTAGCAATCTGCTATATGTCTTTACTGCGGTCTGCTATCTGCGCTTTCTGCGCTATTAAAAATAAACAAGAATCCGTAATGGATAAAAAAAACATCTAAAACCACGTTTTTATGGATTTAGAATGCATTGTCATCGAGTTGTGAGTTACCCTGAAAGTTTCAGCCGGATAGCTAATCGGGAAGTGCTCAAAATTTGAGTTGCAAGATTCCACCCAGAACGACAGACAGACAAACAAACAAGAAAGTTACTTAATAAAAACGTGGTAAAATAAATAAATACGCCCAACAATCACATACATAGATCCTAGCCCCTAACTAGGATTCCCTGTATCTAGGGAACTTTTTTCTTACATTATATAGATCTACGTTTGACCACCATCTTGATGTTAAGCTACGCTGTAGCGGAAGATGGAGCACGTAGATCTAGAAGATACCTATTCACTCTGGCCTTGAAGATACCCAGATTGTAGTTATTAGGAAACAGAGAAGACGGCACCAGGAACTACGAGGACCATGGTCCCACAACACCCAGTCACGAAACAAAGCTTATTTTATTTATCTGTGCACAAACATTTGTCCCGTTGCGGGAATTAAACCCTCAATGATGTATGTGATTTGAGCTAACCTGCCCAACCACTGCACCACAGAAGCTGTCAAAGTTGTTATGCTATAGGTATAGCATAAATATATTCTGCGCTTTTAATAATAGCATTTCGTTATAACGTATTTTGTTAATAGCAGTTGTAAGACGCGTTTAATATAGCATATCGTTATAACGTATTTGGTTAATAGCAGTTGTGAGACGCGTTTAATATAGCATAACGTTACAACGTATTTGGTTAGAACGACTACTCTCTATGATATATTTATATCTTATTTTACATTTTGTTAACCAATATACTGAAAGGTATCCGAGTGGGATCAACTCAATAAAAAGTGAAATTTATTGCCTAAGAAATAGAGTCGGAATTGCTTCACGCGTTTCCTGTTCAAATTAAAATACGGCTGCGAACAATTTTTACCTCTGTACCCTTCAGTTAAGGTCGGATATCAAATACAAATTTAAGGTAAGTTAAGCTACAAAGGATTTTCACCCGAATGGTGTTGAAATAAGGCGCATTATCGAATGAAATGATCGGTATTTGCACCCTCGCCTTTGCTCAGAATATATACAGGTTGAATTTTTTATATTTAAGCACAGTATTTGGGCTTAGTTATACGTTATACGTGTTTCTGTTTTTAACCGACTACAAAAACGAGGTTCTCAATTCATTTTTTAACCGACTTTAAAAAGGATGTTCTCAATTCGATTGTATTTTTTTAACCGACTTCAAAAAACGGCGGAGGTTCTCAATTCGATTGTATTTTTTAACCAACTTCAAAAAACGGCGGAGGTTCTCAATTCGATTGTAATTTTGTTAACCGACTTTGAAAAACGGCGGAGGTTCTCAACTCGATTGTAATTTTTTTAACCGCCTTAAAAAAACGGCGGAGGTTCTCAATTCGATTGCATTTTTTTAACCAACTTGAAAAAACGGCGGAGGTTCTCAATTCGATTGCACTTTTTAACCGATTTAAAAAAAAGGGGTTTTCAATTCGGTTACTTTTTTTAACCGACTTCAAAAACCGGAGCAGGTACTAAATTCGATTGTATTTTTTTTACGCGTTAAGAAAAGAGGTTTTCAATTCGGTAACATTTTATAACCGACTTCAAAAAGGAGGTTCTTAATTCACACTAACAGTTTGATTGAAGTTTTTAACCGCCTTAAAAAAACGAGGAACCAACTCTGAAAAAAAGGAGGAGGTTCCAATTCGATTATAGTTTCTAACTGACTTTGAAAACAGGAAGAGGTTCTCAATTCGATTGTTTTTATTGTTACCTCAGACCTCCGTCATTTATAAACCGATATGGAAAATTCTGCGTTGGGTTCAGTATAGCTACAAGGTGGTCCCATATAAATTTCATCGATATTCGACCTTGGACAAAACGACATGCAGACAACGCGGCAGACCAAGGCGGAGATGGCGAGACGAGCTAGATACATTCCTCTTGGATTGGCCCATTCTATCCCAAGACCGCGAGAAATGGAATGAAAGTAGAGAGGCCTTTGCTCTTGAGTGGGATGATATGAGCTGAATACATAGAGTACTACATATAACTAGGTACTTAGTTATAATTTGGGCGTCTTCTAGGCTAGAGTAAATAGGTATCTTCTAAATCTACGTGTTCCATCTTCGGCCACATCGTCGCTTAGCATCAGGCGAGATAGTGGTCAAAGGTAGGCTTATGAAAAAAAAAAATATCGAATTTACCCCATGTTTGCCATACGATTAATCGAATTGATTCGATGTTACATATATACCCTCATTAGTTAGTCGCCTTCAGAGAACTTATGACAATAAGTTTTGTTAGACTGACATCTTTCATGACAAGAAGGGAGCGTTTAAAAGAGAAATATTTAAGGTTCTACATGATGAGGGTTCAACTTAGAGTGCTACCAGGCCTAGCGCACTCCGCACTGTAGGTACGAAGCTACAAGTACATAGCCGGACACCGACGGCGGGTCGCGCGTCGTTACAGGTGCCGCGGCAGAAGAGATAAGAGCGGCGCGATAGAAAGAAAGGCGCTCTGTAGGTTAATATGACTGGTAGGCATGCAGCGCTACGCGAGCTGAATTGAATTTTAATGCGTCATAGCTAGAGTCGCTATTTGTTTGAATTTCTTTGCGGAGTGATGCTTCTGTCTTTTAGTATTCTGTGCTTGGACTTTTAAGTTAAATCAGAATTGAAGTCGTTTTTTTTGTTATAACATGAATTATTATGGGCACAAGCTTTATCTACAAGCCTAGATATATACAAATTATTTGTTCTCCGTGACATGTTTATATGAATATTCATGTTGATTTTGCATTAGGGTTAACTGATTGGCCGGTTCGACAATATTTCTGTTTGAGCTTTGTTATTGGCAGATATGTTCCAATTGTTTATATTTTTGCGTACAGTCAGTGACAAAATTTACTGATAATTTTTAGGGTTCCATACTTAAAGGGTAAAACGGGGCCTTATTACTAAGACTCCGCTGTCCGTCCGTCTGTCTGTCTATCCGTCTGTTACCAGGCTGTATCTCATGAACCGTGATAGACAGTTGAAATTTTCACAAATGATGTATTTCTGTTGCCGCTATAACAACAAATAGGTACTAAAAAACAGAATAAAATAAATATTTAAGTGGGGCTTCCATACAACAAACGTGATTTTTTTGCCGTTTTTATAGATAATGGTGCAGAACCCTTCCTGCGCGAGTTCGACTCGCACTTGGCCGGTTATACTCTAATTACGTTCTGTTTATCAATAATAGCTTCGTTCAGAACAAAAACAGCTCCGTTTGATCGTTTAAGTCAACTTAATCTAACAACCAAGCTTACTAATTCCGTGAATTTGAAACGAGAACACCCTGTTTATATATGTAAATTATAGCATCAACCGTTCCTCGCTTCGTTAACCGATCCTTTTGCGTCAGTGTTACACCCTGTATAAGGGATGAGAGAGAGCGGAAGCGGCGGTTTTTTTTAACCATAGATCTTAGCATAACATAGTTAGGAAACTAGGATTCCCTGTATCTGGGGAACAAGGAACTATGAAGACCATAGTCCCAAAACATCCAGACACGGAACAGATGCTTGCGCATTCTGTGCACACACATTTATTCCGTCTTGTGAATCGAACCCGCAACCTCAATGGTGTTATTTTAACCAACCTGCCCAACCACTACACCACAGAGACTGCCAATTAAACTGAGCATTCTAACAAGCGAGCGAGTGTGGCTCAGTGGGAGCTCGTGCGACTTTCGATCCGACGCACCCGAGTTCGAATCCCGCTGGCCCCGCACCACTGACTTTCTTAAGGTATGTGCGGATTTAACACTCGCTCTAGAAACGGTTAAGGAAAACATCGTGAGGAAACCGGCATGTCCAAGAATTTATCACAAAACTTAAAGACATGTGACAGTCACCCCGCACAAGGCCAGTTTGGTGGATTATGGCCCATACTCTCTCTATGGGAGAAGGCCTGTGTCCCAGCAGTGGGAACGTGATGGGCTGATGGATGATGATGATTCAAGCGAATGTTGCAATTTACTATAGCAACTTACAAGATACGAGCGTCTACCAGGAGTGGTGGGGGAGCGGTGGATAGATAGGTATATACTGTAGAAGCGCCTCCAATTACTAAGGAAGATCTTCCAACCGAGCCAACTGTTCTTATTCCAGGGACAGCTATCCAAGAGAACTTATTTGCAACTTTTATAGGTCTTATCTGCCGTGCGAACTTCGTTTGCGCGATTCAGGATTTGTATGGAATTCCGCGACTTTGTATGGGCGTTTATGCTAGTTTGTGTCAGCGCCATCTGTGAGGATATCGCGTACAGTCGTTGATATAAATAAATTAAATAAATAAAATCGTTTATTTCAGGCAAAAGACCCATATGAAAATGACAATGAAATTGAATAATAATAAAAAATAAAAATAGTTTTACTATTTATAAGACACTCGTATAAAGCGCCTTACAGTCACAGTGTCATAGGTACAGTATACACACCGAGGTGTGTCGTCACTTTTTATTACCGCTCATGGGAACAGAAATCCAGTGCCTGAATATTGGACTATTCATATTGTCACAGACTGCCGCGAGAATTGTATTGCCAGAGCGACGCAGTCGGCTCCAGAAGGAAGCCACACGTGTCCGGATTATGGCATAAAAGTCAGGAACCCCCGCCTCAGCAAACATGCTCGACGCACTGCAGTACCTCGGCAGCTTTATGAGAATCCGGTATAATGGTGACTGAGACTGAATGTATATAATGGTGACTGAGCTTGCCACACAAGGGACATTTAAGCGCGTGTGTGTAATTTATTATTTATGATATTATCTTCTTCTCTAAATAATATGTAAAAATGACTTCAAAACTTAAAACCCTAATACTGAAAAATCACGCTCTAAAAATTATGGATAAGAAAATATTCTCATCTGAAATTGTAATGTACAAACTATTTAATACGTATTTATCGTCTTTAAATAAACAAATTACACCTTATTTTAATGTATTAATACATATTTTTATATGAAACGTCATTAGATTTTGAAAAGTTTCGTGAGTTTCATAATTGATATAAAACGGCTAAGACTCACTGTAAACGTCGAAAATTACTTCGACCAGGTTTCGGACATTTTAGAAGTCCTTCTTCTGGGAGTTATGAGAGCCGCGGCGTAGGTCGCGAGCGCTCGCACGTAACTGGTGGCGCGTGCGCGGCTCTGCAGACGCGGCGGGCGGCGTCGGTGGAGTTCGCGCCCGCTCGGCGATGTTCGTAAGTTCGGTGGTGGGTGAATCAATGTCCGAAACCTGGTCGGAGTAATTTTCGACGTTTACAGTGAGTCTTAGCCTTTTTATATCAATTATGAAACGTCATGTTAGGCATACGCCTGGTGGATAATGTAACAAACGTCGAAAAGTCGAAGACATAGACACACGTATTGCCAAGCTTAAGTGGAGATGGGCAGGACACTTGGCAACTGGATGACAACGGGACCAAGGCAGCCACCGAGTGGTATCCGAGGGTCACCTGCTCATTCCCATAATGTCATCCTACTATCCTATCCTACTAATATAATAAACGCGAAAGTTTGTAAAAATGGATGTATGGATGTACCTTTGTTAATCTTTCACGCAAAAACTACTGAATGGATTTTGATGAAATTTAGTATGGAGATAGCTTGTACGCTGGATTAACACATAGGCTACTTGTTATCCCGGGAAACTGCGAGTGAAACCGCAGGGCGCAGCTAGTTTGTCATAAAGTTATTCTTCATACATATCTCGTCATAATATCAAACAAGATTTTCGTCATAATAGATTGTAGTCATTTTATTGGACGCACATATTTTTTTGTGGTCATAATTCAATCAATCAATCAAATAAATCTATCTTGGAGCCACGCACACACCTGGAACGACCTAGTGCAGGACGATGGCAAAAGGCCTGACGGTATGACGCTCATTCCCTGGAGGATAGGACGGCCCCTGGATTGGGATGCTACTTTTGTAGACACGTTGGCGCCGTCCTATCTTCCGGAGACGTCTCTACGGGTGGGTGGCGCCGCTACAGCGGCAGAATCCCTCAAACGGCGCAAATATTCAAGTCTCGATAGGGCTTACCAGTTTGTGGCGTTTGGGGTAGAGACGTTGGGCCCGTGGGGACCAGGAGCACTAGAGATTTATAAGGACTTGGCGGGGCGGCTGGTGGAATCCACACGTGACCAAAATGCTGGCGTGTATTTTGGCCAAAGAATCAGCAACGCCGCCAGCATTTTGGGCACGTTGCCGGACGACGGGTATCGGTTGAATTATCTGCAAGCCATTCAGTTGGCTCAACCGATACCCGGCATGTACATAATATTTAATATCTTTTAGTTTAGTTTTATTTCGTTTTAAAATTATTAAGCCTTTTGTTTAGTTTGTTTTTCTATTGCCAATATTGAATAAAGAAAATCTGTATAAAAAAAAGCAATCAATGAAAAGTTCACTTATGAACGTCAATTATTACAATGACTCTACCACGTATATATAATACCACATATATAAAGAACCACTACACAGAAGATACGGCAAGAAACTTATATGTTGCCCTATTTTATTTACCTGTTATAAATAGCAATGAGTGTAATTTTTAACCGACTTCAAAAAGGAGGAGGTTTACAATTCGACGGTATGTTTTTTTTTTTTTTATGTGTGTTTGTTACGCGATTACTCCGCCAGTTACTACCTGCAAGTAGTACTTACTATATACATAGTACACTCGAGAGCAATGAATCCGGGTCACTTAAAGAATCCTAAAAATCTCGGAAACTAAAAATGCTAGGTTAATGCAATAAATTGTATTTAATAGACAATGTAATACTCCTTAAATGAAGGTATTAAAACTTCTTAGTTATTGTAAAGTTATATCATAAAAAAATCAAATTTGAAAAAGGGCCACTTTCGAAGATGGAACTACGAAATTACAGCATTTGGTTTTGCTTTTGTTTGTAATCTGTCATTTATGTGGGTACATAAACCATGTTGATAGTGCTCTATATTCATTATTCAAGCTGAAATTATGTCGCTTACGCCTGAAGAATGCACCAGAATACTTACAATGCTGGAAACCGGCCGGAGTCAGCGCGATACAGCCAGGACTGTCGGTGTGTCGCTGTCAACAGTACAAAGAGTTCTCCGACGTTACGAAGAAACTGGTTCTAACCTACGCAGACCAGGAACGGGCAGAACCAGGTGTACCACAGCACGAGAAGACCAATACTTGGTGAACACCATGCTTCGAAATCGCTTTCTCACAGGAACTGAACTCACCAATCAGTTTCGACGCCTCGGAGGAAGTAACCCAAGTGCATGGACAGTAAGACGTCGGCTTGCTGAATCTAACTTAAAACCCCTTAGACCTGCAAACGGCCCTAAACTGGAGCGTGGGCATCGTATTTCGAGACTAAGATATGCCCAGAGCCACGTAAATTGGAGTATTGAAGATTGGTCAAAAGTTATGTTCTCCGACGAATCAAAATTTATGCTCTACAAGCACGATGGAAGACACAGAGTGTATCGAAGACCAGGGGAAAGATTCAAGCAAGCATGCATCGAAGAAAAAGTAGCCTACGGTGGTGGGTCTGTACTTGTGTGGGCCGGAATTTCTTCTGAAAGTCGCACAGAGCTGGTGATCATAGAAAACGGCTCTTTAACTAGCGTAAGATATGTGGAAGAAATCCTCAATGATCACGTTGGTCCATTTATGGTCAATTTAGGTGAGGATGCTATATTTATGCATGACAATGCCCGACCTCATACAGGTAGGATTGTGAATGACTACCTTCAAGAGATGAACATTACTCGTATGGAGTGGCCAGCGCGCAGCCCGGATATCAACCCGATCGAGCATGCTTGGGACGAGCTAGGCAGATGCGTAAAACAACGAAACCCTCCCCCAATCACGCTTCGTGAGCTCAAAATTGCTCTCACAGAGGAATGGGAGAATATTCCCCAAAATCGTATAAGGAACTTGGTGTACAGCATGCCAAACCGCGTAAACGCAGTAATGGAAGCACGAGGAGGCAATACGAAGTATTAAAATTCAAGAAAATCGTAATAAAGTTCAAAAATTTCATGTTTCCTATTTTTGTTTTAAGGAGAGATCAGCAGTTTTTTTCTTTATGTAATTTTGTGTTAATAAAATGTATGGTGACTCATATTTTTTTTACTTTCATTTAAGGAGTATTACATTGTCTATTAAATACAATTTATTGCATTAACCTATCATTTTTAGTTTCCGAGATTTTTAACATTCTTTAAGTGACCCGGATTCATTGCTCTCGAGTGTATTTATCTACTACCTATTAGACTTGGCTGGCACCGACTTCAAATATATGAGTGGGTAGCGCTTATGATAATTATATTAATTTGTTTTTTACTTTTGAGTGCCATTTGTGGTTTTGAAGTCGGTTTAGTTTTTTTTGAAAAATAATTTATTATGATTCATATTTTTTCGTCTCATAACTTTTTAAGATATTATGGGAATAAATAGGGAATCGCAAAACATACATAAGTACGACGACGAGCGTAGCGAGAAGGAGTGTTAGGTTACTGGTGCACCACTACGCGCGAGCCGAGCGAAGCGAGCGCGCCGCGGCAGCGGCCGGCGATGCGCCAGAAAAATAAAAAATATATTAACATTCAACATATATATTTATTGTAACATTCGTAATCGGAACCGCGAGCAGATTAAAACGAGCCCAAACACTAGTAGTTTACGATTATCCATCAAGGAGTTCCATTGCCCACATTCCGTCTCCATCATCAGAGCTGGCTGTCACCATAATATTGCATTGTCTTCGGACTTTGACAAGTGACGTTCACAAGTGTGCAAAATTACAACTTCGTAAGACAAGAGGTAGTGGTTCTGATTCAGCTTGCAAGATTCCACCCGAACAAACATAGTTACACACATACATACATACATTGCAAGTTAATTAAAAGCCTTTGAGTAGACAGCTTTATCTGAGTTAAAAGCTTGCTAAAGTCATATCTACGTGCGACTAACTATTTTCTGTCGACGTAATACTTGTTGAACTAAATTTTTTCGAAGTAAGTGTCGACGAAATAAAGAACTGTCGAAGTTTAGAAGGACACCCACAGCAACCTACATAATATTTAACCACCTAAACTAGATATTTTCATTGCGTTTCAGATTCATTCATATTCTTGTCGACTACAATATTCCACATGACAGAAAGCGGTAACGGCCCCGGGAACAAAAGGTATAAGTGGAGACCGCTCTAGCATAAGCGGGTCAGCGGCCGCCCGTGAAATCTTCGCGGTTCGATTCCCCCAGAGGGACAATGTTTGCGTAATGTTCAAGATAAGTTTTAGACTAGGGGTTCGCGTCGGGTTTGTTCGGTTTCATGAGTATAATATATGTATGTTATGTGAAATGATGACCAATTTTATGTTTATACTAGCTGCGTCGCGCGGTTTCACTCGAGTTCTGTTTATAGTTGCTGCCCCGGGAACTGTTCGTTTCTCCGGGATAAAAATCCCATGTGTTAATTCAGTGTATGAGTTTTTTGTTGATAAATATTTTTTTATAGACAAGCTTTTTTACAAATTCGTAATCGGAACCGCTGGCATATTAAAATGAGCCCAAAGACTAGTAATTTACTATTATCCGTCAAGGAGCTCCATTGCCCACCTTCCGTCTCCATCATCAGATCAGCTGGCTGTCAACATAATATTGCATTTTCATTAGACTTTTTTTTTTCTACGCTTAGTAGATCTATGTTTGGCCACTATCTCGCCTGATGTGAAGCGATGATGTGGCCTAAGATGGAGCACATAGATCTAGAGAGAGACGGCAATTGAGCGGCTGCTCAGACCCGTCTCCCCGATGGTTCACCGAAAATCATCCCGAAACACGACTGGGTCGCTTGACGGCATGGCTTTGTTCGGTGGGTGGTATTATAACCAAGGCCAGAGCCTACCACTCCAAAGCGCGTAAGCGGGTTACATCACGATGTTTTCCTTCACCGTTTTTGAGCGAGCGTGCAAAATCTGCACTTAACTATAAGTCATTGGTGCAGGGCCGAGTCGGGATTCGAACCCAGGTGCGTCTGATCGAAAGGCGCATGAGTTACCGCTGACAATTATGCCAAATTTAGACTTCGTCGGACAAGAGGAAGTGGTTCTAATTCAGCTTGCAAGATTCCGGACAAACATACGTATACATTGCAAGTTAAATAAAAGCTTGTAATAAGCTATCTTCGTTGCAAAGTTCGTCCAATTCCGTTTATCCGTTGACACATTAACACACATACAAACTATCGCATCACACTTGTCACACAGAAAGTGTGTATGTGTGTTAGTGTGTTCCTTTGTAAGTGTGTGATTGCAAGTTAGTTTTTTTTATTATACCGAAGGACGAGACGAGCTGGTCGTTTGCATGACGGTAAGCAATACCCGATCCAATTACAATAACAGCACTACTCAGAACTTTGTTTTGCAAAATCCTGCGCGGCGCTGCACTGCGCTCGTCACCCTGAGACAATTAGCTGTTGAGTCTCATAATGCTCAGTAATATCGCTGGCTACAATGCCCTTCAAACCGGAACACATTAATGCTTGCGCACTACTGCTTGGCGGCTGAATAACTAGCAAAGCGGTGGTACCCACCCGTTAGTGTTAGTGGAACAAGACTTGTCCTGTAACAAGAATAGACCCGACAACCTTCTCTTAATATGTCGCCCTGACAACCACTACGCCACCGCTGCCAAAACTTTACCTAAGCTAATAGTAACATGTTGCCTCTAGCCTCGGATACTGAATTAAACATATATCGGGTTCACAAGAAACTTAATCTAAACAATAAACATACTATGTGATTTAAGACCATGCCTTACTATATAGACAGTATGGGCAGATTTTGAAATGAAATATTATTTAACTCTTGTAATATAATTCGTAATACAAAACGGTTGTAGGTACATATATGATGCGCGCACCGGCGGTGACGTGGCTAAACTAAACTTTCTCCACGGCCGAGGGGCGCGGAGGGAAACGAGCGAGAGACGGCGCGGGAGCGCGGGCGGCGGTGCATGCGTATATACCTACCTAGTGCAGCTACATCTATATGCGCGCGTTACACTCTTTATAAACACATAAATTAAATTATTAATAATAAAAACAACTTATCAAAAGTGTAATATTTAGACTGCTTCTAAGTGAAAAAATTATATAGCAAAAATTATCAAATTAAAAAGGATACTGGTGGTAGGTTTCTCGTATGCGAGAGGCCGTCTGGGTGGGTACCACCGCTTTGGCAGTTATTCAGCCGCCAAGCAGTAGTTGGCAAGCATTACTGTGTTCCGGCTTGAAGGGCATTGTAGCCAGCGAAATTACTTGGCATTATGAGACTCAACAGATAATTGTCTTCGTGTGACGAGCGCAGTGCAGCGCCGCGCAGGATTTTGCAAAACAAAGTTCTGGGTGGTGCTGTTATTGTTATGGGCTGGCGTATTGCTTACCATCAGGCAAACGACCAGCTCGTCTCGTTATTCAGTTACATAAAAAAGAGAATTATAATAATTGCGATTATTTAAAAAGTCTTAAGATTAATTTTATTTTCATATATTTTTTTTTTTTTTTTTTTTTTATTTAATATGTCGACAAACAAGCAGACGGCCCGCCTGATGGTAAGCGGTTACCGTCGCCTATGGACATCTGCAGCACCAGAGGCATTGCTGATGCGTTGCCGACCCTTAAGGACTCTATTAATTCCCCTTTTAAAGGACTCCATGTTGTAGCTCAAAGGAAATACCGACGAAGGTAGGTCGTTCCACATCTTACAAGTGCGAGGAAGGAAATTGCGAGTGAAGCGTGTCGTGTGGGAAGTCCAGTTTTGTAAGATGTGGGGGTGAGCTTTTTGACGATGGCGAGATGTGCGGTGGAAAAATTGGGAAGGCGGAATCAGGTCAAAAAGCTCTTCAGAACATTCCCCATTATAAAGGCGGTAGAACACACAAAGCGAACCGATATCTCTTCGGAGGCTAAGTGGCTCTAATTTTTCAGACACCTTGGGATCATCGACAATCCTAATGGCTCTTCGCTGTAGGGAGTCAAGAGGCTGAAGCAAATACTTGGGTGCGCCGTTCCACAAGTGAGAGCAATACTCCACGTGGGGCCTGACTTGAGCTTTGTAAAGCAGAAGCCGTTGCCCCGGCGTGAAATATCGCCTCGCCTTGTTCAGCACACCCAGCTTTTTTGAAGCAAGTTTCGCTTTAGCCTCCAAGTGACTCCGAAACTGGACCTCACTAGAGATGTCGACACCCAAAATCCCAAGGCTATCTGAGATCTTAAGAGGAACGCCCTGAAATTGTGGAGCTACAAGGAATGGAGTCCTTTTTGCAGTGAATGCGCAAACTTGTGTCTTGGTTATTTTCATATAGCATTTTTACAATTTTCGTCAGTCTAGCTCGAGCGGCCGGACTATTCGGAGCTCCTTAATTGTAATTGTAACAAATTGTAAAACTGAATAAATCCAATCTAAGACTACCGGCAAGCCTTTCATTCCTGGAGTAAGACCGATCACCATGATGATGATAAATTATTTATTAAATTAGTCAATGTTAGATTATTGGTGGGACCCAAACTAGGCTCTGGGACTATCTTCGCGACCCAATTCAACTTGACATACAGAAATAGCGCTTACATGTTTAGCAGTGAATAAAATATTTTGAATTGGCTTACTGCTGCTTGCTGTAGTGTGCCGACGACCTGTTTTCTGCATGTGGAGTAAGGTTCAAAGGCCAGGTTCCAGGTGTATTGTTTAATCTTGGACTACGAGAATGATTATGCTGCCACGGACGTGTAACTGCTTTGTAAATATTTAATAATATTATTTGAAATTTATCAGACCTAGCGCACTCCGCATTGTAGGTACGAAGCTACAAGTACATAGCCGGACACCGACGGCGGGTCGCGCGTCGTTACACGTGCCGCGTCAGAAGAGATAAGAGCTATGCGATAGAAAGAGAGGCGCTCTGTAGGTTAATATGACTGGTAGGTATGCAGCGCTCCGTGAGCTATTGAATTTTATTGCGTCATAGCAAGAGTCGCAAAGATTTGTTTAAATTTTACTTAATTCCTTGCGGAGTGATGCTTCTGTCCCTTAAGTATTCTGTGAATTTATCAACCGACTTCAACCTTTTTGAAGTCGGTTGATAAATTCACGGAATACGAAGGTATGTTGGCCCTTTTCCAGGACCTAAAGTTTTCAGTCATAATCTATTTTTGTAGTTCTTGCGTGATTGAATAACAAACATCCACACAGAACATCCATACATCCTCACTTCAATTTGAGTATAGAAAAGAAATAGGTAGACATGCTTACCTTTTTAAGCGACTTCAAAGAGGAGGAGGTTCATAAGCCGACGGTTTTTTTTGTATGTTTGTTACGCGATTACTCCGCCAATTGTGAATTGATATTTTTTGTTTGGTAGGTCATACTTTAGAGGTGGTTCCAAATACACTTTATCAAAATTGATTTAGCGACTTTTGAAAAAAATAAGAAATTCAAAATATATAAGTTTAGTCTTAAAGGCGATTCTTGTTTTTTTCTAAAAATTAATTATAAAATCTAAGTTTAATAAATTATTAAATTATTATTTGACTTTAAGTTTTCTTTGATGTATTATTTAGTATCTAAACTAATATTATAAAGAGGAAAGATTTGATTGTTTGTTTGCCCACAGAATACTAAGGGACAGAAGCATCACTCCGCAAAGAAATTTAAACAAATAGCGACTCTTGTTATGACGCAATAAAATTCAATTCAGCTCGCGTAGCGCTGCATACCTACCAGTCATATTAACCTACAGAGCGCCTCTCTTTCTATCGCGCCGCTCTTATCTCTTCTGACGCGGCACGTGTAACGACGCGCGACCCGCTGACGGTGTCTGGCCATGTACTTGTAGCTTCGTACCTACAGTGCGGAGTGCGCTAGGCCTGGTTTGCGTTGAATGGGCTCCGAAACTACTGAACTGATTTGAATAATTCTTTCACTGTTGGGAAGCTACACTATCCCCGGGTGACACAGGCTACATTATATTTTCAAAAAAAATAGGGATCCTTACTAAAACTCCAATAATGTAACCCAAGATTTAAAAAAAATACCTAGAATATTCTTTACATCGCGAGCGCTGCGAAAACTATTGATGATAGATAGATATATCAAAACCTTTCTATAACCTTTTGAATTATTCGATTCGGACATTCCATTCGAAAGATATCAGGGGTTTAAAAATGTAAGTATTGGAAAAAAGTTGCGTGGTAGCCACTCACCCTGCTCGGCTAGCTAGGCAGCACCTTATGCAATGTAGGCGTCACTGGGGTACTGGCCGCACGGGAGGGGAGATGTGTGTCTATTATAATTTTTAATTATGAAATTTTTGTAAATACTCGTGCGAAGCCGGGGCGGGCCGCTCGTTGTTATTGATAATTTTAATCGAATTGTTATATTAATAATCGTCTTTTATTTTCCGTTCTTATAACAATTGCAAGCGACTTAGTCGTGTTTCGGGATGATGTTCGGTGAACCATCGGGGAGACGGGTCTGAGCAGCCGCTCAACTGCCGTCTCTCTCTAGATCTATGTGCTCCATCTTAGGCCACATCATCGCTTCACATCAGGCGAGATAGTGGCCAAACATAGATCTATAAAGTGTAAAAAAAAATTGCAGTGCCACCCAGAACTTTTAACACCATAAAAAGCACTGCGTAGCACTGGATTTCGCTTATCACCCCGAGATACCAGATATTAGGTCTCAAATGTCCAGTAATTTAACTGGAAAACTGTGCGGAGCCAGCGGGATTCGAACTCGGGTGTGTCGGATCGAAAGTCGCACGTGCCACTGAGCCACTCGCTCATATAATTTTCTTAATTACACCTATCATATCTCGCGGTTTAAGAGAAGGTATCATACTTTATTACGTCATTAAACTCCGCGCAGAGTAAATTGCTATACAATTAGTTATATACATAATTATTAGAAATTATGAATCATATATCACACTTATGTTAATGCTTCGCATAACGTGAACGGCGCACAGAATAAACAAATAGGTGCTAAAGGAACTCAACATTTATATATAATAATATGATTTATATATTATAATATATATAATAATAATATCTATGTTACGGCTAATACCCGAAGTGCGGCTACACCTAGTTTTAGCCGGTTAGAACTAGGTGTAGCCACTTACTCTTGGCTACACCTAGTTCTAACCGGCGTCGCATTATTTTTCAGTAGATTATAATCTATTGAAGTGATAGATGATAATCTACATTATATTATATCTAATATACATGTTCGCGGCGTTGGGGTGGCCCAAGGGCCACCCCCGCCGCACCCTAACCTACCGAGGGCTGCAGCTATATTCACATGCGGCTGCACCTAGTTCTAGCCACTATGATGAAGGCTAAACCTAGTTCTAACCGAAGATAAGTAGGATATATCTAAGTTTAACCGCATGTGGCCGGCTGCACCTAGTTGTAGCCGGCTAAAACTAGGTGTAGCCGCACTTCGGCTTTTAGCCGTAACATCTATACTAATACTAGCTGACCCAGCAAACGTTATTTTGCCATATAAATTAAAAAAAAATGTTAATGGTGAACAACCCTTATCACAGGGGTATGAAAAATAGATAGTAGCCGATTCTCAGACCTACTGAATATGCATATAAAATTTGGTAAATTCAGTAAAGCCGTTTCGGAGGAGTAAGGTAACTAACATTGTGACACGAGAATTTTATATATATTATATATAAAATTAAATATATATATATATATATATATATATATATATATAAATGTTATGATGATAATTAATTTTTAGAAAAAAACAAAAACCGACTTCAATGTTTCTTCGAAGTCCAAGGTCACATATCGATGAAATTTATATGGGACCACTTCGTAGCTATACTGAACCCGACGCGAAATTTTACAAATCGGTTTATAAATGACGGAGTTCCGAGGTAAAGAACATAAAAAAAAAATTAAAAAAATACAATTGAACATAGAACCTCCTCCTTTTTTGAAGTCAGTTAAAAATGGAAAAGAGCCAATTCTGAACATTGAAAATATTTTTGCAAAACCAACTGTGATGGACTATTTAGAGGGTACTGAACACGAATCTGGTTTTTAGAATTTTTGTCTGTTTGTTTGTGTGTTTGTTATCTATAGACTCGAAAACTACCGAACGGATTTTAATGCGGTTTTCGTAGGTTAGGTCAAATTAGTCTGAAATTAAAACGCTGTATGGACTATGAAAATGCATAAATACATACATGTCAATTTTTAATTTACATAAAAAAATACCGTGACAGAAAGTTAATTTCAGCGTTTTTAGTAAGTCTTAAAAACAGCTCGACTGGATAAATGTTTGTGCATAAAAAAACTTAAGCATTTGTTTGGTTTGAGGGCATTGTAGCCAGCGAAATTAATGGGCATATGATAATATCTGATGTCTCGAGTGATGAGCGCAATGTGTAGTACTTTTACGGTATTAAAAGTTCTAGGTAGCACTGCAATTGTCATGGGCAGGCATGGCGCTTACCATCAGGCGAACGAAATGCTCGTCTCATGACTCAGTTCCATAAAAAGATATCATTATACTACTTCTATAGTTTTTTTTTTCTAGTTGCGTTTGACCACTGTCTCACCAATAGTAAGCGATGATGTGGTCTAAGATTTAACACGCTCGTCTAGAAGATACCAGCAGGGCGATCACGTAAGTCTGTTGCAAACGTCGCATGTTGCGAACCTACGTGCAATAGAAATTTAATTCAATCGATAAAATGCGATCACGTAGCTTTATGTCTCGATTTCAATGTGCTCCTATCGATAACTTCCAATGTGAAACGGGGTTACCCGACAAATTTACAAAGCGAGATTGTGCCATGAATTGTTATGTATACGCCCAATCTATTCAATTTTACTGTGTCGGCTCTTTTGTCTATGGTTTATATATCGATATAAACTTTGTTTGTCAAAACTTATTTTTATTTCAATTGAGCTTTCGTTGACGTTTGATTGCAACGAACGGGTTACGTAATCGCAAAACCATCATCGAAACTGGTTTCTTATTGAAACTGATTGAAACAAAAGATACATGATCGCCCTGCAGGTCACCCTCGGATACCATTTGGTAACTGCTTTGATCCTGTTGTCATCCCGTCTTGCCAAGTGTCCTGCCCATCTCCACTTAATCCTGGCATTGCATTTTGTTTCACAAAAAATACATGATTGCCTTGCTGTTCACTCTCGATTTATTCAACTCGTGATAATGTAACAGGAATAAACTAAAAGAGCTCACATGAAAAGGTAGGGTTAGAAAAAATCGAACCGGGCGGCGACCTCCCTCGGGACGGTTGGCATCATAAATTTCACTAATTATAACCCGCGACCCACATTATTTTGCAGACGGTACCTACAAGCGGGGTATTCTCCATCGAGGATAGTTGAACATTTTTACTTAATTAAAAAATATTTCGCTTCAAAAGTTGGGGGAGACTTGTGAAGAATTTCAGGTTTTTAGGGCAGTGCGGTATTCTGTTGTTTTATTTTAGTTTTAAGTTTTTTTAGTTTAGTTTAAATGGTCTGGTTCATGTTAGCTTCATTATAATTATTTTATATATTTACTATATATTTATTTTATACGCAGAGTCAGGCTGGCGTGGCGGCTAATTCGGCCGAGCAGCTCAAACGGCGGAAATATGCTAACCTCGGTAGCGGTTACATATTTGAGCCGTTTGGTGTGAAGACTTTGTGCACATGGGGACCGGGAGCTCATCGTATTTTCAAAAGTCTGTCAGAGCGCCTGGTCGATGCGACGCGTGACCAAAATGCTGGGACTTATTTGGCTCAACGTATCAGTATTGCAATCCAACGGGGCAATACTGCCAGCATCTTGAGTACGCTGCCAACTGGTAGTGGGTTGAAGCATTTGAGCTATCTATGGTCTATGGGTTGTCCAATTGCTTCTCCTTGTATGTAGTTAGTTTAGTTTTAGTAAGTAGAGTGTAGTTTGTTTTCAGAAATAAAGGCATTCGCCCGAAAAAAAAAAATTTTATTATTTTAAATATGAAACACAATGAAAATATCTAGTATGATTCCGCTGAATGTCATGTATTAACGATCACAAACGTAGATCCTAGTTCCAATCTAGGATTCTCTGTATACAGGTACTACGGGGACCATGGTCCCACAACACCCAGATACGAAAAAAATGCTTGCACTTTTTTTTCTATTCACAAACCCTTATTGTTTATTATTTTTATTTCCCGTCGCGGGAATCGATCGGAACCTCAGTGGTGTATGAGATTTGAGCCAACCTATCCAACCACTACACCACAGAGGCTGACAAAAAGTTTGTTATAGAAAAGTAGGACGTCCAATAAAAGAGAGATCCAATAAATAGTTATTTAACCACCAATAAAATTTATTGAAAAGAGAATTAACAAGATTTTAGTTGAAAACATATTTTTCAAGACAAACTTTTCACAAATTCGTAATCGGAACCGCGAGCAGATTAAAACGAGCCCAAACACTAGTAGTTTACGATTATCCGCCAGGGAGTTCCGTTGCCCACCTTCCGTCTCCATCATCAGATCAGCTGGCTGTCACCATAATATTGCATTGTCATCGGACTTAGACTAAGAGTTTCAACTCCGTAGAATAAGAGGAAGTGGTTCTGATTCAACTTGCAAGATTTGACCCAAATAAACAAACATTGCAAGTTAAATAAAAGCTTGTTTTTTTAGTATGGTTTCATAAAAATTATAGTCCCCATTTTAATTACAATCTAGCCAATTGGTTATGCTAATAAGTTATTTAACTTAAACTGATAAGATAAACTAATACCAGGCCTAGCGCACTGCGCACTGTACGTACGAAACTACAAGTACATAGCCGGACACCGACGGCGGGTCGCGCGTCGTTACACGTGCCGCGTCAGAAGAGCTATGCGATAGAAAGAGAGGCGCTCTGTAGGTTAATATGACTGGTAGGTATGCAGCGCTACGCGAGCTGAATTGTATTTTATTGCGTCATAGCAAGAGTCGCTATTTGTTTAAATTTCTTTGCGGAGTGATGCTTCGTCCCTTACTATTCTGCGCTAATACTAAGTCTGTATCCATTAACACTTTTCTTATTACCTATAAGTATTAAGGTGAAGGCACTTTGTTCTTATGTTCTTTATAGGCTTGAAGAAAAAATATTTTCATAGCAGAATTTCCCAGGCTGAAGGCTGAAAATTAAAAATGACGTGCGCTGGGCGCGGCGGGCTATTAACTGACACGTACGGACGTACTAATTAGATTTATATGTATATAGTTAAGTTCGATCCGACGCACCCGAGTTCGAATCCTGCTAGCCACGCACCACAGACTTTCTTAAGCGGATTTAACACTCGCTTTAGAAACGGTAATGCTTGCGCACTACTGCTTGGTGGCTGATTAACTGGCAAAGCGGTGGTACCCACCCAGACGGCCTTTCGTATACGAGAAACCTACCACTAGTAAAGTATATTTTGATAGTTGTATATTTTGATGAATAAAGTAAATTGCATCAAAATATTAAATTGAATTAAAAAATTACTACAAATAAAATAAAAAAAATAAATTCAACGTCATTAAAAAATCAAATCCATATACAATACTGAAAAATTAATTTAAATGTCATTACAGTGTCAATTATTATTACAGTATATCAATATAAATGTCAAGTCAATTGTTTGTCTGTCTGTCGTTCCGGGTGGAATCTTGCAACTCAAATTTCGAGCATTTCCTGTTTAGCTATCCAGCTGAAACTTTTACGGTAGCTCACAACTCGATGACAATGCATTCTAAATTCATTTACTATCATGCAATACCGACCTAACCTCAAAAGACTCATAAAACAAAAAAGTTACAAAGTTCTGGGTGGTGCTGTTATTGTTATGGGCTGGCGTGTTGCTTACCATCAGGCAAACGACCAGCTCGTCTCGTCATTCAGTTACATAAAAAACCGTGGTTTTTAATATGTCTCTTTTTTCTTTTTTACCATTTACCAGAATCGAACCCGCTAAGTTGCTACACTAAAGCCTTTTAACCAACCACCACTACCGCTGGTGGCAGGGTAATAATGGAAAGTTAGTCCATTAGGCATAAATTAGCAAGGACAATATCGATCGGCAGGAAGTGGGGCGTCGCTTCAAGCCCTGCCGCTTACGGTCTTTTATGCGAAAATATAGGTAAATGGACCCTTTGGCTGTAGAGGAGCAATACGGTGTCCCTTTGAACATCGACAGATCTTTATTTCGACACGACACTTACTTGAAAGAAAGAAAGAAAAGAAAACAGAATAACAAAAGGAAAAAATAAATATATAAACAGTATAATGAGATAATTGAGCTTATATGACACCAAAAGGGGTTTTCACTCAGCACAAATTTCAAGTGTCAGTAATTGACTCTCGACGCTGGTTTTCAGCTAAACCCCAAGGCCTACGGATAATTAGCTTCAAATTTAAAATAGAGGATAAACACACAATTATAAATATGAATAAACTTAAAGCTAACTTATAAATAATTCGAAAAAACATAGTTCGACAAGTCAATGTTTCGACTGAACATAATTCGACAAGTAATAGTTCGACAGACAATACTACGACAACGTAAAGCCTCAAAGACTAGGTTAGGTTATGTTAGAGCAGTGACCACACATAGCGCGAGCGTGCCGCCGCAGCGGCCGGCGAAGCGCCAGAAAGTAAATTAAATGACCGCTATCTCACCTGTTGTTAAGTGACGATGCGGTCGAGGATGTAGCACGCTCGCCTAGAAGAAACCTGTTCACTCTTGTATTAAAGACACCCAGATTATAGCTATCCGGAAACACAGATGCCGGCAGAGAGTTTCACTCCTTTGCCGCTCGCAAGGTCAAAGCTAAGCGCTTGGTGCGAGCAGGAGGGATGTCAACCATAAATGGATGACGGCTTGCCGTACGTCTGGTCGTCCGGTGATAGAATGGGGATGGCGGAATATGTTTGTGTTGTCGAAGTATTTTCTGTTGAACTAATACTTGTCGAATTATGTTAAGTTCCGACACTGACTTGTCGAACTATGTTTTACAAGCTTTTATTTAAATTGCAATGTATGTATGTTCGGGTGGAATGTTGCAAGTTAAATAGAACCACTTCCTCTTATCCTACGGAGTTGAAATTGCATACTTGTCAAAGTCCGATGACAATGCAATATTATGGTGACCAGCCAGCCAGCTGATCTGATGATGGAGACGGAAGGTGGGCAATGGAACTCCTTGACGGATAATCGTAAACTACTAATGTTTGGACTCATTTTGATCTGCTTGTGGTTCCTTTTACGAATTTGTTAAAAGTCTTAAAAACATACTTTTTTACAAAAATCTTGTTTTTAATATTTCCGTGTAGTCGAGCAAGTCGTTCAACTGATGGTGAGAGCCACGCCTATCCACAACAATGGGAGCTAGTTAAGATTATGTCACAAAACTTTATTTCCGGGCTACAAAAATCAACAAGCTATATGTCCACCATAAGCTATAATATTACTTTATAGCATTCTTTATAGCTTCGTAACCGTGAATGATGGCTTTATGTACCCAGCAATACCGCAAGCGTTCTGTGAACGTTTGTGAGTTTATTCACGTAATTATTTATGATTATGATCATATTATGCTGGTTTTTTTCTGGAAATTGGGCGTTTTTGGCGAGTACTATATGCTATTACTAGCTTTTTCACGCGACTTCGTCTGCGTGGATGACAGAGGAAGCCCGAGTGTCTTTTTCCTAGGCTATTTTAGCAAGACCATTTTAGCATAACCTCCCCTGCATATGAGAGCGCGTACTACTAGGCCTAGCGCACTCCGCACTGTAGGTACGAAGCTACAAGTACATAGCCGGACACTGACGGCGGGTCGCGCGTCGTTACACGTGCCGCGTCAGAAGAGATAAGAGCTATTTCGATAGAAAGAGAGGCGCTCTGTAGGTTAATATGACTGGTAGGTATGCAGCGCTACGCGAGCTGAATTGAATTTAATTGCGTCATGGCAAGAGTCGCTATTTGTTTAAATTTCATTGCGGAGTGATGCTTCTGTCCCTTAGTATTCTGTGGTACTACAAAGAGGTCAAGCTGTGCCTATCTTCGTAATCACCCAACCAATGTTGATGTTACATACCCTATAATCTAAGTTGGGACTTATGCTACCTAACCCTGAAAACCACATCAAAATCCGCTCAGCAGTTTTTGAGTCTAGATAAAATCTCGGTTTAAATAAGGTAATAAAGTAAACAATGGTAAGGTATGGTAAAGTTAAGAATATTCTAATGAGACAAGCATTCTAGATACTGTTCTTACTGTAGAAGACAAAGCTTGGAACATTCCACTTCTGCAAAGTAGCCAACTGGTACATAAGAAACATAACATTGTAAAAACCCAAAACGTTTATAACAAAATCTCAAAAAAAAATGCTTCTCAGTTTCTTACCATATCTTCTGAGTAGTGGTTTTTTCCGATACGGTGGTAGTCATTGTGATAATTTGACGTTCATAAGTGCGTCTGTGATGCCTAAATGATTAAAGAGATTTTGATTTGATTTGTTGTCTAGAAGAGATCGCATCAAGCGATAAGACCGCCCATTGTACTACCATAGTTGAGGACTGTGTTATTGTCTATTTTTTTAAATTGGTATGCAATAAAATGTTTTTCCATTCTATTCCATAAAGGATGACGTATTTTTTCATATCAATCTACACGCGGGCGAAGCCGCGGTGCGCAGTTAGTTATCCATATATCCATCTGTGTAGCGTAGGTATATTGTGAATAAAATAAAGCCGTGACGTCACAACAATAATTCTTTTTCCAATTTTGAAGCCAAGGCCCACTTGCGCTATAGCATTTTGCCTTTTCATAAGCAAATTTTGTAATACGTCTCTCATTTTTCGTTTTCTAGTTGAATTTTGTTGCAGTCGTAAGCGAGCTCACGGCTTTTTCCCACTGTGTCGGATTGTAGGACCGATTTTAACAAGGCCTTCTGTTCTCGGTCCTACATCCGACACAGTGGGTACAGGCACTCATTATTAGGCTTATTCTAGCACTCACCGAGTTTGCTATTGTTATGCTGGTGCTGGTGATGGTGCTGTTGCGGCTGCGGCTGTTGCGGCAATTGCTGCATTAGAGCTGGATGCGGGAGCTGCAGCAGTTTCGGCTCCAGCTTCGTAGCTGCAGCGACAGGAATCGGCCCAGCGTTCGTCATCGTCGTCATCGTCGCAGCAGGCATCATCAGCGTCGACATGGTTAGCATTTTGACAACTACCCACAAAAACAGCTACAACCCTAGCACACCATCTTGAATTCTTGACAGTAACAAACTATCTTTCACTTAACGAGGTTAAATATCACTTTTGTATAACTAAGTTTTAAATCTAATTTTGTATAACCACACTACAATTTTGGTGTTTTATATTAATCACATGCTTTATACTTATGCTGACAATTTTTTTTATGATAAATATGTTAATTTAATATCTAAACTAAGATGTCGACTGAAAACACAAAATGGTAAATATTGTATGCTTTGTCTTTTAAAAAAAATACGCCTGTCTCTGGCAGGCTTATTTCTTTGATATCATAACCGAGAATTCTTTTCGTTTGTCGTATAAAATAATATTATTAATTTTTCTTTTTGGAATTGTGGCCTTTTTTGGATAATTTGCTTTTTTGGAACGAACGAAATGTTTTGCTTTGATTCATCAACAAGAGGTTTTGTTGTTCGCTGTAGGTTATTTTAGAGAATATGTATCTCATATTTTTTATTTATTTTTTACTTTTTCATTGGCTTGCGTTTGACCACTATGTCACCTATGTCATGGTAAGCGACGATGCGGTCGACGATCTAGCACGCTTACCAAGATAGTACCCGTTCAAAGATTCCCAGATTGTAGCTATCGGGAAAGACTGACTCTGGCAGGGAGTTCCACTCGTTAGCAGTACGCATAATAAAAGTGGAAGCGAATCGCTTAGTACGCGCGGGAGGAATGTCCACCATGAAACGGTGGCGTGTTGCCGTACGTCTTGTAATCCGATGATAAAATGGGGTTGGGGGAATTAGTTGGTGCAATTGCGACGCACGCTCTCCGAAATCCGTCCGAAATCTCTCATAAATTATTTATGTAACGTTACCCATAATAATATTATAAAGATCCCTGGTGGCTGCGGTGCGAGACTGCCACTCCAGCCGCAGCCCACTACACCGGACGTGGCGGATGTACCACACGTCCATCACTTGACGAGCATTAAATAATAAATAAACAATAATAAAACACTTTATTTTCAAAATACTTATAAATATAAAATGGCAGGATTACATTATGATTTTTAGCGAAGAGACGTACACAGTTTTATAATTACATGTATATTTCTTTGTTTACATGCAAGACCTACAAAAAGTTACCTTATAGGTATGAGACACACAATCCCGGAGACCACAGTGTCTTAAAGAGATAACCGTAGGTACCCGAACTAAGTGAAACACTTGTATTTTAGATTACGGAGACCTCCCCCGACAAAGAGCAACCAGGATGTGTGAGGGCATTATTTTCATTTATTTTATATCTTTATTTCATTTTAAATAATATAATAGTATTATATTTAGTCTGTCAGAGCGCCTGATCGATGCGACGCGTGACCAAAATGCTGGGACTTATTTGGCTCAACGTATCAGTATTGCAATCCAACGGGGCAATACTGCCAGCATTTTGGGTACGCTGCCAACTGGTAGTGGGCTGGAGCATTTGAGCTATCTATAGGCCTTTAGTGGTCTATGGGTTGTCCAATTGCTTCTCCTTGTAAGTAGTTAGTTTAGTTTTAGTAAGTAGAGTGTAGTTTGTTTTCAGTAATAAAGGCGTTCGCCCGTTTATAAAAAAATAAATAATAACTATTAAAAATTTATAATTATTATTATATATTTAATGGATTCTCTCTCTATGAAAGAAGATCCGTGTCCCAGCAGTGGGAACGTGATGGGCTGATGATGATGATGATATTTAATGTGTAATTAATGGATTTCAGTCTGGAAATAAACAATTTCGTTTAATTTCTACCTCTACGAGGAATGTTCTAGATTTTGTATGGTTTATTTAAAATTCATAGTTCACTCGAAACTCGGTATAAATAAACTTGAAACACATATTTTTTAAGCTATTGCATAGCTTCTATCGCGGGCCTTGGCGTGGAGACCGAATCCAGAAATTCCGTAACGAAAATAACCTAACACCCCCCACTCCGAATGCTATGCAATAGCTTTACCGCGGCAGTCTCCGAGTGCCACACGTCTTTTTTTTTTCTAAACATCACACCCTCTAGGGGAACTAGGGGGTGTGCAATACAGTTCTAAACTTTGTATGGAGAATTTTATTCCTTGGTTCGATTCACTAAAAACATGGAAATTTTTGACGTGATTGGCATAATAGTGCAGCTCACCATCCATAATCGGTGATGGGGCATGCCTGTTAAGGGCAATTTCATATCCAACTAACATTATAAACGCGAAAGTTTGTAAGAATGTATGGATGTATGTTTGTTACTCTCTCACGCAAAAACGACCAAACCGATTTTGATGAAATTTGGTTTTTTTTTTTTTTTTAACACTTAATAGATCTATGTTTGGCCACTATCTCGCCTGATGTGAAGCGATGATGTGGCCTAAGATGGAGCACATAGATCTAAAGAGAGACGGCAGTTCAGCGGCTGCTCACACCCGTCTCCCCGATGGTTCACCGAACATCATCCCGAAACACGACTAGGTCGCTTGACGGCATGGCTTTGTTCGGTGGGTGGTATTACAACCACGGCCAGAGCCTACCACTCCAAAGCACGTAAGCGGGTTTCATCACGATCCTTCACCGGTTTAGAGCGAGCGTACAAAATCTGCACTTAACTATAAGTCATTGGTGCAGGGCCGACTCGGGAATGGAACCCAGGTGCGTCGGATTGAAAGGCGCACGAGTTCCCGCTGAGCCACACTCGCTCGCCTGTATGTAGGTACTTTAGGACTTAGAATAGCACATAGGCTACTTTTTATACCGGAAAACCACAGGTGAAACCGCGGGGCGCAGCTAGTATTTTATACGGCAACCAATGTATGGCACGGGAAATACGAGAACAAATCATCGAACACGTGGTCAGCAATTAAAGCGAGTTCGCAACACAGACTCATGATAGATGCGGAAATAATTGTAACAGCGCAGCCGAATACTTTTCTCCCTTGCGACATTGCATTTTAAATAAAAAAATATTGATTGGTTAATGATATTATAATGTTAACGAATTTTTAAATGACAAGTTCGGGCCGCGGGTGAAACCGGGGGGAGCAACTTATTTAAAATATTGTATTACTTGCTGTACAATTAAGATGGTAAAAAAAAATGGCACATTTCTTTGTCTCTCGTATGCGGGAGGCCGTCTGGGTAGGTACCACAGCTTTGCCAGTTATACTGCCGCCAAGCAGTAGTGCGCAAGCATTACTGCGTTCCGATTTGAAGGGCATTGTAGCCAGCGAATTTTTTGGGCATATGGACACTTAATATCTGATGTCTCGGGGTGATGAGCGCAATGCAGTGCTACGCAGTGCTTTTTATGGTATTCAAAGTTCTGGGACTGCAATTTTTATGGGAAGGCGTGGCGCTTACCATCAAGAGAACGACTAGTTCGTCTCATCAATCAGTCCCAAAAAATTATCTAAAAAAATTAATTCAATGTATTTTTGAAGTCCAAGGTCAAATATCAATTAAATTTATATGGGATCACCTTGTAGCTATAATGAACCCAACGCAAAAATAATTTTCCAAATCGGTTTTAAAATGACGGAGTTCTGAGGTAACAAACATAAAAAAAACATACAATCGAATAGAGAACCTCCTCCTTTTAGAAGTCGGTTGAAAAAAGATATCAGGACCTCCTCCTTTCTTTGAAGTCGGTTAAAACGACGCAAGTGTCATAATATATAGGGTAAACGTTACAGTTTTCGATACCCTACAGGGCATTACTTATCCCCCGGGGCCCTGAGTGGTTTTCCTTGTACATAATATATATATATATAATATACTGTCAACTTATGATATACAATATTATGTGTACTTTATGCTTCCAAAGTTATGTATGTTATTATCATACCCTACTAGGATATTTATCGTAACAGTGGTAAGTCTTAAAACTCAAGTCTTAAACTCAATAGAAATTAATTAAATAGGCACAAAAAATCACTTTTAAACGTCATATATAGGTATACTTAACACAAATCAATTATAATATATTAACAATTGTTTTATAAAATATCATGACTTTTTCAAAAAAGGTAAGCATGTCACTCAAAGAGCTATGGAGAGAGCTATGCTATGCGCTCAAAATTAGCAAGTTGAAGTGGCAATGGGCCGGCCATATAGCTCGTAGAACCGATAACCGTTGGGGTAAAAAGGTTCTCGAGTGGCGACCACGGACCGGAAGGCGGAGCGTAGGACGGCCCTCCACAAGGTTGACCGACGACCTGGTGAGAGTCGCGGGGAGCCGCTGGATGCATACAGCGAGCAACCGCTCGTTGTGGCGATCTATGGGGGAGGCCTATGTTCAGCAGTGGACGTCTTCCGGCTGATGATGATGATGAAGCATGTCTACTCATTTCCTTCCCTTAGTGAGTGTCCCGAGAAGTCCGGGCCCAGAAAAGAAATGCGAAAACTGACTCTACCAGTGCTTCTGAAATACGCCCGCTAGAAAAGATAGCACCAAGAAACTCTGCAGAGATGTCTAATTTTTAAAATCTTTTAAAATTTATTATAAATATAAACGGCTACACTCACGTTATGATTGTGGCGGATAACACCGACCAGGTTTCGGACAATTAGGATGTCCTTCTTCCGGGAGCTTACGCTTTGGATTTGCGGCGCAGACTGTCTGCTCCAAGGAGTTCCAATGCCCACCTTCCGTCTCCATCATCAGATCATCCCTCAACACAAAAACCGTTTAAGAGCTACGGTGCCACATACATACACACAGACAGACACACGTCGCCGACAAAACGTGTCACATAAATATTTTAATATAAATTATATGTATGTTAGTTCTAAGGTATATATTTATATGGACCGTAGAATAAGTAAATAATATCTATAACTTATTTTAATGTTGCCTGAAATAGAGATTAAATAAATAAATAGTGGTTAAACTCCTCCTCTTATTTTACTTTATTTACCTCGACGTTTTGATGAAATGTATGTACGTCAGAAAAAGGATATACTTTGCATCCCGAGAAGCCGCGGGTCAAACCGCGCAGCGCAGTTAGTATTAAATTCAGGCCTCGTAACTCTAAAATATTCTGTAGCACCGGTCAGCGTAATGAAAGACAAACACGTCTGAAATTGCTAAAACTGCTGTATTATTGTACAGCTGAAAATACAGATCTGAACAAATTCGTTTGTTTTCAACCGTAGATAGAAGCGGTCAGATGTTTATAATTATATGTTAGCAATTTAATTTATTAGAATACCTGACGGATTTTTGAGGTGAAAATGAGGGTTGGAATTATTGCTTTATTTCTATTTCGTTTTATTAACCCTCGACGCGAAAAATAGGAGTGTTATAAGTTTGACCACTATATGTATCTTATTTTTTATGTAACTGAATGACGAGACGAGCTGGTCGTTTGCCTGATGGTAAGCAACACGCCAGCCCATAACAATAACAGCACCACCCAGAACTTTGTTAGAAATTAGCTGTTGAGTCTCATAATGCCCAGTAATTTCGCTGGCGACAATGCCCCAAATTCAAACTGGAACGCAGTAATGCTTGCGCACTACTGCTTGGCGGCTGGATAACTGGCAAAGCTGAACGCTTTTATTTCAATTTATCGTTTTACTAACCCTCGACGCAAAAAGGAGAGGCGTTATAAGTTTGATCACTATGTGTGACTTTTTGTGACACCGTTGCTCTTAAACAAGTGAACCGATTTGGATGCGGTATTTTTTTATTTGAAAGCAGGTTATCTAGCGGTTATTCTTGTCTGAGTAGATACCACCGTTTTGATAGTTATTCTGACGTAAAGCTGTAGTGTGTACGTTTTACTGTGTTCCCGTTTGAAGGGCATTGTAGCCAGCGAAACTACTGGGCATTATGGGACTTAAGAGGGAACGGCACGCTGAAATTTTTATAAAAAAAGAGAAAACGTTTTTCTACCCCTAAAAATTAACCAAAATTGATGAAATTTGGACATGTAAGAGATGTAATCATTATTGAGGTTTTTATTTTTTCGATAATTCCTATAGAATGGTGGTAGGTGGCAGTGTATGTGAGAAATAATCCTGACAAGTACAAAAAACACAGTGACACGCACTCCTACAACACGCGCAATGCGGACAAACTCGCAGGAATACCGCGCTCCCTCGCCAAGTCCTGTAAACTGACTCACGTAATGGGTCCAAGGGTCTACAATAGGCTTCCCGCTGATATCATCGCAGCTCCCAGCATGACGTGCTTCAAAACACGACTTAAACGCTGGCTTATCAAGCAAACGTTCTATAGTTTTGATGAATTTATGACATTGCCGTAATTTATATATTTTATACTCCTGACATTTTTTAACTGATCATAATAATTATGATTGTTACAAATTAATTATATTTTTATTTATTTATTTTTTCTCCCCTTTGTGGGATTTGAATTTAATTATAATTGTGACATTACGAATATTATATTCTATTATTTTATTTTGACATTTTTATTCTAAATTTCATATTGAATTTAATAATAATAATTATTATTATTTGACTTGTAAACCCTGTTTATCAATAAATGAGTATTTGAGTATTTGAGTATTTGAATTTGAATAAATGGACCCAAAAAACTCGATATTTACTTGAATTTTTTTTTTTGAAGTTTGCAAGCTGCCTAAAATATACGTAAACTTAGAAAAAAGAAAACGTACAAACCTAGTTTATTCTCCATTTAAGAAATTGAGACCAAAATTACCAAATTTGGTTGAGATTTAGTGTGGTAGAAACGTTTTCTCCCGAAACGCTAATTTTAACAAAAATCTGAAGCATGATACGAATTTAGTTAAATTATTATTATTATTATTATTTAGTTAATTTATTTAATTTAATTTACGCATTTTCTGCGAGACCGTAAACCATTATTCAAATACCTAGTGCTTGCTGGCCGCGGCTGTGCCATATCCTCTCAAGAGTTATTGTCTCATAGTATTAAAAGCTCTGGGCGGCACTGCAATTGATATAGGCAGTGGTGCTAACCATCAGGTTTATTGACTTGACCTATTGGTAACAATGCGTTGGTTGAAGCTAAGCTTCAGAGTCTCGAGCATCGACGTAAAGTTGCCAGCCTGTTGGAATTTTATAGGATTCATCACGGTGAGTGTGGGATGAAATTATACGAGCTAATTTCTCCATCTCTTTTCTATCATCGGGCAACAAGACGTACGGAAACTCGGCATCCGGACATGTTTGACATTCCTCCTGCCCGAACAAAGCGTTTTACATCGACCTTTTTAATGCGAACAGTTAAGGAATGGAACACCTTACCAGCGTCTTTGTTTCCCGATTCTAATAATCTAGGTGTTCTCAAGACTTGAGTGAATCAGTATCTAGGCAATCAAGATCCATCGTCGACCGCGTCGTCACTTTTCATCAGATGAGACTGCGGTCAAATGCTTATCTATTGAGTGATAAAAAAAGGCGAACGGCTTGCTCGTCTAATCATTCAGTTCCATAAAAAGGGTAGCTAGTTAAACAACTTCATTTTACTAAATCCGCCACTTCCAGCCATCAGATATTCAAATATCAAACCCTGAAATTTGCAAAATAAATCCCCTTGCCCAGGCTAGCGCTTAAATTAGGCATAATTTCAAACCCCTACCTAAAAGCGTCCTAAATTCATTAAATTTAATTAAGTATGAAAAATATTTTACGTAGCAGCGTAGCACGAGTTACGACGTAGAGGAGCTACGCCGTACCGCTACGGCGTAGATATAAAGTATATTGGTGAACCTAACTGCCTTCCTTCGTGTCAACGACCGCGTCTTTTTAGATGAAATATTTATTTTATTTGGAAAACATACAGTGATACATTTCTAAATTCATCATCCGCCCATTACGTTCCCACTGCTGGGACTCGGGCTTTTTCTCATAAAGAGAGTATGGCCCATAATCCACCACGTTGTCCCAGTGCGGGTTGGTGGATGTGACATGCCATTAAATTTTTGTGATAAATTCTTAAACATGCCGGTTTCTTCACAATGTTTTCCTTCACCGTTTTAGAGTGAGTGTTAAATCCGCACATAACTTAAGAAAGTCAGTGGCCAGCGGGATCCGAACCCAGGTGCGTCGGATCGAAAGTTGCACGTGCTCCTACTGAACCAAACTTGCTCTAAATTACTAATGTAAATATACATCTAGACAACTTTCAAATCGTTTCGCATAATGAAAATAGAATAGAATATAATAAAATATAAATATTTACATCGCATTATAAATATACAATTTATTTGTATGATTTACATATTTAAATTAATAATGAGGCTGCCCGCCCACGTCAGACAATCGTTCACCGATTTTTGTCGGTGAAAATAGAACATGGAGTTCCACACGTCCTATAATAAGTCGGTCACAAATAGATGACAAATGACAGTGAAGTATCCGTCTCCATCTTCCATCTCATCAGATCAGTGTCACCATAATATTGCATGTGGCCTCTGTGCGGAAGGTCACCCCTCCACAGGCGTAGTGGTTCGGCATCACCCAGGCCTACTGCCGGGGCGAGGTGGTGAATGCTAGCGCTAGACATGCTCACCTTTTCTTTCAGTCATGATATATTTTAAGTTGCAATTTTTACGTATTTTATTTTATATACAAATCAATTGAATTAAATGTGTATATGCGCAGAATACTAAGGGACAGAAGCATCACTCCGCAAAGAAATTTAAACAAATAGCGACTCTTGCTATGACGCAATAGAATTGAATTCAGCTCGCGTAGCGCTGCATACCTATCAGTCATATTAACCTACAGAGCGTCTCTCTTTCTATCGCATAGCTCTTATCTCTTCTGACGCGGCACGTGTAACGACGCGCGACCCGCCGTCGGTGTCCGGCTATGTATTTGTAGCTTCGTACCTACAGTGCGGAGTGTGCTAGGCCTGGTATATGACGTTAAAAGTGCATTTTTTGTGCCTTGTAATTAAATAACTTTTAACTTTGAACGCCTAACGATCACACGTAGATCCTGGCCCCTAACTAGGATTTCCTGTTGTAGGGATCCGGGAATTGCGAGACCCACAGTCCCAATGTAAGCGCACCTTTAACTGTCAAGCTACGCGGGAATTTCGCAAACACGGCTTAATGTGAACGGCTACCCTTTTTACGAAAAACAACGGCGCGTTGATGTATGTAGGGACAGCAAAAACGCGTGGAAAATGTCTATGGGCGTCGTTATCATAGCGACATCGGTATCGTTATCATAGCGGCAACGGTACTACGCAGATGTGATCTATAGAGGTTCTAAATATAGCTAACGAGTTGTCAGGGTTGGCCCCACACCCACACGAGAAGAATGTTATGAAACTAAGGGTAGGTTTCTCGTATGCAAGAGGCTGTCTGGGTGGGTGCTACCGCTTTGTCATTTATTCTTCCGCCAAGCAGTAGTGCGCAAGCATTACTGTGTTCCGGTTTGAAGGGTATTGCAATATATGCAATTGTTATGGTGCTTATAATAAGGTGTACAACATCACTTAGATCCAGAAAAAACGATATGTTTGGGTGTTATATATAACATGATTTATTTCAAATCTCATACACCACTGAGGTTGCGGCTTCGATTCCCACGACAGGACAAATGTTTTTGATATTGAATTCATTAGCGCATGCTAGGCGAAAATTTCATTTCTTTCATTTTTTTTTATTACTTTTTTCTTTACTTTTTAACCGACTTCAAAAAGGAGGAGGTTTACAATTCGACGGTATGTTTTTTTTTTTTTGTGTGTTTGTTACGCGATTACTCCGCCAATTATGCATTGATTTCGATGATTCTTTTTTTGATTGGTAGGTAATACTTCAAAGGTGGTCCCATATAAATTTTATCGAAATATATTCAGTAGTTTTTGAAAAAAAATAGCAAAAACAAAAAGTCGGTTCTTGTTTTTTTCGTAACCAACTTTCTAAAGGTGGAGGTTTGTATTCGACTGCTTCACCTGCTTCACCCAGGGTTGAAAACTTCCGGTGAGGGAACTCCTCAACGGTGAATAGTAAAGACACAACATTTGGTCAATGGATTTAACCATAATAGCCTGTTCTAAATTCCATCATGACATGGCAGATACACCCAGGATTGACTTCCGGCGAGGGAACTCTTCAACAGAGATATAGGACAGACATGACATTTTTTCGTACATGCATTTAATTGTGATAGCCCGTTTTAAACTTCGTCATGATGTGGCTTCTAGATCATAAAAGCTTGTCTTTAAAAACTTTTTGAATTAATAATAAATACAAGTAGTACTTACTATATACATAGTATTTATCTGCTACCTATTACACTTGGCTGGCACCGACTTCAAATATATGAGTGGGTAGCGCTTATGATAATTATATTAATTTATTTTTTACTTTTGAGTGCCATTTGTGGTTTTGAAGTCGGTTTAGTTTTTTTTGAAAAATAATTTATTCATTTTTCTTCTTCCTAGTTATTTAAAATCTTAGGACAAATGTTTGTGCACAGAAAAAAAACGCAGCTTATTTCGTTATTGGGTGTTGTCGGACCATCATCCTCGTAGTTCCTGGTTCCCTAGATACAGGGAATCCTAGTTAGGGGCTAGGATCTATGTATGTGATCGTTGGGCGTATTTATTTATTTAGTCTAGAAGGTGATTTATTAGAGGGCGAGTGTCGGGTGACGTAACGGCTCCACGTGCAGATTATTAATATAAAGTTAATAAGGTCGGTAGCGAGACGATATTTCGAGGTAAGGCTCCTGCCTCTGGCGGCTATTCATATTTTTATACGTACTAGCTACGCCACGCTGTTTCACACGCGGTTTCCCGAAACAAAGAGTAACCTATGAACGAATGTATGAATAACTCTTTATTTGTAACACCCCAATACAGAAAAGGAAACAGATTTAACAAACTTGTCAATATGAGTGTCACAAAGGGTGGTCTTATCGCTTTAAGTTTTTTTTTTTTACGCCTAACAGATCTATGTTTGGCCACTATCTCGCCTGATGTGAAGCGATGATGTGGCCTAAGATGGAGCACATAGATCTAGAGAGAGACGGCAGTTGAGCGGCTGCTCAGACCCGTCTCCCCGATTTTTTATTTTTATTACCTGATAGGCTAGCATCAAAAGAACAGCAGGGAATGTTTGGATGAGAGTGACGAGAGATAGGGGAGAATGGCAGCACCAAAGGGAGGCCTAAGCTCAGCAGTGGGCGATAACGGGCGGATGATGATGATGTTGATGATGATGAGGATAGCAATTGACCGCAGTCTCACCTGATGGAAAGTGACGACGTGGTCGACGATGGATCATGCTTGCCTAGAAGATACCGATTCACTCGGGACTTAAAGACACCTAAATTATAAGAATCGGGAAACAGAGACGCTGGTAAGGTGTTCCATTCCTTAGGTGTTCGCATTTTGAAAGTTGAAGCGAAACGCTTTGTTCTGGCAGGAGGAATGTCAACCATAAACGGATGCCGAGTTTCCGTACGTCTTGTTGTCCGACGGTAGAAAGGAGATGGAGGAATTAACTCATGTAATTCCGTCGCACAAGCAAAGTGATCTCTTCCAGACAACCGTGGATGGAGAGGAACAACATATAAAGGCATGGACGGCGGCGTTCATGTGTTACAATAGTAACTTTATAAAAAATCTGGCCAAGTGCGAGACGGACGCCGTTCGCGCACGAAGGGTTCCATACCATTATGGTACGGAACCCTTGGTCTGGTGGTCTCCAGGGAATCTAATTATGGGGCCAAGTTCTGGGTATGTGGTCGTTGTTAAAAAACACTCGCCGTAAAAATATTATTTCGCTCCCTAGTAATACAATCTACTATTATATTGTAACTTTTCATATTCAAAAGTAGTACAATGAAATGCACTGCAGTACGAATGCCTTTTCTTCATCCATTTCATTTAATATTTACATTATAAAACAAAGACCGGTACAGTAATGAAGTAAACATTCTCCTTTGTCACAGTAAATTACTTTATTTTGCTGGCTGTACACAGTAAGTGCGTTTTATGCGGCCGTTTGTCATTTTGATGACATTTCGGACAAAATCCTTCTGTTATAAATGCAAAAGTTTCATAGAGAGAGTAAGGGCCATAATCTACCACAATGGCCCAGTGCGGGTTCATCATCATCATTATCATCATCAGCCCATCATATTCCCACTACTGGGACACGGGCCCACTTAAAGAGAGTAAGGGCCATAATCCACCACGCTGGCCCAGTGCGGGTTAGTGGATGTACATTTTTCTGAAAAATTTTTGGTCTTGCCGGTTTCCTCACGATGTTTCCCTTCACCGTTTTGTAAGAGCGAGTGTTAAATCCGCACATAACTTAAGAAATTTAGTGGTGCAACGCCAGTGGGATTCGAATTCGGGTGCGTCGGATCGAAAGTCGCACATGCTCTCACTGAGCCACACTCGCTCTCCGCGCAAAAGAACTCCGACGCCATGACAGGTAATACACTACTATAGAAGACAAAGATGCTTGGAACATTCCACTTCTGCAAAGTAGCCAACTGGTACATATGAAACATAACATTGTAGAAACCTCACCTCCACATCTTACAAAATTGGACTTTCCACACCACACGCTTCACTCGCACTTTCCTTCCTCGCACTTGTAAGATGTGGAACGACCTCTGGTGCTGCAGATGTCCATAGGCGACGGTAACCGCTTACCATCAGGCGGGCCGTCGTCGGCTTGTTTGCCGACATATTAAAAAAAAAAATTGTTTGTTGTAGGTTAGTTTAGTTTTTATCATTCTATATCATCATCAACCCATCACGTTCCCACTGCTGGGACACGGGCCGTGTACTAACGAGTGTATTAACACTCGCTCTAAAACGGTGAAGGAAAACATCGTGAGGAAACCGGCATGTTCAAGAATTAATCACAAAAATTCAAGGACATGTGACATCCACCAACCCGCACTGGGCCAGCGTGGTGTATTATGGCCCATTCTCTCTCTATGAGAGAAGGCCCATGTCCCAGCAGTGGGAACGTGATGGGCTGATGATGATGATGATATATATATATATATTAAAATAAGTAAATATTGACCAGAGTGACCGACATAGCTTAAAGAATAAGCAACCTGAAGTGGCAATGGACCGGCCACATTGTCGAAGAACCGATAACCGTTGGGGTAAACGAGTTCTGGAGTGGAGACGTTTAGGCAAACGTAGTGTAGGACGCCCTCCGGCCAGATGGAGCGACGACCTGCGCAAAGTAGCTGGCAGTAACTACATGCGAAGAGCCGAGGATCGGGCTCAGTGGCGTGCATTGGGAGAGGCCTATTACGGGCAGTTGATGAAATAAATATTACATACATTATAATGAGTGACATTCAGAATGGAAAAAGTTTATATCCTGGGTAAACATATAGTTTTTCTTTCAAGAAGACACGGTCGAAGCCGCATGGCGTAGCTAGATATTAATAGTATTATTAATTTTTAGAAAAAAACAAAACCGACTTAATTGTAACTTCGAAGTCTAAGGTCAAATATCGATGAAATTTATATGGGACTTCGTAGCTATACTGAACCTAACGCAAAACACTCGGAGACTACCGCGGTAAAGCTATTGCATAGAATTCGGAGTGGGGGGTGTTAGGTTATTTTCGTTACGGAATATCTGGATTCGGTCTCCACGCTCAAGACCCGCGATAGAAGCTATGCAATAGCTTTAAAAAAACAATCGAATAGAGAACCTCCTCTTTTTTTGAAGTCGGTTAAAAAAGCGCTATCACGATAAAATAAGTCCCCTTTTCTGTGTTCATACGTCAAAATCAGGTGTTCTAAAAGGCGAACCCGATGGTTAAGCATACGACAAGATAAAAACATGTAATGAGCATACTCCCTTTATTTTCATAGTTGGTAGAACCTTCCTCGAGTCATTTTTCTAAGTAAACATATCTCCGCTATTTATTCACTCAGGAAAATGGCATTTGTTCAAAAATCAACAAATTCCAGTTGACATAAGGTTCATATTAAGTTGTTGTTTTTTTGGGGTAGTAAAAGGGGTTCCGCGGCCGTTCTTTCATATTTGTGAATGAGTTATTGTTTTTCATGGTTATGGAAAAGAGTTTAAGCGAGGGCTATTGAAGTATTTATGATTCAGTTTGTCTTTAAGGAGGATTTGTTGTTGGTAAAATCTATCAGTGCTTTTATTGGTGGTAGGTTTCTCGTATGCGAGAGGCCGTCTGGGTGGGTACGACCGCTTTGCCAGTTATTCTGCCGCCAAGCAGTAGTGCTCAAGCATTACTGTGTTCAGGTTTGAAGGGCATTGTAGCCAGCGAAATTACTGGCAATATGAGGCTTAAGAGCTAATTGTTTCTGACGAGCGCAGTGCAGTGTCGCACAAGATTTTGCAACTGTTATAGGCTGGCGTATTACTTACTAACAGGCGAACGACATACTTGTCTCGTCAATCAGTTACTAAAAAAAGTGCGGTTTAAATATAAAAACCAGCCAAGTGCAAATCGGACTCTCGCACGAAGGGTTCCGTTCCATTATCTATAAAAACGGCAAAAATATCATGTCTGTTGTATGGGAGCCCCGTTAAATATTTATTTTATTCTGTTTTTGGTATTTGTTGTTATAGCAGCAACAGAAATACATCATCTGTGAAAATTTCAACTGTCTAACTATCACGGTTCATGAGATACAGCCTGGTGACAGACGGACAGATAGACAGACAGCGGAGTCTTAGTAGTAGGGTCACGTCATACCCTTTGGGTACGGGACCCTAAAAATGACGTGATGTAATATCTTAGTTTGTAAGTATGCTTAAATGCCCCTCAGTTTTTTGACTTCAATCTCTGAAACTGTTTTAAAACTAAATAATAAAATAAACGAAAAAAGAAATAAATTTTGTTTTGTTAATTGTGTTCCTTGTTTAAAACAATAAACTAATTTCATAACGCTACCAGGGAACACAAAGAATTAAGTTTACTAAACCGCTAACTTCGCTGGCTCGGCCACCTCGAAAGGATGGGTGAGGATCGGGCTCTGAAGCGAGCGTATTTGGGACGGCCGGTTGGCCGACGACCGGTCGGCCGTCCCAAGTACCGCTGGAAAGACGAAGTGGAGAAGGACTTGCGTGAGCTCCAGGTCGAAGAATGGCAGGAGTTGCCGCAAGACAGACTAAAGTGGCGTCTTCTATTGTCGGAGGCCAAGACTCACTTTGGGTCACTGCGCCACCCTAGTTAGTTAGTTTTACTATTTACCTTCTATTATTTTTGTATTATTTGATATAAATCTATGACATTCTTTTCTAAGATAGCCGCCCCTCCATTTGTACGCCTATAAAGGCAAAACATGTCACACTCACAATATTTTAAAATCTGCATCAAAGAAAACTAATTATTAATACGTAGTAACATTTAGTTTTCTTTGCTATTACTACGTCTGCATGCTCTGTATCCCACATGCTTTACAAATAAATTTTCTTTATCTTTATTGTTATTCATTCCGTTTCTAACAATTGTTTTAAGCCATGGGAGTCACATGGCCTAAAACTTTGTTAAAAGAGCTTTGTTTTGTGAAAAGATTAATATATCATAATAGAATGATATATTAATCTTTTCTTCTATTTGACTGTTTTAATGTTCATTTTTACTTCCCTTTCCCTAAAATATATAAAATGGGACACGTTCTCATTGTCTTTGACAAAATAAATAATCTCCTATGTACAATTTGTTATACAATTTTAGGGTTCCGTACCTCAAAAGGAAAAACTGACCCTTACAGGATCACCTCCCATCACCAATGACTTATTTGGGCGGGTAGAGCCTTTACCCTAACCGGGTAGAGCAAGACCCTTTATCTCGGGAACGCGTGGAGGTATCGAGTTAAAATTAAAATCATATCCTCAAGTGTACAGCCCCGTGAAGCTGTGAAAAAATCAAATTTCTAAGTTGGTGTTAAAAAAAGATACGGCCGTTTATGCCGCAAAAAACGTATATTTGGACACTCAAGGGAATCAAAATTTTTAGGGTACTTTCCGTTGACCTAGAAATATGAAATTTGGCAAGTTATATCGTCTTATACTACAAGTACAAGGAAAAATCTAAAAACTATACATTTGTAAATACTTAAAATTATAGTTTTTGTACGGAACCCTCGGTGGACGAGTCCGAATCGCGCTTATCCGGTTTTTGGAACAAAAGTGGGGTTTCTAACGAACCTTTGTGCGTCCACCAATAGATGGCGTGAAAATAAAAGCGCGCGGCCCTTTCGTTACATATTCCGTTTGTTACAAAAAGGTTTCTACTTCCGGCACAGTTGGTGATGAATGCGGAGTAACGGCGCGTTCCCACAATGTCGTGACGACAAATAATCATGTAGTTTTAAGCTTCGTGGCTTATAGGACGACACGATTAAACTGACGTCTACGACTTTTTTTGCGGAGATGACAGATTGTCATGAGAGTGGCAACGGGTAGCACGACAGCCGTAAAACGATAAAAAATCGTCATGACTAAATCGTGACGGCAAATTATGTGTCGTTCTCACGATTATCTCTCGTGGCGACTAAATAAACGCACTATTGATCTCCAAGAGAACGAAGAGGCTAATGTAGAGTTGTAGCCAGCTACTGATGTGCAAACGACAAAGCGACTGCCGTGAAACGATAAAATGTCGTCGCGATCCAATGAGAACAGCTAGATACGATAGTCGCTAAACGATAAAAAATTATAATAATGAATTAATAATTAATATTGTAATAAAATGTAATGCAATAATTATAAATCATCATCATCATCAGCCCATCACGTTCCCACTGCTAGGACAAGGGCTTCTCTCAGAGAGAGAATGGGCCATAATCCACTACGCTGGCCCAGTTCGGGTTGGTGGATGTCACATGTCCTTGAATTTTTGTGAAAAATTCTTGGACATGCCGGTTTTCTCACGATGTTTTCCTTCACCGTTTTTAGAGCGAGTGTTAAATCCGCACATGACTTAAGAAAGTCAGTGGTGCGGGGCCAGCGGGATTCGAACTCGGATGCGTCGGATCGAAATCGCACGAGCTCCCACTGAGCCACGCTCGCTCATAAATAATTATAAATGTTTATTTGTAATTAGCTCGCAAAAAGCTGCAACGCCCTTACAGGGCTTATGTACCTACCGACCCACTACAGTCTTAACACCTAAGACTAAGTATACCTATTATAATAATACGAATGAATGTATATTATTGCAATAAATAAATAAATAATAATGTTAACGACAAATAGTCGTAATAATGGGAACAGCTAGAGACGATAGTCGTCCGACGATAAATGGACTGTTACGACATAGTGGGAACGCGCCTTTACGGCTGTTGCAGATTCGAGTGTGGCTTAGTTTCGAGTTCATTTTTAGTTGGGGACAAAGTTCCGCGCGTTGTTTTTGTTTATGGCAGTTCCAGTCACGAAATACCACCGAATGTAATCTGAAACTAGTTCAGATTTAATATAGACATTGACACTTTATTATGTAACTCCCGACGCGAAATGTTGGGTGTTAAAAGTTTGACCACTGTGTCTGTCTGTGGCACCGTAGTGCTTAAACGAGTGAACCGATTTGAACAGTGGCGTAGCTACCGGAGGGCTAGACGGAGCAGTGCCCCGGGGCCTCCAAGCCCAGGGGGCCCCTCGGATTCTGACTTTTAAACTATAAATATAAATTAACCAGAGTTCGGAACGCAACGAATACTTAACAAACGATTTTAAATAGTTTAGTTGGGGCCCTAGTTTATTTTTTGCCCTAGGGCCTTTGCTTACCTAGCTACGCCACTGGATTTCAATGCGGTTTTTTTTATTTTAAAGCAGGTTTTCTAGCGGTTGGTATGTTTTATCAAAATCGGCTCAGCCGTTTTTTACTCTTTTTAGGTTTTTTTTGGGTCGGGGGTTTTTAAATTTTAGTATACCGAAATTCGTTATTATTTCAATTTGCCAGTTATTCTGCCACCAAGCAGTAGTGCGCAAGCATAACTGTGTTCTGGTTTGAAGGGCATTGTAGCCAGCGAAATTACTGGGCATTATTAGACTCAACAGCTAATTGTCTCAAGGTGACGAGCGCAGGATTTTGCAAAAAAAAACAAATGAAACATCTTACAATATTACGAATGCGAAAGTTTGTGAGGCTGGATGGATGTATGGGTGGATGTTTGTTACTCAATCACGCAATAACTATAAAATAAAATTTAATAAAAAAAAACATGTAGGTAGTTGAAGGCCTGAAAAAGGACAGACATAGGATAGAACTTCTGTTACAATATTTTATGTTTGTTTTTGACAATATTATGTTTCTTATATGCCAGTTGGCTACTTGGCAGATGCGGAATGTTCCATGCATCTTTGTCTTCTATGTAATTACTAACTGTATAGTATGCTTTTTTCAGTAGAATATTTTTCATATGCAATTTTAATCTACTTTCTGTGAGCTCCGTTATACATTTCGGAATTTTATCGTAAAATCATAAAACAGTACCTAGGTACTGCAATTCTATCCTTATTTCTAGTGTTTATGTTATATTTGAAATTGAAAGCAATCGGGATGTTCAAGTTACACGATCTTACTTAGATTATACCCTTCAGGGCCATATTTTATAAAAAAAATTGGCACTTGGTCCATTATTATTTCATTTTAGCACTGCCTAGTGCTGTACCCTTTTACATCAAAAGCAAGTAAAGCTATAACGTTTACAACGTTCAGTTCCAACCCTTGTAAAGTAAACGACTAAATATTCAACGGACTATTTGCTTTAGTGGGCTTAGTGATGGGGTACAGTTATGACTATATCGATAGTTTTATCGTATAAAACATGTATACATTTCATAAATAAAAATAAAAGACGTGTGGCACTCGGAGACTGCCGCGGTATAGCTATTGCATAGCATTCGGAGTGGGGGGTGTTAGGTTATTTTCGTTACGGAATTTCTGGATTCGGTCTACACGCTCACGGCCCGCGATAGAAGCTATGCAATAGCTTAAAAACACGAATTCAATTCTAATGTAAAAGTAAATTCAAATTACGCGTCAAGAATGTTCTGATGAGAAAAGCATACTATACTGTTCATAATTACATAGAAGACAAAGATGCTTGGAATATTCCACTTCTGCAAAGTAGCCAACTGGTACCTACATAAGAAACATAACATTGGAAAACCACAAAAAATTGTAACAAAATCTCAAAAAAAATGCCCCTCGGTTTCTTGCCGTATCTTCTGAGTAGTGGTTCTTTTTCCGATACGGTGGTAGTCATTGTGATAATTTGACGTTCATAAGTGCATCTGTGATGACAAAATGATTAAGATTTTGATGAATCTTCGAATATCGATGAAATTTATATTTCATGAAGTGGTAACATATAAATTTCATAGACTTCGAAGATTCATCAGAATTGAAGGTGTGTCTTCTTTTTTTGGTATACACCGCGCAATTGAATTCGATATTTTTGCGAAAAGTATGTACTCAGTCCATGCTATAGAATGTTATAAGAATGAAATAAATTAAAAAATATTGTAAAACATAAAACCAGAAGTTATAATAAACGCACCTGGGTTCGAATCCCGACTCGGCCCTGCACCAATGGCTTATAGTTAAGTGCAGATTTTGCACGCTCGCTCTAAAACGGTGAAAGAAAACATCGTGATGAAACCCTCTTACGCGCTTTGGAGTGGTAGGCTCTGACCGTGGTTGTAATACCACCCACCGAACAAAGCCATGCCGTCAAGCGACCTAGTCGTGTTTCGGGATGATGTTCCACCATCGAGGAGACGGGTCTGAGCAGCCGCTCAACAGCCGTCTCTCTCTAGATCTATGTGCTCCATCTTAGGCCACATCATCGCTTCACATCAGGCGAGACAGTGACCAAACATAGATCTATAAAGCGTAAAAAAAAGTCATCATTACAATTCGTGATAAGCCCTGCAACATGATAAACACCTCCTGTCCAAAATCCGACGAGTGCAACCGCGTTACAGAATAATTAATAGTATAAGTAACCGCGCTGAGTATCAACCAATAGATATTTTATTTATATTTTTTAAATTTGTCGCTGCAGATATTTTAAAGCATGGACTGAGTACATACTTTTTGCAAAAATATCGAATTCAATTGCGCGGTTTAAAAGTACTAAATCCCACATTATTTGCCACCAAACTTCAATACCTAACCTCACAACCAGTGCAGTGCCAGAAAACTTCCCTACCCACGACTCATCGCCAAAGTTTGCCGCCGCACAACTCGATATCGATTAAACTTGTCCCAGCACTAGCGCCGTCGTAATTAGTATAGTTTGGGGCCGTAATGAAATTTTCAATATAAACACAATCGCTTGGGATGGATAGACGGACAGGCTTTTGTGTTATGGTATGCGATTATGGAGCAAATCAAATGATGGTAATACAATATATTTTTGTATAGAAACTACTTGCGAAGAAATACACTGCTTGATAAATATTTAGCTGCTCGTTTAGTTTAGTGGCTCCCTGGTTTCGGCACCACAAACTTTTATTTAAATAATTGAATGCTCTCTAATTTATCTGGTAAAAGATAAACTATTTCTCTAAAGACACTTAAAAGTCACTTAAAAGAGAAAGCACAATAAATTTAAATAAGGTAGGTACTATTTTAATTGCCTTTAAGCATGCAGGCGAACGCAAAAATATTTATTGTTAAACTAGGGTAGACTGACCACTTATCTCCATAAATTTAATGTAATTTGTTAATAAGATACTTTTAGGTTCTGAAGAAGGGCGTCCTTCTTCTTGTTTAGAAGGGAATATAAATGAAACCTACGCAGGTGGAACCGTGCGGCGCAGCTAGTAAAAATACAATAAAGATAATCCAGTCAAAAAATTTAATGATTAATCATTTATAATGGTTAAAGTGAATCGAAATATTCATTATAAATATAAACGGCTACACTCACGTTATGATTGTGTCGGAATAACTCCGACCAGGTTTCGGACAATTAGGATGATCTTCTTCCGGAAGTTTACGCTTTGGATTCGCGGCGTAGACTGTCTACGCCGCGCATGCACTTCAGTCTACGCCGCGAATCCAAAGCGTAAACTCCCGGAAGAAGATCATCCTAATTGTCCGAAACCTGGTCGGAGTTATTCCGACACAATCATATCGTGAGTGTAGCCGTTTATATTTACAATGGATTTATAATGGTTTATAATAATAATCTTTACTTTAACATACTTATTAATAAGAAGAGGAAGAAGATGATAAAAAGGAATGGAAGTCTTCTGAAACATTGTCTAAACATGTCATATCAGACGGTAGATTTCAATTTTCAAGCTGTTCTAGTCAAGACTCCACAGTCTTGAACATCGACGCAAAATAGCCAGTCTATCGGTATTTTGGAGCGAGTGTGGCTCAGCAGGAACTCGTGCGCCTTTCGATCCGACGCACCTGGGTTCGAATCCCGACTCGGCCCTGCACCAATGACTTATTATAGTTAAGTGCAGATTTTGCACGCTCGCTCTAAAACGGTGAAGGGAAACATCGTGATGAAACCCGCTTACGCGCTTTGGAGTGGTAGGCTCTGGCCGTGATTGTAATACCACCCACCGGACAAAGCCATGCCGTCAAGCGACCTAGTCGTGTTTCGGGATGATGTTCGGTGAACCATCGGGGAGACGGGTCTGAGCAGCCGCTCAACAGCCGTCTCTCTCTAGATCTATGTGCTCCATCTTAGGCCACATCATCGCTTTACATCAGGCGAGACAGTGACCAAACATAGATCTATAAAGCGTAAAAAAAGACGTTTGGCACTCGGAGACTGCCGCGGTAAAGCTATTGCATAGCATTCGGAGTGGGGGGTGTTAGGTTATTTTCGTTACGGAATTTCTGGATTCGGTCTCCACGCTCAAGGCCCGCGATAGAAGCTATGCAATAGCTTAAAAATAATATCGTATACATACGAAATTACACCAATTAATTCCCCCGTCCCCGTTTCAGCATCGGACTACTAGACGAACGGCATCGCGCCACAGAATACTAACTATTTTATATTAATTTAGTTTTCTTTGGTTATATGGTGGACATTCCTCTTGCCCGCACTAAGCGTTTCGCTTCCACTTTCATTATGCGTACCGCTAACGAGTGGAACTCCCTGCCGGAGTCAGTCTTTCCCGATACCTACAATCTAGGAATTTTCAAATCGAGTGTCTTGGCAAGCGTGCTACATAGTCGACTGCATCGTCGCTTACCAACACGTGATTTTATTTTTTATTTTTTTATTATTTATAGGCTTGCGTTTGACCGCTATCTCACCTGTTGTTAAGTGACGATGCGGGCGAAGATGTAGCACGCTCGCCTAGGAGAAACCTGTTCACTCTTGTCTTAGATACCCAGATTATAGCTATCCGGAAACACAGATGCCGGCAGAGAGTTCCACTCCTTAGATAGTGGTCAAACGCAAGCTGATATTGTATAAAAAAAGTTTATTCGCTGAACAGAGAAAAGTGTGGAGCGGCAGCGGTATTTACAGTCTTTTAATATATTGCCAAAGTTTATATGAACTGTGTGAAAAACACAGCGGTACGTAGTTGGAAAGTTCCGACGCGTGCTTTGGTTGCAACGCTGGGAACCTTTTTCATGCATTCAATATTGTGTAGCGTATTTTGTAGAGTATAAAATATGAAAACTTTCATTTTGGGCCAACATTATGTATACTCCAAGAGCGAGTGTGGCTCAGTGGGATAACGTGCGACTTTCAAACCAACGCACCCGATTTCGAATCCCGTTGGTCCCGCACCACTGACTTTCTTAAGTTATGTGTGGATTTACCGTTTAAGAGCGAGTGTACGTAAATCTGCACTTAACTATAAGTCATTGGTGCAGGGCCGAGTCCGGGATTCGAACCCAGGTGCGTCTGATCGAAAGGCGCATGAGTACCCGCTGAGCCACACTCGCTCTTAAACTATCGATTCCTCTAAATTACTTGCACGACCTTCCTTTCGTGTGTATTTCCTTCCATTCCATTTCTTCCTTGCTTCTTTGGTCATCGCTGGTTCGAATCTACTCTGGCCTAACTTTCAAATATGGTTATTAATACCAGAGAGGTAAAGTACACAACCGTTTAACTATAATTTCTTGAGGTTTTCACCATCAAAAACCCAAATTCAGACCCTCGATTTATAAATATTTATTCAGAATTCAGAGCCATTGTCGAGCGGTCGAAGCGCATAGATAATGCTGTTAAGCTTGGTTTAGGCTGCCAGGGGCGGAGCAAGGATTTAATCGCAATGGAGGGACTCCCCCTGTTTGGTTAGGAGCTAACAAACTCACAACAAAGTAAAGAGATTGCAAGCTCGAGTCAGTGGTATGACAAGATTTTGTTTGGGGTTCACTCAACCATGTTAATAAAATTTTAGTTGCATTTTATGCTAAACCAACTCATAAAATATCAAAAGTGGACGCTAAACATTACGTTGAAAATCCAAAAATTGTAGCTGTTGTTTCGAAATCCAATATATAATACTAATTTATTGAAAGAACACTAAGGTATATTAAAAATCATGTAAATATATAGTTTTCTATATCAGCCAGATGGATCGGCGACGTGGCCAGGGTTGTTGGGAAGATGTGTTTAAGAAAGGCGCAAGACCAGAAAGGGTGACGTGATGGAGAGGAGGCCTGTACTCAACAGTGGGATTAGAAGGTCTGAAAAAGATAGAAGAAGAAGAAAGATATAGTTTTCTTATAGCATCATATTGGCGTGTCCTGCCAGGATGTTATAATTGTTTCTTCATAAAAAAACATTCGACATGTAATTTTTTTTTGCGAAAGCAGACCTTGAGTCACGATTTGGATTGCAACTTTTTTATTCTAACCTATGTTGTCTCACTGTTGGAAACAGGAGGCCTACTCCGAGTTGCTCTCGTTCGTCCGTTCATGCGGACTAAAAGAGACACTCTTATGCGTGTTGCATAGCGCTGTCCCTTTCATCCGACATAACGAAGATCGTAGTTACTTTTTCATAGTAAGCCCCCAGGTCTCAACAAGTCTCACCAATTATCCCTATCTTGCGCCACTTCGCGACAGCCGTCTGGTATTTTACTATGTAATTTTAATTAATTATGTCATTTCATTTTATTGGGGAGAGGAGTGTTGCCCCCATTTACTCTGAGTACGTCCCTGCTCTCAGATTTAATGGCTCATTTACATCGGTTCCTCGTTTGGGACCAAGTGGGAAGTGCTCGTATTATTTTATATTCATAGTATCTTTTGTTCGAGGGAAATCAAATCGCCAATGCGTACATATGTGAAATCCATTGCGATTCAGACTTTACTGAAACTTTGGGACTTTTGACTGTGAACGGTAATGTTACACTGTTTTTTGGTTCCGTACCCAAAGGGTAAAACGAGAGCCTATAACTAAGACTCCGCTGTCCTTCCGTCTGTCTGTCTGTCCGACTGTCACCAGGCTGTATCTCATGAACCGTGATATTTAGACAGATGAAATTTTCACAGATGATGTATTTCTGTTGCCGCTATAACAACGAATACTAAAAGAGAGTAAAATTAATATTTAAGGGGGCTCCCATACAACCGACATGTTTTTTTTACCGTTTTCATAGATAATGGTACGAACAATTCGTGCACGTGTCGACTCGCATTTGGCCGGTTATTTTAGGTTTATATTTAACTGATCACCAGATATAGTAAAATAGTAAATGTCAACAAAAAATATCACCAAATAAATAAAATATAATTACCGAACAAAATAGTAAATGATCACCAGTGTAGGCTCCACCAGAAGTCTCGCTAGTCACCCCTTCATGTCGCTTCGTCTACATGACTGCGGGAGTCGCCGGCTCGCTTTGCTCGCCACCTCCCCCTTCTCTCCACTCGACCTCGTAGGCTCGCTTTATTCAGGACCTCCTTCATGAGCTTCTGGCTCCGCGCTTTTTATGTACACTCTAGGGGTAAGAGCGAGTTGGACCACGGAAGAATGAGGTGCGGCAATTCGGGTAAGATTTGGTGATCATTTACTAATTTTGGTGATCACTTACTAAATTTGATCTGCCGATACAATTTTCGGATAGATGTGTATGGGATTTCAAAGATTATTTGATGGTCATTATATTATTTTTCCTTTCTTTATGGAACTTAACTCTTTGAGGTGGGATATGGTTATAAAATCTGCCATATTGGATTTCATGTGACGTCATAATACACTATGATACTTTTTTATGTAACTGGATGACGAGACGAGCTGGTCGTTTGCCTGATAGAAAGCAATACGCCAGCCCATAACAATAACAGCACCATCCAGAACTTTGTTTTGCAAAATCCTGTGCGGCGCTGCACTGCACCCGTCACCCTGAGACAATTAGCTGTTGAGTCTCATAACGCCCAGTAATTTCGCTGGCTACAATGCCCTTCAAACTGGAACACAATAATGCTTGCGCACTACTGCTTGGCGGCTGAATAACTGGCAAAGCGGTGGTACCCACCTAGACGGCCCCTCGCATACGAGAAACCTACCACCAGTAAAATTGGAGTTTAAGATAAGATTCATTTTCTGACACTACATTAGATTGCCATATGTAATTCAAGAGCTACAATAGAACATTTTTTTTTGCTCGCATACATACTACATACACAGACTGTTAAAGTCTTATGTATACCCTTCATTTTCGCTTCGTAGTCGGGTAAAAATGTGGCATGGGCCAGTAAAGCTAAGGAGTAAAGACCTGATTCTTTGTTCTCTCGCACACCGATCTGGCAGCAATCTGAAACAAGGATAGAAGATACATTAGTATGTTTCCACAATACGGGCCTAGAGCCTAGTGTTTCAATTCAATTCAAATTCAAAAGTTCTTTATTTCAATTTTGTCGTCACAGACGCACTTATGAACGTCGATTATTACAATGACTATACCACCGTATCGGCAAAGAACCACTACTCAGAAGATACGGCAAGAAACTGAGGGGCATATTTTTTAGAACTTTTGTTACAATATTTTATGTTTGTTTTTGACAATATTATTGTTCTTATGTGCCAGTTGGCTACTTGGCAGAAGCGGAATATTCCATGCATCTTTGTCTTCTATGTAATTACTAACTGTATAGTACGCTTTTTTCATTAGGATATTTTTCACACTGAATTTGAATCTACTTTCTGTGAGCTCCGTTCTAAGCCACTAGACATTTAATTTATAATTGAATGAAATGAATATAATTGAATGACGAGACGAGCTGGTCATTTGCCAGATAACTAGGCTTTTGGACTTTTTTGAACGAAGAATACCTTTTTGGTTCCATGTTGTTTATGAAATGACATCAACAAAATATACGGAACTCGCATGGGTCCCGACCCTTCTAGTGGTCAGCGAGGACTCAACTGTAAATAACGACCGAGTATCTCGCAGAAACTAGCTTACAGAATGACAAAAAATATAGGTATACATATATTTATTTTAGTAAAATGTTTACAAAAACACAGGTACGCCCAATACCCTCCAAACCGGAACGCAGTATTGCTTGCGCTCTACTGCTTGTCGGCAGACCCACTGGCATTCTTTTAAGAATTAGAAGGAAAGAAACAATTATTTATTCAAAATTGCACAAAACAACAACGCACATACACAAGTGCAGGACGACAAAATAAAACAAATTAATAAAGCCCAAGGCAAACAGTTACAGCATGTGTATGGAGACCGCTGCCGTGTACAGCGCAGTTAATTACTGTAATCCTAACGTATCAGCTAGTTCTACATTATCAACATCATTAGATTCCCACTGCTGGGACACGGGCCTTCTCTCATAACGAGAATATTTTTTTATGTTACTGAATGATGAGACGAACTTGTCGTTTGCCTGATGGTAAGCAACACGCCTGCCCATAACAATAACAGAACCACCCAGAACTTTGTTTTGCAAAGTCCTGTGCGGCGCTGCACTGCGCTCGCTCGCCACCCTGAGACAATTAGCTGTTGAGTCTCATAATGCCCAGTAATTGGTATGTGCATAAAGTGTATTGCCCCCGCCAGCATCTACCCAAACCAACCCAACTGCTTGAAGTACCGGAGTGCGGCTTTGGGGCGCTGGCATAGCTCCAAAGTTAAAGTTGATGAGGGAAGATGATGGTGGTAATGAAGGTGATATGGGTCCGGTTTCTGCCGTACCGTCTAATGGCTTTGTTGCTTTTGTTCGAATGTCTTCCGTGGCCGAACAGTGCAGCTACACGTGTTCAACTGTTTCACTTTACAGCATGCAGCCTCGGCATAGGTGGCTGTCAGTGGCTTCGGTTTTTAACTGACTTCAAAAAAGGAGAAGGTTTTCTATTCGAATGTATTTTTTTTATGTTTGTTACCTCAGTACTCCGTCTTTTATGAACCGATTTGAAAAAATCTTCTTGCGTTGGGTTCAGTATAGCTACGAAGTGGTCCCATATTTTCATCGATATTTGACCTTGGACTTCAAAGATACATTGAAGTCGGTTTTTGTTTTTAAGCTATTGCATAGCTTCTATCGCGGGCCTTGAGCGTGGAGATCGAATCCAGAAATTCCGTAACGAAAATAACATAACACCCCCCACCCCGAATGCTATGCAATAGCTTTACCGCGGCAGTCTCCGAGTGCCACACGTCTTTTTTTTTCTATTAAATAATTATATATAGGCTCAGATAAAGTATATAGGTGATATTCTATCTATAGATTCCTCAAGATCTCAGATGTATTTGGATCTGAATACCTGCTCACTGCCGCGTTCAAAGCCTTTCTAATCTCATAAAACGGGATACGTAGAAACCGATCCATTGAAATAGGTCATGTGTCCACACATTTATCTGTGAGCTTTAAAAGGTTTGTATATAAATATGTGCTTCTGAACCTATTTAAATAAACACTGGTAAAGTTTAAATGTTTTAAATGACCTACCCTAGAATACAAAACCAAAATCAAAGCGTTCTTCGAAACACATCCCTTCTACAAAATAAACGAATTTATGAAGAAATGCTGGAAGGCACTTGTGGTAGGTCTCTAGTATGCGGGAGGCCGTCTGGGTAGGTACCACAGCTTTGTCAGTTATTCTGCCGCTAAGCGGTAATGCGTAAGCATTACTTATTATTAAGCTATTGCATAGCTTCTATCGCGGGCCTTGGGCGTGGAGACCGAATCCAGAAATTCCGTAACGAAAATAACCTAACACCCCGCACTCCGACCGGCACAGCGGTGATACTATTTAGTTTTGCCATCTATCGATGAATAGCACAACTTTTAATGACTTTTTGAAATATCACGCTTGTCTTTGAGTTCTGGCTCCGCTACAGATCGCACGTACCGTCGTTTATTAATATATCCTTGAAAATCATACTAATATGCCATATTGTGCAGTATTAGAATGCAAAAATAGGAGTGGAAATCAAAATATTTCGAAAGGAAGTATTTCGTACCACAGGTAAGTGTTATTTTGTAATTAAGCTATTGCATAGCTTCTATCGCGGGCCTTGAGCGTGGAGACCGAATCCAGAAATTCCGTAACGAAAATAACCTAACACCCCCCACTCCGAATGCTATGCAATAGCTTTACCGCGGCAGTCTCCGAGTGCCACACGTCTTTTAAAGCTATTGCATAGCTTCTATCGCGGGCCTTGAGCGTGGAGACCGAATCCAGAAATTCCGTAACGAAAATAACCTAACACCCCCCACTCTGAATGCTATGCAATAGCTTTACCGCGGCAGTCTCCGAGTGCCACACGTCTTTTTTTTATTGAACTGAGTGATGTTACGAGCAAGTCGTTCGCCTGATGTTTAGCGCCACGCCTGCCCATAACGATTGCAGCGCCACCCAGAACTTTTAATACTATAAAAAGCACTGCGTAGCACTGCATTACGCTACATGTCGCGCATTCGCGGCGAACACGTCGCACACTCACAGCGACCTCGTTGCGAATTCGCGGCGTTCTCGCGGCGTTTTATGGTCAGCCACTAGCAGAATACTTATAATTATAATGATATATCCGTCGCAGAGATATGATAAAAACAGAGATTTGGTCAATTCCCTAAGTGATTTCATCAAGTCACGGATAATGTTAAAGGGTAAGAGGGTAGGGTATACCTACATATATACACATATAAATTCTGTCACATGTCACGGACAATTGACAGAAATAGAAGTGGTACTTGCCGTTATGATGGGCGGTAGTGTTTAGTACCGTTGGATAGAGGATGTTTTGAAATCAACTAGAAAAATTGTGGCGCACGCGGCGAAATACTAGTATATGTATATATATAATTAAGAACCATTGAATGAGTGACATTGTCGTTTTCACTTCTCGTTTTTTCATAGAAAATGTATGGGAATGTTTTTTTTAGTTATTGCCAAAACTTACGATTTGATATGGTATGTTACTTTGGGAAAAGTGTTCCTGGTTGGAAATAGAGTCGATTAAGACCAACTTGTTTTTTTTTTTTGACAAATGTCATTTTTTGGGTGAACCGTTCTTATTTTCAAAAAACTAAAAATGGCAATATTTTTTTGTTCAAAATAAAATAGAAGGTTCCTAAGAACAAAACCTTCTAACTACAAAAGAAAAGGTAGCTACCCTTAAGGAGAAAAATGTGCCCCACCCTGTATAAAATAAAAGACATTATATATTGTCATTGCGTTTTACTTTTGAGATGAATTTCCGCAACGTCACGCCTGATTCCTATAGATTCACTGTTTTTCATTTTGCCACTTTGCCGATATTTATATCGTAAGTCAGATTTTTCGTGACGATATTCAAGAGTTACTCCGAGAAACGTTGTTTGCGACACTTTCTTTTTCCCACATAGAACGGGAAATATCCCTGAGGGCAATATGCTCTCGTCCCAAGACGATGGTAATGAGGTTACGTTTTATGGAGAGAACAAATCAGTTGCTTAAAAATCGGCGAAACTGGGTGTCACCTTTGTCAAAATCAACAATTTTTTCATGTCAGGCAATACTTAAAAGAGTGTAGCTCAGTGGGAGCACGTGCGACTTTTGATCCAACGCACCCGAGTTTGAATCCCGCTGGCCGCACCACTGACTTTCTTAATTTTGTGCGGATTAAACTCCCTCTAAAACGGTGAAGGAAAACATCGTAAAGAAACTGGCATGTCCAAGAATTAATCAAAATAATAAATTTTTGGAAAATAAAAAACTGACTTCACGACAATTTTTTTGTCTCTGTTGATTATTTCACAAAGCGCTGAATCATTTCGATTAAATTTATATGGGGCCACCTCTGAAGTATCTATCAAACAAAAATTGAATCTTCATAATTGGCGGAGTAATCGCGTTAAAAACACACAAAAGAAACATACCTACTGTCGAATTGAAAACCTCCTTTTTATGATTAAATGGGCTCACGTTTGACAACAAAACAAAAGTAGCCTATATGTGTTAATCCAGGGTATAAGCTATCTCCGTACCAAATTTCATCAAAATCCATTCAGTAGTTTTTGCGTGAAGGAGTAACAAAGGTACATCCATACATCCAAACATCCATTCTTACAAACTTTCGCGTTTATAATATTAGTAGTAAGTGCGATTCTCCCACACAGCAGTGGCGCGCACCCTGGATTAACACATAGGAAACTTTTATATCTAGAAACAGCGGAGCGCAGCGAGAAAAAAATACCACTTTAGTCATTTTGAAAATTAACTTAATCAATATACGGTATCGGTATTCTAAAATCGTACACAATCTGGAATTAAGATCAATTGGTTAAATTAACTTTTTTTATCTTCAAACGAAAACAACTCGATTTCCGTTTCCTATTCACGTATGACTCGTAAAACGCGTAAATAAATAAACGCTTCAAACCTTTTTAAATCAAACCCGACAAGTGCGGGGTTGCCGCCATGCGCTGAAGGCACCGTACTTAAAAACAAGATATTTGTTGAAAAATATATTTTTCAGTACAAGCTTTTAACAAATTCGTAATCGGAACTGTGAGCAGATTAAAATGAGCCCAAACACTAGTAGTTTACGATAATCCGTCCGTTCCAATGCCCATCTTCCGTCTCCATCATCAGATCAGCTAGCTGTCACCATAATATTGCATTGTCATCAGAATTTAAAAAGTATGCAAAATTTCAACTACGTAGGATAAGAGGAAGTGGTTCAGATATAACTTGCAAGATTTGACCCAAACATAGCAAGTTAAAAAATGAAAAATGAAAATGAATTTCTTTTTTATTACAGCAATAAAGGTAGTAAGGTTACATTGCTAGGTTTTTTAGGCTTAGGTTTTACATTTTAAACTAGGAATTACTTATTATATAATTACATACTACAAATTGCAGACACTTTTTATCGAACTAATAAATATCTTTTAGTCTCCTCACTAAAAGTTAAATATATCTATTAAATAATAATATCATTTTAGATATATAATATAGCTTGTAATATATTTATTACGGGACATGAATGCGTGCCACTGCGTAAGTTTTTAAAATAAAATTCCAAAATGTATAACGAAGCTCACAGAAAGTGGTGGACTGGTGGTAGGTTTCTCGTATGCGAGAGGCCGTCTGGGTGGGTACCACCGCTTTGCCAGTTATTCAGCCGCCAAGCGGTAGTGCGCTAGCATTACTGTGTTCCGGCTTGAAGGGCATTGTAGCCAGCGAAATTACTGGGCATTATGAGACTCAACAGCTAATTGTCTCAGAGTGACGAGCGCAGTACAGCGCCGCGCAGGATTTTGCAAAGTTATGGGTGGTGCTGTTTTTGTTATGGGCTGGCGTATTGCTTACCATCAGGCAAACGACCAGCTCGTCTCGTCATTAAGTCACATAAAAAAAAAAAAAAGTAAATTCAAATTACGTGTTAAGACTGTTCTAATGAGAAAAGCATACTATACAGCTCGTAATTACATAGAAGACAAAGCTTGGAGCATTCCACTTTTGCAGAGTAGCCAACTGGTACATAAGAAACATAATATTGTAGAAAACCGAAAATGTAGCAAAATCTCTAAAAAAATGCCCCTCTTCTTGCCGTATCTTCTGAGTAGTGGTTCTTTTTCCGATACGGTGGTAGAGTCATGTGATAGTTTGACGTTCATAGAGAAGAGGTAAGGAGAGGTTTTGATTTGATATGATTTGATGAACTGAATAATGGCAAATCGCGCTAGCCCATAACAATATTATAAGCGTGGCTCTTACCATCAAGCGGATAGCTTGCTCGTCTCATCACTCAGTTTAAAAAAAAAACCACGCTCCCCCAACACTCAGCCACGAAACAAATCCCTGAGTTTTGACCCTTATAAAGTCACATCTTTTATTGCAATTTTTTTCGAAAGTTTAGCCCCTATACTTTTGAAAGTATAGGGGTTAGCCACTATACTTTCGCTTCTCAGTTCAGTATAAAAAAACGCGTAAAGGTAGAAATGGCTGTAAATAAGATTCCATCACTATTTTTACTGCCTCCACAGAAAGGGTTGCTTTACCAACCCTTCTTTGGGCAATCTGCCGTCCCAGGGGCAGCTCTCGGAAATTAGGTAATGTCTTTATAGTAAAACCAGTTGTGCCTCGTGGTTTTACTCCCGGTTTCTCGGAATAAATATAAGCTTATAAGCTTTTGTACGCTCGCTCTAAAACGGTGAAGGAAAACATCGTGATGAAACCCGCTTACGCGCTTTGGAGTGGTAGGCTCTGGCCGTGGTTGCAATACCACCCACCGAACAAAGCCATGCCGTCAAGCGACCTAGTCGTGTTTCGGGATGATGTTCGGTGAACCATCGGGGAGACGGGTCTGAGCAGCCGCTCAACTGCCGTCTCTCTCTAGATCTATGTGCTCCATCTTAGGCCACATCATCGCTTCACATCAGGCGAGATAGTGGCCAAACATAGATCTATTAAGAGTAAAAAAAAAAAAAGCTATCTCCATTCCGAATTTCACTCGAATCCGTTGAGCCGTTACAGCGTGAAGAAGGAGCGAATACAACTAACACACATATAATACATACATACATACATGGTAGAAACATACATATAAAAAAGCACATATGATAGAATGTATATGACACCGTAAAATTGTAAATACCGTTAGATTATAATCTATCTCGCGAGATTATAAATTGTCGATAGATTGTCAACCGTAACATACTACTTACAATCAAACGTATAAAAGGCAGCCCTCGGTAGGTTAGGGTGCGGCGGAGATGGCCCTTGGGCCACCCCAAGGCCGCGAACTTGTATAATATATTCACGTATGTTTATGATTAACAGTTTCACTTCGATTTATTATAATCTACTGAAAAATAATGCGTTAAATTGTAAGCAGTATGTTGCGGTTTACAATTTTTCGACAATTTATAATCTCGCGAGATAGATTATAATCTAACGGTATTTTCAATTTTACGGTATACATTTCCACCCAGAACTATTAATACCATAAAAAGCGAACTGCGTAGCACTGAATTGCGCTCATAACCCCGAGACATGAGATATTAAGTCTGATATGCCCAATAATTTCGCTGGCTACAATGCCCTTCAAACCGGAACACAGTAATGCTTGCCCACTACTGCTTGGTGGCAGAATAATTGGCAAAGCGGTGGTACCTACCCGACGACCTCCCGCTAGGATCTATGTAAGTTATCGTTGGGCGGGCGTTTTATATCTATAAAGCGGATATTGGCAGGTGTCAAAGGCACCTTAACCGCGTCGGCGCTACGCCGCATCCACGCCGTGAGCACTTGCGGTTGTGGTGCGGCTACGTTGTGGTTGATGTCGATCATAATAATACTTTATAGAACAATATCCAACTGGGACGCTAGAAACATTATATTGTCATAAACAAACATAAAATATTGCAACAAAAGTTCTAAAAAGAATGCCCCTCCTGCCGTATCTTCTGAGTAGTGGTTCTTTTTCCGATACGGTGGTAGTCATTGTAATCATTGACGTTTATAAGTGCGTCTGTGATGCCAAAATTGAATAAAGAACTTTGAACTTTCAACTTTGAGCTTTACCCTCTTTAGGAACTTTCCTTAGTTAAAGTACTCAAGTGTGTAAATATGTATTGTGACCTGAGAATTCGCATTAAGATTTCAAGTCAAAAATATTTATTAATTTGGCACTAAAATGCAGTTTTAAACGTCTTAAACTCATAGTTTTTTTTTATATAACTGAATGACGAGACGAGCTGGTCGCTTGCCTGATGGTAAGCAATACGCCAGTTCATAACAATAACAGCACCACCCAGAACTTTGTTTTGCAAAATGCTTCGCGGCGCTGCACTGCGCTCATCACCCTGAGACTAACTGTGTGTGTGTGACTGTGATTAGCTGTTGAGTCTCATAATGCCTAGTAATTTTGTTGGCTACAGTGCCCTTCAAACCGGAACACAGTAATGCTTGCGCACTACTGCACATATTATTAGAGTTAAACTGCACTCTTAAACGTTTGTAAACACGTTTGTTACTGATAAAATATTAATTAAACTTATCTTTTTAAGGGGTAGGCTGGGTAGGTACCACAGCATTGCTAGTTACTCTGCCGCCAAACAGTAGTGCGCAAGCATTACAGTGATCTAATTTGAAGGGCATTGTAGCCAGCGAAATGACTGAGTATATGAGACTACATATATGATGTCTCAGGGTGATGACCGCAATGCAGTGCAACGCACTACTTTTTACGGTATTAAAAGTACCAGATGGCACTGATATTGTTATTGGCAGGCGTGACGCTTACCACCAGGCGAACGACTTACACGCCTCATTACTCAGATTCATTTAAAAATCTCATTATACCTCCAAATAACCTCAAAAGAGTCAAAGTATTTGCGACCAGCGATATCAAGCCAGAAAATTACTTAACAAAGACTAAACTAAGCGAAACCGCCGGCAATAGTTAGTGGACATTAATAAAACACACTTTCACATGCAAACATCGCGTAAGTTTAGATAGTATAATACACTAGCAGTATGAGTAATAGATAACAATTTCTTTTTTTTGCACCTAATAGATCTATGGCGGCCCATTGTAACACTTTCTTTAATTGTTTTTGTGTAATGTCTTTAATTTAATGTTTGCAATAAAGCGTTTATCTATCTATCTATGTTTGGCCACTATCTCGCCTGATGTGAAGCGATGATGTGGCCTAAGATGGAGCACATAGATCTAGAGAGAGACGGCAGTTGAGCGGCTGCTCAGACCCGTCTCCCCGATGGTTCACCGAACATCATCCCGAAACACGACTAGGTAGCTTGACGGCATGGCTTTGTTCGGTGGGTGGTATTACAACTACAGCCAGAGCCTACCACTCCAAAGCGCGTAAGCGGGTTTCATCACGATGTTTTCCTTCACCGTTTTAAGAGCGAGCGTACAAAATCTGCACTTAACTATAAGTCATTGGTGCAGGGCCGAATCGGGATTCGAACCCAGGTGCGTAGGATTGAAAGGCGCACGAGTTCCCGCTGAGCCACACTCGCTCTACAATACAATACAATACAATAATGATAATAATTTACGGGTGACACTCAAGTTTAAATTGGAGTAATTCATCTATAAACACTATGGTGTCCAAACACGTTAATTTTAAATATTTAATAAAACGGCTAGGACTCACGTAGTTTGTCGAATTAGTTACGTTCACGTTAATTTTCATAGTAAAATACAATAATGCTCGATTGAATACCAAACACACAGGAAAAAAAGTTAACAAAGTAAAAAAACAGTGGGTACAATGGGCGGCCTCATCGCTGTGCGCAATTTCTTACAGGCAACCTTTGGATGGACAGGAATTTTAACAGAAATATTGTGGTCAGTGTGGTGTATATTATAAATCAATCCAATTATAAATAAATATGATATACTATTAAAAAATAAAACAAATAGAAATAAATTAAATATCTCTATATATATAAATGAATCCCTATTTCCCTTGGTCACGGCATCACACGTGAACGGCTGGACCGATTTTGGTAATTCTTTTTTTGTTGTGTTTTTTATTTTCAGGAGAAGGTTCTTATGAATGAAAAAATTAAGGAAGTTGCGCGGAACATTAGATTTATAGTTAAGACAGGACGACGTCTGTCGGGAACAACATAAAATTAATACATAAATACAATATATAGACATAAATTTATTCATAATTATTCATTACAAGTCATTAAACATAAGATTATTACAAATATTGTATTATAATATTAATAAAATAATAATAATTTAAAATGTCCATTAATATAAAATTATATTAAATAAATCATATTTAAATCTTATAAAGCTTTCATGTCTACAAATTTCTTATAAGAGTAAAATAACTGCACATTATATATATATTTATAACGTTTATATAGAAAACACTTTATTGCATTTCGATAAGAAATCTAAGTCGAAAGGTATTTATTAAATGGTCACAAATGCATTTTAAACGTCATATACGAATCAATTATGGTACGGTAAAGATTGTAACATAAAATATCATGATTTTAAAAACAAATAAGGTATAACGCGTTTAGCGGAAGAACCGAATACATGCCCATACTGTTTATACTTCACATATATCCTGAACAAAGAGAAACCTACCGCGCATGCGCGGCGCGAGAGAGACGGACAATCGGTCGAAGTTCATCTAACCTTACGCGAGCGAAAGAGAAAGGTATAGACATAAATTTAAACGACGAGGTGGAATAAAAATTATTTAGCTACGTTTGTCGGGAGCTCTAGCGAGTTAGTAAAATTAATTGCTATTAAAATAATTATAATATGTTTGTAACATTAAGGGTTTCTGGGGTCATTGTGTTGGTTTGTATGAATGTACGGGATGTGTAGTTTGTTTCAGATTTGGATTTAATGATTATTAGAGCGCTCGATAGCGCCGTTCATAACTCTAGAACTTTAATACCATAAAGAGCACTGCGTAGCACCGCATTGCGCTCATCGCCCCAAAACGTCAGATACAATTATTTTTTTTATGGAAGTGAGTGATGAGACGAGCTGGGTCGTTCGCCTGATAGTAAGCGCCACGCCTGCCCATAACAATTGCAATGCCACACAGAACGTTTAATAACATAAAAGGCACTGCGTATATAGCACTGCATTGCGTTCATTACCTCGAGACATCAGATATTAAGTCTCATATGCCCAGTAATTTCGCTGGCTACAATGCCCTTTAAACCGGAACACAGTAATGCTTGCTGCTTGGCGGCAGAATAACTGGCAAAGCTGTGGTACCTACCCAGACGGCCTCCCGCATTCGAGATATCTACCACGATATTAGTCCTTAGAGATCGCTTTAATATAATAAACACGAAAGTTTGTGTGTAGGTTTGTTAGTTTGTTAGTGTTTAAATCTGTTTGTTTCCTCTTTACGCCGCAGCGGCTGAACAGATTTCAAATTCGGTATGGAGATAGCTGGGCCAGCGTGGGCCAGCGTGGTGGATGTCCTATAAAATAAATAATAAAATAAATAACGCCCAACGATCACATATATAGATCCTGACCCCTAACTAGGATTCTCTGTATCTAGGGAACCAGGAAGTATGAGGACCATGGTCCCATACAGAACCCAACGCAAATTTCCAAATCGGTTCATAAATGACAGAGTTCTGAGGTAACAAACGTAAAAAAAAACAATCAAACAGAGAACCTTCTCCATCTTTGAAGTCAGTCAAAAAGTAAACATATGGGCTATTTCTGTCGTCCATGCGAACGAAGTCGCAGGAAAAAATCCCTAGCTATTGTTCTTATCTTACCACAACCACAGAATACTAAGGGACAGTAGCATCACTCCGCAAAGAAATTCAAGCAAATAGCGACTCTTGCTATGACGCAATAAAATTCAATTCAGCTCGCGTAGCGCTGCATACCTACCAGTCATATTAACCTACGCAGCGCTTCTCTTTCTATCGCGCCGCTGTTATCTCTTCTCGGCACGTGTAACGACGCGCGACCCGCCGTCGGTGTCCGGCTATGTACTTGTAGCTTCGTACCTACAGTGCGGAGTGCGCTAGGCCTGCCACAACCGAATCAAAACAAGCGCCCTCATAAACAAAGCCTTCTAAAACCATTAATACCTAACCCTTTCCAAACTGGCCACCCTTTAAATATTCGAGTTAAGCCCTTAACCTTCGCCCTTTGGCGTTTGAAGTAACTGAAGCAATTAGGTGCTTAGAGACGTATTCTTAGTCGAGACCTCTACTAGACCTCGAGGAAGGAAGTCGGATTCCACAAACCATCAAAAGTCAAAAATATTTATTGAATAGGCACAAAAAATGCATTATAAAAATTGTTACTCCAGATAATATGACTATAAAGTATATTTTAAACCAAAAAAATATTTTTTTTTCACTTATATTAACATAAAAATAATTATAAATATTTAATAAAACGGCTAGGACTCACGTAGTTTGTCGAATTAGAAAATAATGAAATTAATTATTATAATTATTACTATTATTAAAATTATATATTATTTATAATTATTATTAATTAATGAATCAAACTCACGAAAACTTTCATACTAAAATAAACATAATTAGTTTTTAGAAAGAAACAAAAACCGACTTCAATGTGTCTTCGAAGTCCAAGGTCAAATATCGATGAAATTTTTATGGAACCACTTCGTAGCTATATTGAACTCAACGCAAGAAGAATTTTCCAAATCGGTTCATAAATGACGGAGTTCTGAGGTCACAAACATAAAAAATATATACAATCGAACAGATAACCTTCTCTTTTTTTGAAGTCGTAATCAAATCATCGCCACATGCAAATCGGTTCACCCGTGTAAGAGCTACGGTGCCAAAGACAGACAGACTGACACACATAGTCGTCAAATTTATAACACCCCTCCTGTTTGCGTCGGGGGCAAAAAACTGACTTTTGATTGCATTCAAAACGTTAATCAAGTCAGATCTATAAAGACGATACTAAAACATTTTTAAGTACTCAAGAACGTATATTTTATTTTATTTATTTATTTATTGCACATAACAAATTACAATCGGTACAATACCATATAAAAACAATAATAAACAACTGGATTGCAACTCAAGGACATGTGCACCCACTCATCCACATACATCTGCCTCTTCCGACACACTCACATACCAAGACTATTAACATTCACTCCTCTACACACACATACTCATTTTCACGCACCCCCGTAACTTAAATTAATTTATTATTATCGACCCATTATATATTATACATATATTACATTATATATTTATTATTATCGTAGGTATATCGTTGTAATGCGCTCGATTCGCCTCGTCACCTCAGACAGGGCAATAGCTGAAAATCAGTGTTTGCTCCTCGAGCAATGTTATTCGCTGAGCTATGGCCCATTTGTCATAACTGCAACACACACGTACTTGTAGTTTAAGTATCTTACAATTTGCTGTTTAATGTACATGTGTGTTGTGTTGACAAATAAACGTTTTATCTATCTATCTATGTGCAATCAGCAATCTTAAAAATAAATAGGTACATAAAGAGCAGACAATGTTCGAGGTTTGAGGTTTGAGATGCATCACTTGGGACCATCCTCAAAGTCGAGGAGCAGTCTTAGAATACTAAGAAAATAACGAGTTAAAGTTTGCAAATAAAGTATATCCTTAAATAACTAAGGCAAACAATTACTGCGGATTTCTGGCCCAAGTTATTAAAGGACTGAATTATGTAAGTCTAATCAAAACTCGAATTGTTTTGGCAAATCGTTTGGGAAGTGGCGGCCGACTCCTAAACTTTGTATACAAATACGTCCTCATATTAATCGTATATTAAAACCTAAATTCAAATTACAAATGGTTTTAGTTAGGAACTGTCATAAGTCCTTAGTTTAAATGTCAAGTGAGTGTGGCTCAGTGGGAGCACGTGCGACTTTCGATCCGACGCACCCGAGTTCGAATCCCGCTGGACACGCACCACTGACTTTCTTTAGTTATACAATACAATGTTGGTTTTTTGAACAAGAAATTAACAAGGTACACGATAGACTTATAAACTATAGTAAAACGGGCAGACTAATCGCTATAAGCGATCTCTTCCAGTCAACCTTTGTTGTGCGAATTTAACACTCGCTCTAAAAACGGTGAAGGAAAACATCGTGAGGAAACCGGCAAGTCTAATAATTAATCACATGTGGCCAGCGTGGTGGATTATGACCCATACTCTCTCAATGAGTGACACTGCTGGGACTCGGGCCTTCTCTCATAGAGAGAGAATGGGCCATAATCCACCACGCTGGCCCAGTGCAGGTTGGTGGATGTCACATGTCCTTGAATTTTTGTGATTAATTCTTGGACATGCCGGTTTCCTCACGATGTTTTCCTTCACCGTTTTCAGAACGAGTGGTAAATCCGCACATAACTTAAGAAAGTCAGTGGTGCGAGGCCAGCGGGATTCGAACTTGGGTACGTCGGATCGAAAGTAGCACATTCTCCCACTGAGCCACACTCGCTCTTAGCCACACTCGCTCTTAGCCACACTCTCTCTTATATTAATCGTATATTGATACCCATATTTAAGTTATGAATGGTTTTAGTTCGGAACAGTAATATTCCGAAGTATAAATGTCAAATAACTGTTTGTAACAAATATGCTTTGAGAATTTAACGCGGATTGTTTTGCCACGTTTTGAGAGTACAAAGGAAGAAGGAAGAAATAAAGAAAAAAGACGTGTGGCACTCGGAGACTGCCGCGGTAAAGCTATTGCATAGCATTCGGAGTTCGAAGATATAAGAGCTATGCGATAGAAAGAGAGGCGCTCTGTAGGTTAATATGACTGGTAGGTATGCAGCGCTACGCGAGCTGAATTGAATTTTATTGCGTCATAGCAAAAGACGCTATTTGTTTTTTTGCGGAGTGATGCTTCTGTCTTTTAGTATTCTGTGCTTGGACTTCTTAGTTACATCAGAATTGAAGTCGATTTTTAAGCTATTGCATAGCTTCTATCGCGGGCCTTGAGCGTGGAGACCGAATCCAAACATTCCGTAACGAAAATAACCTAACACGGGGGGTGTTAGCAATAGCTTAAAAACATTTATTTGACGACCACAAAATCATACAACTAACAAAATTATTACCATCAGGCAAACGACCAGCTCATTTTGTCATTCAGTTACATAAAAAAAACCAGCCAAGTGCGAGTCGCTCGCGCACAAAGGGTTCCGTACCATTATCTAAAAAAGCGATCAAAAATCATGTCTGAAAAAAAATTAATTCTGTTCTTTAGTATTTTTTGTTATAGCGGCAACAGAAATACATCATCTGTAAACATTTCAACTGTCTAATTATCACGGTTTATGAGTACAGCCTGATGACAGCCGGACAGACGGACGGATAGCGGAGTCTTAGTAATAGGGTCCTTTTACCCTTTGGGTACGGAACCCTAAAAATTAGAGATAATTCATTTCAAAAAGTGATGATTATTAGATTTTATTAATAGATTTAAAAATATTAATAATAATTATTTTATTAAAAATATAACAAAAATATTGACGTCGGATGTTTCCTGAACATCCTGAAGGATGTTTCGTATTCGACAAACATTTGTTCTAACTTCATTTTGGTTTTTTCGATTTCTGCCCGATTCTGTATTATACATCGCATCACACTTAGTGGCGGCTGACAGAAGCACCACGTGACCTGCGCAGTAACAAAATCGCATACAAAATTGTATCTGCGCAGATCACGTGATGCGCCATTCAGCCGCCATCAAGTTTGGCGCGAGTTATACGTACGGTCAAAATTCCCTTAAGCCTTGGCAGTACTTGCCACCTCCTTTAGATTAAATTCTCAAAGGTAAAACGCTTCTTGAATATGGGAAACGCAGGCTGGGGCTAAATGTCATTAATTATTTAGCTACCATTATACAAGGAGTCTTTTGATCCGAGCAGGCCTAGCGCACTCCGCACTGTAGGTATGAAGTTAAAAGTACATAGCCGGACACCGACGGCGGGTCGCGCGTCGTTACACGTGCCGCGCCAGAAGAGATAAGAGCGGCGCGATAGTAGTAGAGAGGTGCTCTGTAGGTTAATATGACTGGTAGGTATGCGCGAGCTTAATTGAATTTTATTGCGTCAATATAAGCAAGTTTAAATTTCTTTGCGGAGTGATGCTTCTGTCCCTTAGTATTCTGTGATTCTACTAACGTTATCTATACTATTATAGAAATGGAACTGAGCCAATTCTGTACATTGAAGAAATTTTTGCATAAATTATTAAAAAAATACTTAAGCCGACTTCAAAATCTAACAAAAATTTACCTACTTACTACATACATAGTATCCTCTGAAATATGACCTCCCAAACAAAAAAAGACGTGTGGCACTCGGAGACTGCCGCGGTAAAGCTATTGCATAGCATTCGGAGTGGGAGGTGTTAGGTTATTTTCGTTACGGAATTTCTGGATTCGGTCTCCACGCTCAAGGCCCGCGATAGAAGCTATGCAATAGCTTAAAAAGAATCATCAAAATCAATTCATAATTGGCGAAGTAATTGCATAACAAACATACAAAAAAAACACACCGTCGAATTGAGAACCTCCTCCTTTTTTGAAGTCGGTTAAAAACTAATTACGATCAACTATTAAGAGGGTACACGAATCTATGGTTTTTAGAATTTTTGTCTGTTTGTTTGTTTTTTGTTATCTATAGACACTGAAACTGCTGAACGGATATTAATGTGGTTTTCAGGGTTTAGTAGCATTATTTCCAACATAGATTATAGGGTCTGTTACATCAAAATCGGTGGCGTGACTACGAAGATACAGCTTGACCTCTTCATAGTACGAGGTTCCATACACTGGGGAGGTCTTGCTAAGATGGTTATGAAAATAATTACGAAAGTGGGCTTCCTCTACCGTTCACGCGGATGAAGTCGCGGGAAAAAAGCTAGTAATTTTATAAAACGCTAGCTGCGCCCTGCGGCTTCACTCACAGTTTCCCGGGATAAAAAGTAGCCTATGTGTTAATCCAGGGTATAAGCTATCTCCATACCAAATTTCATCAAAATCCATTCAGTTGTTTTTGCGTGAAAGAGTAACAAAGGTACATCCATACTTACAAAATTTCGCGTTTATAATATTAGTAGAATTAAACATGATTATCATAAATGCTAAAACTGGTCTGCTTGTTCCCTTTTCACGCCGCAACGGCCGTACTAAATTTCATCAAAATCCATTCAGTAGTTTTTGCGTGAAAGAGTAACAAAGGTACATCCATACATCCATACATACATTCTTACAAACTTTCGCGTTTATAATATTAGTAGGAAGTAGGATGCGGACGTATTTTTTAACCGACTTAAAAAAAGGAGGAGGTTCTCTATTCGGTTGTATTTTTTTTTTTTATGTTTGTTACCTCAGAACTCCGTCATTTGTGAACAGATTTGGAAAATTATTTTTGCGTTGGGTTCAGTATAGCTACGAAGTGGTCCCGTATAAATTTCATCGATATGTGACTTTGGACTTCGAAGATACATTGAAGTCGGTTTTTGTTTTTTTCTAAAAATTAATTATTATAGTACAGTCAGCCACATAAGTAGCTGCACATTACAAACGTCAAATTGTTAATAACATCGGATAAGTACAAATCATTTTTTTGCAATTTCCCTTTTTGCACAGGATATTAACACGCTTGTTAACGGACTTCAAAAAAGGTTAAGGTTCTCTGTTCGATCGCTTTTTTATGTTTTTACTAGCTACGCCCTGCAGTTCCACCCGCGGTTTCCTGAGATAAAAAGTAGCCTATGTGCTATTCCAAGTCCTAAAGTACCTACATAGCAATTTCATCAAAATTCATTTAGTAGTTTTTACGTGAGAGTAACAAACATAAATACATACATTCTTACAAACTTTCGCGTTTATAATATTGGTAGGATAGTAGGATAGGATTTTTTATGTTTGTTACCTCAGAACTCCGTCATTTATGAACCGATTTAGAAAATTATATTTGCGTTGGGTTCCTTGACCTTGGACTTTAAAGATACATTGAAGTCAGTCAAACTTTGAAGGTGCAATCAAATATTCACAAATGATCAGTTACTTTTGTTGCTGACCATACTGAGTGATGAGACGAGCAAATCATTCGCCTGATGGTAAGCGCCACGCCTGCCCATAACAATTGCAGTGCCACCCAGAACTTTAATAACAAGCACTGCGTAGCACTCAATGCAATTGCGGTGCAATTTGGTCAGGTGGTGCGGGGCCAGCGGGATTTGAACTCGGGTACGTCAGATCGAAAGTCGCACGTGCTCCCTCTGAGCCACACTCGTTTTAAAGGTCCGTTCTAACTTAACACCTGGGCCCTAATTCACTATGACAACTTGGCGATTCCTTACTTCGAGGAAACGTCGATTGCTTCGTTAATAAACGACATCTGCGAAATTTGTAATCTCTATGACGCGGCATATATATGAATATACGAATGCGTCATAGAGATGAAGGAATCGACGTGATTACGAAGTAAGGAATCGGCAAGTTGTCATAGTGAATTAGGGCCCTGCGCGATAAGGTAGAATTTAATTTTAAATTATTGTCAAAATGAGACAACTAATATCCTTCCCCGAGTCGAGGTAGAGATGTAAAATGACCCGGGGTCAGGCACTTGGGCCTCGCATAGTGCTTGTGTTTTCTGTAACTTGGGTTACTACACTTTATGAACAGTATGGGCACTTTGAGAGAGAGTGTATCTGGCTTATTGGTGTTTTCGAGCCCCAACACCTTTTGAGATAAGCCATAAACAAGAAATTGACAAATTATTCTATTTAGACGTTTTTATGCGCCTTTTGAGGTTAGGTTGGCATTGCATGCTAATAAATGAATTTAGAATGCATTGTCATCGAGTTGTGAGCTACCCTGAAAGTTTCAGCCGGATAACTAATTGGGAAGTGCTCGAAATTTGAGTTGTAAGACCGAACGACAGACAGACAGACAACCAAGAAAGTGACCTAATAAAAACCAGCCAAGTGCAAGTTGGACTCGCGCACGAAAGGTACCGTGCCATTACTTATAAAAACGGCAAAAAAATCATCATGTCTGTTGTATGGGAGCCTCACTTAAATAATTATTTTATTCTGTTTTTTAGTATTTGTTGTTATAGCGGCAACAGAAATACATCATCTGTGAAAATTTCAACTGTCTAACTATCATGGTTCATGACATACAGCCTGGTGACAGACGGACAGACACACAGACAGACAGACAGACGGATGGACAGCGGAGTCTTAGTAATACGGTCCCGTTTTACCCTTTGGGTCCGGAAACCTAAAAACGTGGTAAAAATTATGAAAAAATAAGGTGTTACACTATACAAGACCTTGTTAAGGTGTATCATCCAGAAATCAGTTCTGACGCATGCGTGCTGATGTGGAATGCTAATTTTCTTCGCTTTACATCCATTGCTGCGCCTTAACCAAGTATTTTTAACTCCCGACGCGAAAAGGAGGACGTGTTATGAGTTTGACTACTATGTGTGTTGAGCGAGTGTGGCTCAGTGGGATCACGTGCGACTTTCGATCAGGCGCACCCGAGTTCGAAACTCGCTGGCCCCGCACCACTGACTTTCTTAAGTTATGTGCGGAATTAACACTCGCTCTAAAAACGGTGAAGGAAAACATCGTGAGGAAACCGGCATGTTCGAGAATTAATCACAAAATTCAAGGACATGTGACATCCACCAACCCGCACTGGGCCAGCGTGGTGGATTATGGCCCAAACTCTCTCTACGAGGGGAGGTCCGTGTCCCAGCAGTGGGAACGTAATGGGCTGATGATGACTATGTGTGTCTGTCTGGCACCGTAGCTCGATAAACGACGGAATAGCTCGACGGGTGAACCGATTAGGTTGTTGTTTTTTTTATTTTGAAGCAGGTTTACTAACTCTATTTTAAAATAGTTTTATAGCGGTGGGTTTTAGACATGTTTTATCAAAATCGGTTCAGCTGTTTCTTTACTTTTTATTGATTTTTAACCCCCGACGCAAAAAGAGGCGTTATACGTTTGACCACTACTTGTATCTGTTTGTGGCACCGTAGCTTTTAAACGGGTGAACCGATTTGGATGCGGTTTTTTCATTTAAAAGCAAGTTTTTTAGCGGTGGCTCTTAGACATGTTTTAACAAAATCGGTTCATCCGTTTTTTTATTATAATAGGATTTTTATGTCGGGGGTTTTTTACATTTCAGTTGATGATGACAAGCGTGATTATGAATATTGGTGTAAAAGTTAGTCTGTCAGCCTTTAAAGTAAAGTTTTTTTTTTGTTTTTTTTTTACGCTTAATAGATCCATGTTTGGCCACTATCTTGCCTGATGTGAAGCGACGATGTGGCCTAACATGAAGCATATAGATCTAGAGAGAGACGGCAGTTGAGCGGCTGCTCAGACCCGCCTCCCCGGTGGTTCACCGAACATCATCCCGAAACACGACTAGGTCGTTTGACGGCATGGCTTTGTTCGGTGGGTGGTATTACAACCACGGCCAGAGCCTACCACTCCAAAGCGCGTAAGCGTAAGCATTAGAACCCTTACTACGTTTACCTAGCCCCACTCTAGAGATAATTATGGGTAGAGCGCGCGATACAGGGCAAAGCGTTCGTTTACTAACATCCGATATGGCTTGTTAACCGGAGACGCTCGCCCGGTTACTTTTAACATTAACCACTTGTAAATTCGATCTCCCGGTCAAAGTTGGGTTGGTTGTTTGGCGAAATATCTGCGGTGCAGATGTGCGTCCCTGTCGCTCTCGTTGAGATGGAAAGGGAAGGGTATACGGGTCGATTCTGTTTCTTTACGGTATCCTTCGTCAATGCGAGTACCTGTCTTTAGATTTTCACTTGTTGAAGGCCGGTTGCCATATTGATTAGAGAGAGTGTGTTGTTTGTCCGACAATTGTATTACCCTAGTTCAATTCAATTCAATTCAATTCAATTTCAATACTTTATTGCAGTCCATAATGTAATTAGATGGTAGCTAAATAAAAATACAGTTCATCATGGACCCTGTAAGTTGGGCACAGCAATTAGGAGAGAGGAAGGCTATTTGTGCAGTGTATTAAAACATGTCAAATAAATTAAGAAATATAAAAAAATAAAAAATAAATTAAAAAGTGTCATAGAAATAGTATTATTGAGTCAATCAAAAGTTAAAAAAAATAATGTCAATATCATATTATTGTGCACGACGCCGAGTAGTAATAGGTGATTTATATAAGGCAACATTAAAGCGATGGCGCAGGCGAGGGCCGGGCGGTGTGCGGGGGAAATTTTGACGTACCAAAAAATATCGGGATCCGTCAGTCAGGGGAGAGAGAAAAAAAGGGACACGCCAACGCACCTCGTTCTGCCGCCGGTGCTACATTTTCGAAAACTGTGAGATTTTCATTTTGAAAACCTAGGAAACAAGGTCCATACCCCACAATTATATACGATTAATTAGTGTAAGTCAAATTAGTTAGGATTTATATTTTTCTCATGTAATTATGTTTGTGGTATGCAATAAATAAATAACGCCCAACGATCACATACATATATCCTGACCCTAAACTAGGATTCCCTGTATCTAGGGAACCAGAAACTATGAGGACCATGGCCCCACAACACCCAGACACGAAAGAAATGCTTGCGCTATTTTTTCACAAACATTTGTCTCGTCGTGGAATCGAACCCGCAACCTCAGTGGTGTATGAGATTTGATCCAACCTGCCCGACCACTACACACAGAGAAATCGCGCAACAAACATAAAAAAAACATACCGTCGAATTGAGAACCTCCTCCTTTGAAGTCGGTTGAAAATGATCGATATCGCAGTTTAAAGGATGGCAACGCCTTACAAATTTTAAATTGAAAGCGATGGGGATCGGTGTTTGAGAAATACGACTCCTCTACCGGATTGCGCACTCTAGTGGGTTTTTTGTCTCCGCCTTCACATTTTGTATCCGAAGTTCAAACATTGAAAATAAAATAACCATAAAACACAACCGACATAAAACATAACGACAATGACATTTTTTATATCCAAAACATGCGGAAAATACATTTTCTAGTACATAATAATAAATAATAATAAGAGGCTCTCGCTAGACGGTTGGATCAAGGGTTAGATACAGAAAGCAGTGCTCCTTGACACGGCGCGTATAGTCAGGAGGTTCCTCACTCTGCAGCCCTAACCACCGGTAGTTTGGGCTCTGCCCGGTTGCCGGCGGCACTCTAGGTTTACAATTTTTTTAAATTTTCGTATATTTTTTAATAGAAATATTGCAATCAACTTAGATTTAAGAATGAAAATAGATTAAGGGAATAATAATAAATAATACGCCCAACGATAACATACATAGATCCTGGCCCCTAACTAGGATTCCCTGTATCTAGGGAACCAGGAACTATGATGATCTACAATACCCAGATACGAAACAAATGCTTGCGTTTTCTTTTTAACCGACTTCAAAGAGGAGAAGTTTTACTTTGACTATTCGATTCAATTTTTTCTATGTTTGCTATCTCAGAACTCTTTCATTTATAAACCGATTTGGAAGATTATTTTTGCGTTGGGTTCAGTATAGCTACGAAATGGTCCCATATAAATTTCATCGATATTTGTCCTTGGACTTCGAAGATACATTGAAGTTTCTGTTTTTTTATAAAAATTAATTAGATGGTATTATTTAACATGGTATTATTTTAATGACATTTAATAAAGAATACTTTAAAAACATTAAATTAAAATGTAATTTTCTTATTAACCTTCCGTAAAAAATCTCTAAATGACAGTGAAAACCGTATCAAAATCCGTCGCGTGGTTCAAAAGAAGTAAGAGGAGAAACAGAAAAGAAGACGCGGATAGCGACTTAATGTACACTTGTGCACACATATTTTTAATGGATGTATCAATGAGACAAGCAAGTCGTTCGCCTGATGAAAAGCGCCATGTCTGCTTAAACCAATTGCAGTGCCACACAGAACTCTTAATACAAAATACTGCGTAGCACTGCATTGCGCTCGTCACTCCAAAACACCAGATAGTCTCATATGCCCAGTAATATAGGTAAGTGTTTAAACTATGGTACTGGCGTCGACCGTAATAAAAGAGTCCGAAAGAGGGTAGACCGTTTTGTTTGCTCTTAGAAAAACCACCTACCCGCAAATACTTCAGTTCATTCGTGATCACGGCGCTTGTATCTGTGCCGAAATATCCAAAACTCAAAACAAATAATAAACATGGTAAATGTCCCGTTAATATACAATACTTATGCCTCGTAATTTCATCAGAGTAATATACTGAGATATCTATGACAGACGGATAGACAGATGAGGGATTACATAGGGCTCCACTGGAACCCTTTAAATACCCCGATACAGTATGAACTTCTAACATAGGTTGGACTACCTTCCAACCCCCGTCTCCATATGTCCCTCAAGCGCCAATCTTGTATCGTGTTGAGCTCAAATTAAGGTCTAGCTTCACTGCGACTAATGAGATGCGCTCTTATAATTATTATTATGTCGCTCTTTCTCACAGGTTATACACCCGGTCCTTTGGAAGGCTTGCGCGGGGACATGAGTCCAACACGTAGAGGCCTCTTAGAGCATTTAAATTAGATATGTAATGGGCAACACTTATTGATATTATTATTAAGCTCGAGGTAATATTAAAGTACAACAAAGTAAATTTTACAGTGGTCCATAGAATATATACTTCACAGGCTAACATACATGTAAAACTATAACATAAAAAAGACGTGTGGCACTCGGAGACTGCCGCGGTAAAGCTATTGCATAGCATTCGGAGTGGGGGGTGTTAGGTTATTTTCGTTACGGAATTTCTGGATTCGGTCTCCACGCTCAAGACCCGCGATAGAAGCTATGCAATAGCTTAAAAACTAATAAACCATACTTAATTCAAAAGTTATTATTAATTTAAACTCACCGAGTTTTAGTCCTATAAATAATTACTTGTACAATAATGAGTATCGTGTATGAATTTTTATTAAACTTAAAATTCTTATATGTTTATAAAATTTTAGGTAGGTAATAGACAATTTATTGAATTTGCTCTCTCATAGCCGATCATAAATCTTGTATATATATGTAGGTAGTTAGTTGTACCTAATATGGTGTGACTACGTTTAGTAATTTTTAAGCTATTGCATAGCTTCTATCGCGGGCCTTGAGCGTGGAGACCGAATCCAGAAATTCCGTAACGAAAATAACCTAACACCCCCCACTCCGAATGCTATGTAATAGCTTTACCACGGCAGTCTCCGAGTGCCACACGTCTTTTTTTTTTGATTGCTTACCTACGGCCTACCCTAAGTAGTTACGTATAGTTATATTATAATTTAATAAGAATTATATACCTAAATATATATAGACGCTTACTTACCTACATAGCGCGTTTTAAACCGACAGCTTCAAAAATTCAAAAATTATTATTAATTTAATACGATAACTACAAGTTAAAGTATGAGGCAACATGGAAAGAGCCCAGCAGAGGGACGAAACAGGCTCATAAAAATAAAACTACAAGTTGAGAACTTTCATGGGACAATATAATAATATGGAATAGTCGTTGTAGGTCTCTCGTATGCGGGAGGCCGTCTGAGTAGGTACCACCGCGTTGCTAGTTATTCTGCCACCAAGCAGTAGAGCGCAAGAATTACTGTGTTCCAGTTTGAAGTACATTGTAGCCAGCGAAATTATTGGGCATATGAGACTTAATATCTGATATCTTAAGGTGATGAGCGTAATGCAGTGCTAAGCACCGCTTTTTATAATATTAAAAGTTCTGGGTCGCACTGCAATTGTTATGGGCAGGCGTGGCGATTACCACCAGGGGAACGACTTGCACGTCTCGTCACTTAGTTCCGTTAAAAAACACAAGACATTGTCGCAATGAAAATGAATCTACACCTTAATCTGAGCTCAACACGATATACGATTTGAGCTTGAGGGAGCAGTGGGTGCGGGGCAGATGGACACCCAAGTCGTTATTCTACCCTCAAGCTACCCAAAAATGCTGAAACGGTTCAACTTTCAGGAGTTTCAGGCCACACTTAACAATGTAATGTACTAACTTCCGCACACTCAAGACGTACTAACATTTAATGCAAAGTGAGGACACCTGCTACGCCATTTCAGACATACCTCCCGTTATGTTGACAACCTCGGTGGTGTAGTAGTTGGGCAGGTTGGCTCAAATGTCATACACCATTGAAGTTGCAGGTTCGATTCCCGCGACAAATGTTTGTTCACGTATAAGTTTTATCAAACAAAATACCGACTTCAATGTATCTCCGAAGTCCAAGGTCAAATATCGATGAAATTATATGGGACCACTTCGTAGCTATACTGAACCCAACGCAAAAATAATTTTCTAAATCGGTTCATAAATGACCGAGTTCTGAGGTAATAAATATAAAAAAAATACAATCAAACAGAGAACCTTCTCCTTTTTTAAGTCGGTTAATAAACAAAACTATAACTATATGATAGTATATCGGACATACAGGGAAGGAGTGACATTTTTGAACCTTGTGAAGTAGTGTGTGTGGTTTATTAAATGTAATGTTATATTGTTGTATGTATGTATGTTTGTCTGTAAGGTATATATTCTATGGGCCTCTGTTAATTTTACTTTGTTGTACTTTAATATTGCCTGAAATAAAGATTTTAACAATAATAATAATAGTTAAACAGTTATTTTAGTTATTTTGATGAGCTCATAGTAACCGCAATCTGAAACTTATAATATGCCCAGAACAACCACTATTCAAATTTCTCTTTAGTAATATCAAAATAGAGATGTATGAGCAAAGCCTTTTTGATAGACACATGCTAAGTTCTCGATCAGCTTTGCCAGTTATTTTACCTCAGTAATGCGCAAGCATTACTGTGTTACGGTTTATATATTATATGAGACTTAATATCTGAAGTCTCGGGGTGATGAAAGCAATGCAGTAATACGCAGTACTTTTTATGGTAGTAAAAGTTCTGGGTGGCACTACAATTGTTATGGGCAAGCGTGGCGCTCATCGTCAGGTGAACGACCTGCTCATCTCATCACTCGTTCCATAAAAAAAATCCTCACGATATCTTAAATCATACTAACGTTGTATGAACCCAATCAAGAAATCACGTAGCGTATAGTTGCTACGCCGTAGATCCACTACGAGATTACGCCGTTACGATGGGGCTACGCGACTACGTCAGTATGTCTCATGCAATTTATTAAGATTACGTCGTCTAACGTGATTACGGTTTGTGTTGGTGCTTGTGTTTGGGTGAATTGTTGTCACTCTAAAGTGTGTTCTGTGAGCGAGCGTGTGTGTATGATCACACTAATGTATATTTTTTTGGAACTGATTGATTAGACTAATAAGTCATTCGCCTGATGGTAAGCGCCATGCCTGCCCATATCAATTGCAGTGCCACCCAAAACCTTTAATACCATAAAAAGCTGCGTAGCACTGCATTCCGCTCATCACCCCGAGACATCAGATATTCAGTCTCATATGCCCAGTAATTTCGCTGGCTACAATGCCCTTCAAACCGGAACACAGTACCGCTGGCGCACTACTGCTTGGTGGCAGAATAACTGGCAAAGCTATCTTTACTATTCATGGCAAACCGGATGTTTACAACAAGGATAGCGATCAGAACCTTCAAGGAGGCACCTTCGCTGAAGACGGCTTCTTCCGTCTTTATGAATAGGTACCAAAAAAAGGACAAATGCGAGTCTTCCTCGCACAACGAGGGTTCCGTACAAACTTGCTGCACCGTACATTGCGCTCACGAAAAGAAAAGTCAGATTGGAGGACAAACCTAACTTTGTAGTTATATAATTATAAAGTTATAGGATCATAAATAGGTTTATAGGTAGGAAAAGGAGTAAATTTATTAAAATAGCAGTATATATTACCCATTAAGGCAAATTTGCTTAATAAAATGTTCATGGACGAGACGCTTAATAATGTCTTTACTATTATAGCCTTGCCTCTGTGGCGCAGTGGTTGGGCAGGTTGGCTTAAATCTCATACACCACTGAGGTTGCGGGTTCGATTCCCGCGACGGGACAAATGTTTGTGAACAGAAAAAAAGCACAAACATTTGTTACGTGTCTGTGTGTTGTGGGACCATGATCCTCATAGTTCTTGGTTCCCTAGATACAGGGAATCCTAGTTAGGGGCTAGGATCCATCTATGTGATCGTTGGGCGTTATTAAGCTATTGCATAGCTTCTATCGCGGGCCTTGGGCGTGGAGACTGAATCCAGAAATTCCGTAACGAAAATAACCTAACACCCACCACTCCGAATGCTATGCAATAGCTTTACCGCGGCAGTCTCCGAGTGCCACACTTTTTGTTTATTTATTTATTTATAAATGTTTTGGATTCTACCTGGTATCGCATTCTACAACTTTACTGCCACGACAGACATCCATGAAACAAGTTAAGTGTTCGTATAAGGGTTCCTGTTTCCTTTTTAAGTTCAGAACCCTAAAAATCACCATTATTTAAAGTCTATTCCTTGATATTCGGATCAAGGGTGAGATGCAAAACGAACGTATTGTCAGGAGGTTTGCCCTAACTACCGGCGCCCGAGGCCCGATGGCCTTTGATCTCTGACCTTACGGGACGCCTCTTATAAAAGGCTTTTGACTATAAGACCGTACTTCAATATAGCTATCGGGAGTGATTTGGCACTCAGACTTTCATTGATCGTACATTTATAAAACTAGCTGAAAACCGCGACTTCGTCCGCTTACAAATCGGTTTATAATCGAAGTGTTCGTTTTTCGGGATAAAAGTAGCCTATGCCTTTTTCCCGGACCTAAAGAACCTACATACCAAATTTCATCAAAACTCCTTTAGTAGTTTGTGTAATTGCGTAACAAATCATCCATCATCTATTCATCCATCCATCCTCACAAACTTTCGCATTTATAATATGGATAGGATAAATTTAGTAGGATTTGTCATGGTAGGTCTCTCGTATGCGGGAGGCCGTCCGGGTATGTATCACCGCTCCGCCAGTTATCCTGCCGCCAAGCAGTAGTGTGCATGCATTACTGGTTTGAAGGCAAGCCAGCGAAGTTACTGGGCATATAAGACTTAATATCTGATGTCTCAGGGTGATGAGCGCAATGCAGTGCTACGCAGTACTTTTTACGGTATTAAAAATGTTATGTAGCACTGCAATTGTTATGGACAGGCGTGGCGCTTACCATCAGGCGAACGACGTGCTCGTCTTATCGCTTAGTATCATAGAAAAAGAAACAAAAGTTTACTAAAATAATAATAATGGGCGGCCTTATCGCTATGTGCAATTTCTTACAGGCTACAAGATAGTACAGCTGTCATGTTATACACATACAGGGTGTTCTATTTAACATGCTGACTCGGTTCGGCGAGTCGGTGCATGTCTTACCTCAGCTTGTTTGAGTATAGCTTACACACACATAGATAGTACGAGTGTGTGTTTATGACTTAGTAGGTAAGTTAGGGTTGTCGATACATGTTTTTTTTGTGGAACCAAGTGATGAAACGAACAAGTCGTTCGCCTGATAGTAAGCGCCAGGCCCGCCCATAACATTTGCAGTGCCACCCAAAAGGGTGGGGCCGTCTGGATTGGTACCACAGCTTTGCCAGTTATTCTGCCATCAAGCAGTAGTGAACACGCATTACTGTGTTCCAGTTTAAAGGCCATTGTAGCCAGCGAATTTACTGGGCATAATATGAGACTTAATATCTGATGTCTCGGAGTAATGAGCGCGATGCAGTGCTACGCAGTGTTTTTTATGGTATTAAAAGTTCTGGGTGGCACTGCAATTGTTATGGGCAGGCGTGGCGCTTATCATCACACGAACGACTTGCTAGTCTCATTACCCAGTTCTATAACAAAAAGAAAAACCTACCACCAGTAAATCAGCTGCGTGGCAACCCTGATTCTTGTTAAAATGCTGAGACGCTCAGTTCAACTCAGCGCATGTTTAGCTTAGTAAGGAGATCTATCTAGACTTCAGCTTCTAAGCCGAACTATTTCAGCATTGGAGAAATTTGAATTTTATTTCCTTGTCAATAGTTAATTTGGCTTAAAATTTTCTATCTCTTAAACGGAAATCTATTCTATATTATAAAAAAGAACTGAGGCAATTTTGTACATTGAAGATATTTTTGAATAAGATTTTTGTTAAAAGAATATATTTTTCAAGCTTTTAACAAATTCGTAATCGGAATCGCGAGCAGTTTTTTTTTACGCTTAATTGATCCATGTTTGACCACTATCTAGCCTGGTGTGAAGCGATGATGTGGCCTAAGATGAAGCACATAGATCTAGAGAGAGACGGCAGTTGAGCGGCTGCTCAGACCTGTCTCCCCGATGGTTCACCGAACATCATCCCGAAACACAACTAGGTCGCTTGACGTCATGGCTTTGTTCGGTGGGTGATATTACAACCACGGTAAACATACTTACCTTTTTTTCAAAGTCATGTTAACATAAGTTACAATTTTTAACATTTTTTATTTGTATCATGTGTTTATGACCTTTAAAAGTGCACTTTTGTGCCTATTTAATAAATGATATTTGACTTTGACTTTGACTTTGACGGCCAGAGCTTACCACTCCAAAAAATGAGCCTAAACACTAGTAGTTTACGATTACCCGTTAAGCAGTTCTATAGCCCACCTTCCGTCTCCATCATCGTCTCGATCGATTGTCCCGAACTGCTCGAACAAATAGGGTTTAATACCACCGCAGCTTCACTTAGAATACCCAACCTCATTCACATTCCCTTGGTAAAATCAAATTACAGGCAGAATAGTTATTTCATTAGAGCAGGCAGGTGTTACAATACTATGGCTAAAGAAATAGATTTTGATCTGTTCAATACTTCGGCGTTTAAACTGAAGCGACCTCTGAACGATCGTTTCTTTAATTCATAAATTTATATGATATTGAAATTCATTAGGCAAACAGCTTGCTCGTATCAATACTTGGTTTCATAAAAAAACATCACACCGCCGTTTAGCCACGTCGGCTCGAGTTCCGGACAATATTTTCCTTTATTTCGTGACACAGTCGCGTGTCGCTATTAACAGATTGTTAAAGCGCGTGCGCCACTGCGAGCGATGCTATACGATAGCGAGTGGAGGGTAAAGACCTTAGGTGTGAGGTTTTGTTAGGTTTATAAAAATCAAAATCATAAGTCATTATATGCAAGAATAAACACACTCGCTCTGAAAACAGTGAAGGAAAACATCGTAAAGAAACCGGCATGTCCAAGAATTTATCACAAACTTTCAAGGACATGTGATTTTTAAGCTATTGCATAGCTTCTATCGCGGGCCTTGAGCGTGGAGACCGAATCCAGAAATTCCGTAACGAAAATAACCTAACACCCCCCACTCCAAATGCTATGCAATAGCTTTACCGCGGCAGTCTCCGAGTGCCACACGTCTTTTTTTTTAATTGTAATGCCAATAATATAAATTTCACTTGCCCAGTGTAAACAATATTATAAGGCCAATACATAATTCTGTTCTATTTAATATTTCAAATATAATTAAATCAAAAAGTCTTAATATTCAAGCAGGCGTTAATAATTAAATTTACGAATCTAACATCAAAATAAACATAGCTACATAATACATGTCATTTAAAAATTAAATATTTAGTATTATTTATACGAAACAAATATAAATTACTAGCTGCACCCCGCGGTTTCACCCGCGGTTTCCCGGGATAAAAAGTAGCCTATGTGCTATTCCAAGTCCTAAAGTACCTACATACCAAATTTCATCAAAATCCATTTAGTAGTTTTTGCGTGAAAGAGTAACAAAAATACATCCATACATCCTTACAAACTTTCGCGTTTATAATATTACTAGCTGCGCCCTGCGGTTTCACCCGCGGTTTCCCGGGATAAAAAGTAGCCTATGTGCTATTCCAAGTCCTAAAGTACCTACATACCAAATTTCATCAAAATCCATTTAGTAGTTTTTGCGTGAAAGAGTAACAAAGATACATCCATACATCCTTACAAACTTTCGCGTTTATAATATTACTAGCTGCGCCCTGCGGTTTCACCCGCGGTTTCCCGGGATAAAAAGTAGCCTATGTGTTAATCCAGGGTATAAGCTATATATCCATACTAAATTTTATCAAAATCCATTTAGTAGTTTTTGCGTGAAAGAGTAACAAAGGTACATCCATACATCCATTCTTACAAACTTTCGCGTTTATAATATTACTAGCTGCACCCTGCGGTTTCCCGAGATAAAAAGTAGCCTATGTGTTAATCCAGGGTACAAGCTATATATCCATACTAAATTTCATCAAAATCCATTCAGTAGTTTTTGCGTGAAAGAGTAACAAAGGTACATCCATACATCCATTCTAACAAACTTTCGCGTTTATAATATTAATATAATATATGGCAAGTAGGATTATAGCAAAAGTAAATTATTATATTCGCACACAACACGCAAACACGAAAATGCTTGCGCTTATTTAGCTATAGCATAGCTTCTATCGCGGGCCTTGAGCGTGGAGACCGAATCCAGAAATTCCGTAACGAAAATAACCTAACACCCCCACTCCGAATGCTATGCAATAGCTTTACCGCGGCAGTCTCCGAGTGCCACACGTCCTTTTTATTTTTCTGTGCTCAAACATTTGTCCCGTCGGGAATCGAATGGTGTATATGATTTCCGCCAATCTGCCTAACTGCTACACTATAGAGGCAGTCAGATTTACGTTTTTAAACTAACATGGTCACTGACGCTAGAATTTGATTTAGAAACGGGATATTTACCATGTATTTCTTTTGTTTTGAGTTCTCGATATTTCGGCACTGTTACAAGCACCATGATCACGACGATACTAAAGTTTTGCGGGTGGATTTTTGATGTTATAACGGGCAGACATATCTACATATATACACAGGTGTAAATTGAATAAAAAATGTCAAACCTTGCGTTCTGTGAAATTACATTATTTTTAGAAAAAAAAACCGTCTTCAATGTATCTTCGAATTTCAAGGTCACATATCGATGAAATGTATATGGGACCACTTCGTAGCTATACTGAACCCAACGCAAAAATAATTTTCCAAATCGTTTCATAAATGACGGAGTTCTGAGGTAACAAACATAAATAAAAAAGACGTGTGGCCTCGGAGACCGCCGCGGTAAAGCTATTGCATAGCATTCGGAGTGGGGGGTGTTAGGTTATTTTCGTTACGGAATTTCTGGATTCAGTCTCCACGCTCAAGGCCCGCGATAGAAGCTATGCAATAGCTTAAAAATACAGTCGAACAGAGAAACTCCTCCTTTTTTAAAGTCGGTTAAAAACGGAGCTGCGTTCTCATCTACGATGTGAACCCAGTACATGCTGAATTTACTCCGTTTGTACTCTGACTGTAGGTACATTGCTTATATAGTATAATTTTAATTAGATACTAAGAACTCGAAAAAGCTGTGTATCTTTTGTTTGTAGTTACAATAAAGAATTAAAAAAAAGACGTGTGGCACTCGGAGACTGCCGCGGTAAAGCTATTGCATAGCATTCGGAGTGGGGGGTGTTAGGTTATTTTCGTTACGGAATTTCTGGATTCGGTCTCCACGCTCAAGGCCCGCGATAGAAGCTATGCACTAGCTTAAAAAAAATCTATCTACGCGCTTCTTCACTCGTAAAATCCCGGTAAATATCCCGTTTCTTAATCAAATTCCAGTCAGATTTAGTTACGTTCTTACAATGTTAGCGCATCTCTCACTGTGACACGCACTCGCCCGCTTGCGTGTTTACAAGCGGCATTCCACAAACGTAGTAAATATGAAAATTGGCCTTGCAAGCGTATTATGTCTCTTTTTACTGAACGAAATCTATCGTTTACGCAGAATAAATAACAATAACAGAATCTCTAATAAAATTATTGAATCTCTAGCCAGATAAAAATAAACTACTTTTTCAAACTACTTCAAAAAACAGGTTGTACTCATTTCGTTTGTAACTGAATGACGAGACGAGCTGGTCGTTTGCCTGATGGTAAGCAATACGCCAGCCCATAACAATAACAGCACCACCCAGAACTTTGTTTTGCAAAACCCTGCGCGGCGCTGCACTGCACTCGTCACCCTGAGACAATTAGCTGTTGAGTCTCATAATGCCCAGTAATTTCGCTGGCTACAATGCCCTTCAAACCGGAACACAGTAATGCTTGCGCACTACTGCTTACGTGCGCGTGAAACGTCCAATAGAATCAGTTACCATAAAATATTTATAGGTATGTTTCAGACAACAACTGGGACCGACAGCTTAACCTATCCATACCAATCCTACCCTTGCAGCCCGCAAAAGTACTGGGCATATGAGATTCAATATCTGATGTCTCGGGGTGATGAGCGCAATTCAGTGCTAGGCAGTGCTTTTTATCGTATTAAAAGGTATTAAAGTTTAAACTAACCCTAGTCGTATTCCGGGGTGATGTTCGGAACGGGTCTGAGCAGCCGCTCAACTGCCGTCTCTCTCTAGAATCTAGACTTTTTTGAATTTTTGTCCGTTTGCTTGTTTTTTTTTTTTTTACACTTAATACATCTATGTTTGGCCACTATCTCGCCTGATGTGAAGCAATGATGTGGCCTGAGATGGAGCACATAGATTTAGAGTCTAGATCTAGAGTCTAGATCTATGTGCTCCATCTCAGGCCACATCATTGCTTCACATCAGGCGAGATAGTGGCTAAACATTGATTTAGCGCAAAAAAAGTTCTGGATGGCACTGCAATTGTTATAGACAAGCGTGGTGCTTGCCATCAGGCGAACGACTTGCTCGTCTCATCACTCAGTAACATTAAAAAGTTTGCTTGTAGAACTGTCAAGCCACGATTTACCTGTCAAGCACGTGCCGCAGTACATTTTTTAATTCAACAAGATGCAGATTTCCCTAGGGCAGGCTAAGGGTAGCGCAGGGTTCCTTACTTTGTAGTCAGACTATAAGTAGGTACGCATTGTAGAATCATATCGTTTAGAGCGAGTATGGCTCAGCGGGAACTCATGCGCCTTTCGATCAGACGCAACTGGGTTCGAATCCCGACTCGGCCCTGCACCAATGCTTATAGTTAAGTGCAGATTTTGCACGCTCGCTCTAAAACGGTGAAGGAAAACATCGTGATGAAACCCGCTTACGCGTTTTGGAGTGGTAGGCTCTGGCCGTGGTTGCAATACCACCCACCGAACAAAGCCATGCCGTCAAGCGACCTAGTCGTGTTTCGGGATGATGTTCGGTGAACCATCGGGGAGACGGGTCTGAGCAGCCGCTCAACTACCGTCTCTCTCTGGATCTATGTGCTCCATCTTAGGTCACATCATCGCTTCACATCAGGTGAGATAGTGGCCAAACAAAGATATATGAAGGGAAAAAAAATATATATTAAACAGAGATTTTAAAAGATTTAAAAACCTTGAAAATATAATATGTAAACATTTTTTTAAGATAAACGGTTTTTTTCTTATTTTAATTAGTTATAGGCTTGCGTTTGACCGCCATCTCACCTGTTGTTAAGTGACTATGCGGTCGAAGATGTAGCACGCTCGCCTAGAAGAAACCTGTTCACTCTTGTCTTAAAGACACCCAGATTATAGCTATCAGGAAATACAGATGCCGGCAGAGTTCAACTCCTTGGTCGTTCGCATTATGAAGGTCGAAGCAAAGCGCTTGGTGCGAGCAGGAGAGATGTCTGAAATGTATCCGGTAAAAGACCGATAAACTGGCAACTTTGCGCCGATGTTCAAGACTCTGAAGTCTTAACCAGCGCATCGGCACCGATGATCTTTATTTATGTTTTATTGAAAGGAAAGATAACGATGATGTAGATAAGACAGATAGATATAAAAGAAGAAAGAAGATAGATATAAATTTTTAATTTAATATATAACTATGTACATTGTGTTGGCGTTCAATAAATAAATAGTATTCTTAAAGCTAACAAATAATGAGGTTTGTCCTAGGCACCAGTCACCACTCTCCTCATGAATCTAGGTCATAAGTGCCGACTGAAAATCAGTACTAAGGCATTTATTACCTTAGTTTAATGCTGAGTTGGAACCTTTTCCTGACATCGCGCAACGTTCCATTATACTATAATTATATTATGTATTTATTATATTCATTATCATGACGCAATAAAATTCAATTCAGCTCGCGTAGCGCTGCATACCTACCAGTCATATTAACCTACAGAGCGCCTCTCTTTCTATCGTATAGCTCTTATCTCTTCTGACGCGGCACGTGTAACGACGCGCGACGCCGCGCGCCTTCGATGTCCAGCTATGTACTTGTAGCAAAGAAAAGTAAATATTACTTGACGCTTGTAGCTTCGTACCTACAGTGCGGAATGCGATAGGCCTGTTTCTATTTACTGCTTGGCGGCTGAATAATAAGGATATAAGTGGAATTCTAAGTAAGCAAAGTTGCGGGGCAGCTAGTATGACTACAAAACTTATTTCCTACCGTACTACTGTCCTATAAACCCTTATCTTGAGGTGTCACAACCCCCACGTGTAGGATACCGCCCGTGGGCATGCTTATACTGTCCCAAATATAATAGGTACGTAAATAGGTATACTTCCTTGTAGGCGGCAGAATTTTATTGTACCCAACAAAACTGAACTGGAAATGTCGGAGACCTTCGGGCGGTGTAATAACTCCGACACCAGGATCGGCCACACACACACGAGAAGGACAAGAAGAATACTGGGCTTAAGAGACTTAATATCTGATGTCTCGGGGTGATGATCTCAATGCAGTGCTACTCAAAACTTTTTATGGTATTGAAAGTTTTAGGTGGCAATTCAATTGTTATGACAAGAGTGGTGCTAAGATTAGATTTGGTTATATCGCGATTCCTAAGGAATTACAAATTAAGTTTAAGTGAAAATTACTCTTTGTCCTTCTAACGGGCTACGGGCTATCTCTGTGCCAAATTTCATCAAGATCGGTTCAGCCGTTTAGTCGCGAAGAGGTAACAAACAGCCTATTGTTCACCATCCGCTTTTGTTTTAATTCGCGTAATACCACGTTTCGCCGCGCGCTCGCGGCGTCTTTTGGACAGTCACTAGTAAAGAAAGAAAGAAAGAAAATACATTTATTCAAGACAGATACACGCAACATTACATTAAGCTATAACGCCATACTACACATAACAAACAATATTATACTATACATACAACAGAAAAAATAACACATGTAATAACATATATAATAAATAAATAATATAATTATAGTATAATGGAATGTTGCGCGATGTCAGGAAAAGGTTCCGACTCAGCATAAAAACTAAGGTAATAAATACCTTAGTACTGATTTTCAGCCGGAACCTATGACCGTGACATCACGAACAGTAAGATAAGAGACGAATACAACATAAATATATAAACAAATATATAACAAGAGTAAACAAAATATACATAAAGCAAATAAAATAATTATTCATAGGCGGTGACACTGACATGTTACATCACCTATAAAAGCAAATTCATAGTAAAATACGAAATGATGCATCCACTAAAACGGAATTTCAGGCCTCGATAGTGGCGGTTGAGTGCGAATGTACAATACTGTAGTAACGCGCTGCGGTGTCCTCATCGCGCACTCGCTGCATTCTCCCCGCGAATTCGCAATTGCACGCCGCAAGTTCGCCGCGAGTTTGCCGCAATTTCGCCGCGAGTTCACCGCGTAAAAACGCTCGCAAATCGCCCCGTGTGAGGCTCTTAATGGTAAATTACACCAGGAATTACACCAGGCCCAGAGTGAAGCCGAAGTGTGTAGCTAGTGTAATATACTCCTTAGGCTTATTTTCGGGTATCTAATAAGCCATCCCTTCCCAAGGCACTGATCCCCATATAAATTCAACGATAACACAACGCCACTCGAAAAACAATTGAGAGACCTACTCTAAAATGTACGTACCGAATAAATATTCAATCCCTTTGATCTCGCCGCCTTTGTGCCCGCCGCGTTTGATCTCGCCGCGTCTTAAGATATCAGAACATAAAAAATTGGAGTCGAAATTAGCAATTAGTTTTTTCTTCATGTTAAAACGTAATTATGGCTGTTAAGTTGCGCTTAAGGCTACTTCTTATAAGATTATAAACCTATGCTCTTTGTACGTATTTTAATTTACTTTTTTTTATGTAATTACTAAGCTTGTTCCACTTCGTCCGCGTGAACGACAGAAGACCATATTCGTATTTTTTCCAAAACCAAATTAGTAAGACCTCCCCAGTGTATGAAAGCGCGTACTACGAAGAGGTCAAGCTATATCTTGGTAGTCACCGAACCGATTTTGATGTAACACCGATTTTGATAATCTTAGTTGGGACTAATGCTACCAAATTGTAACCAATTTTCAAATCGTATTTACTGATAGATTGATTTACGCGAAAATAAAAGGACTGTGGCTCAGTGGGAACACGCACTACGCTGGCCCATTGCAGGTAGATGTCACATGTCCTTAAATTTTTAACCGACTTCAAAATTGGAGAAGGTTCTCGGTTCAATTGTTTCTTTTTTTAATTTATGTTTGGTTCTTCAGAACTCCGTCACTCATGAACCGACTTGGAAAATTATTTTCGCGTTGGGTTCAGTATAGCTACCGAAGTGGTCCCATATTAATTTCGTCGATATTTGACCTTGAATTTCGAAGATACATTGAAATCAGTTTTTGTTTTTTAAAAATTAATTATTCTGATTAATTCTTGGACATGCTGGATCCTCAATATGTTTTCCTTCACCGTTTCCAGAGCTAGTGTTATATATGTAAATTAAGAAAGTCATTGGTGCGGGGCCAGCAGGATTTAAACGTGGGTGCGTCGGACCGAAAGTCGCACATGCTCCCACTGAGCCACACTCGCTCTCACATGACATGACACTAATATTGTTTATCTTATATTTTTCTTCAAGATTCCACGGTCGAACTGGCAGCATCCTGGCAAAGCCAGATAACAGTGACAATCACAACATAAATACTAGAAATAAGGATAGAATTGCTGCACCTAGGTTTAGACTGAGTAAAAGGAATAAGTCCTTCATGGGCAATTGCGTACGTTTTTACGATAGAATTAAAAAAGATCAAAGAGAGCAAATTCAAATTCCCTGTGAAAGTTATTCTAAGGAAAATAGAATACTATAGTTAGTAATTACATACAGAACAAAGATGTTTTAAATTTAAAAGTTTAATAAGTTCTCATTATAAGTGAAATTATTTGTAATTTCTTAATGAGAATAAATTTCTTTAAACCAAGATGCATGGAACATTTCGCTTTTGCCAAGTAGCCAACTCGCACATAAAACATAATATTGTCAAAAACAAACATAGGTACTACAACAAAAGCTCGAATAATAAATTATTTTTCAAAAAAAACTAAACCGACTTCAAAACCACAAATGGCACTCAAAAGTAAAAAATAAATTAATATATTTATCATAAGCGCTACCCACTCATATATTTGAAGTCGGTGCCAGCCAAGTCTAATAGGTAGCAGATAAATACTATGTATATAGTAAGTACTACTTGTAGGTAGTATCTATCTACTACCTTTTAGACTTGGCTGGCACCGACTTCAAATAATATGAGTGGGTAGCGCTTATGATAATTATATTAATTTATTTTTTACTTTTGAGTGCCATTTGTGGTTTTGAAGTCGGTTTAGTTTTTTTTGAAAAATAATTTATTTTACCCTTTTTAGTGAAAAACAAGTTTTAATTAAATTAATTCAAAAAGTTTTTAAGGACAAGCTTTTATGATCTAGAAGCCACATCATGACGAAGTTCAAAACGGGCTATCACAATTAAATGCATGTACAAAAAAATGTCATGTCTGTCCTATTCTCTGTTGAGGAGTTCCCTCGCCGGAAGTCAATCCTGGGTGTATCTGCCATGTCATGATGGAATTTAGAACAGGCTATTATCGTTAAATCCATTTACGAAATGTTGTGTCTGTACTATTCACCGTTGAGGAGTTCCCTCACCGGAAGTCAACCCTGGGTGAAGCAAGTGAAGCAGTCGAATACAAACCTCCACCTTTAGAAAGTTGGTTACAAAAAAAAACAAGAACCGACTTGAAGATTAAACTTATATTTTTTGTTTTGCTATTTTTTTCAAAAACTTCTGAATGAATTTCGATAAAATTTATATGGGACCACCTTTGAAGTATTACCTACCAATCACAAAAAGAATCATCGAAATCAATGCATAATTGGCGGAGTAATCGCGTAACAAACACACAAAAAAAAACATTCCGTCGAATTGTAAACCTCCTCCTTTTTGAAGTCGGTTAAAAAATACCCCTCTGTTTCTTGTCGTATCTTCTGAGTAGTGGTTCTTTTTGCGATACGTTGGTAGAGTCATTGTGATAATTGATGTTTATAAATGCTTCTGCGATGACAAATCTGAATGTTGTAGCGAAGTGAGCTGGGTGTTGAAGAAATGAGGAAACCACGTAGGTACCTAAATCCTTGCTCCAGTAGTTTTTAATTAAGTTTTACAATTGCAAAAGTAAAAAAGTGCAACGAAATTACAAAATGCAAGTAACGCCTACAGCTATTATATGACGTGATCAGGAAGCGCTGTGATTGGCTGCCGGTAACGTGTGGCTTGTATTTGATGCGCGAAGATCGCGCGAGATGTTCTCTTGGGTGTTGACCTGCAGCGCTCTCTGGTGTGGGTACATCTGTATTAAGGCGTCAACACTGAATAAAGAACTTTTGAACTTGAACTTGACTCAAGTCGATAAAAAACAGTACTTTTAAATTTCTCACAGCAGATTACACTGCTGCTTTTTAACCGACTTGAAAAAAGGAGAAGGTTGTATATTCGATTGCATTTTTTTTTAATGTTTGTCACTTTAGAACTCCGTCATTCATGAACCGATTTGGAAAATTCTTTTCGCGTTGGGTTCAGTATAGCTACGAAGTGGTCCCATATAAATTTCATCGATATTTGACCTGTACTTCGAAGATACATTGAAGTCGGTTTTTCGTTTGATAAAACGTCTACTTGTTTAAGTCCTTATTAAACATGTTATATGTTTATGTTCTAAAACATTTAGTTAAAATAAATGTTTTGAGTACGAGCATCACAGACACCGTGTAATAACTATTCATGCTTGCCTACATCAAACGGGCTTACGTTATGAACTGTGTGGTCTATGTTACGAAATATAAAGCCGCGTACCTTAACGAATAACATTTTTCTTTTTCAAAAATATCTTTTTTAAGAAGACTTTTATCAAATTCGTAATCGGAACCGCGAGCAGTTTAAAAATAACCCAAATACTAGTAGTTTAAGATTATCCACCAAGGAGTTCTCTACTTTTTCTTTTTTTGTGACAATTGTAAATATCTTCCTAATAAATGTATCAATATGTATATTAAATTTATAATTTAAAAAATACAGATATACCAACTCATGAAATTTAAAAAAAAGCATATTGACGTCCCGGGCCCGGTGCACCACGCAGGCCCAGGATACCCCAAAAAATGTTTGTGACTAAACAATCCCGCGCCCGCCTATGCCCTGCACCTAGCTTAACCCTTCACCGTTGATGACACGCGCTATCCGCTACTCCGTTAAACGCCCCGTCATCCGCGCCGCTTTCTGCGCATCATACTCTCTGACATATAGAAGTATATATCTATGTTATACAGTAGAGAAGTGTGCCTTTTTGTCACAGCTCATCCTAATTATTTTAAAATACGCTGCGCAGTTATTCCCAGACAAAAGCGATAAATGTTTACGCACTTCCTATAGCACCCTTCTTGAGGAAGCCTACCTCATGCAGAGACAGCTGCGGTGGAGTGGACACATTTCCAGGATGCCTGAAAGTAGAGTGGCTAAGCGCATCTTTTACTCTGAACTTCAGAAAGGTAAGCGGAAACACAGAGGCCAATTTCTGAGGTATAAGGATGTGCTTAAGAGACACATGAAAAGGTGTGAAATCGTGTCTACCAAGTTGGAAGCCCAAGCAGAAAATCGTTTGGAATGGAGGCGATCAGTGCAGCAAAATGTATACATGTTTGAAAACAAGCGAAGGAGAGACCTTGATGCGAAACGAGACCACCTCAAAGTAAACCTCCTTCAAACGTAGTTTATAATTACGTGAACGGTGTCCTCACATGTAGCACATGTAATCGTACGTTTACAGCTAAAATTGGATACGTCAGTCATGTGAGGATGCACCAAACACGTACAGTAACTTAACTTAAGTCAGTCGCCGTCGCCGAAAACGGCTAGGAATGCATCATCATATCACCCTTCTTGTCATAAAGATATTTTAAAAAGAAATGTGTATAATATGTGCATTTTAATTTATAACTTAATACCAGTCGATATTAAAATTGTAAGTGACATGAAGTTTAAGAAAACCTTAAGTGACTGGCTTTTAAGCAACTGTTTTTATAGTGTCAGGGAATTTATTGATTTTTGCCATAGAAATAATATTAAATGCTGAATATTTGCACGTCTGCTTGCAGGCTGAATACTAATGCTTATAAATTAACCTGTTAAATTTACACGCAGCTCACAGAAAGTTATCAAATTGTGTGTGAAAAATAAACTAATGAAACAAGTATACGTTTTAAAAACAATAAACCGACTTCTATGTATCTTCGAAGTCCAAGGTCAAATATCGATGAAATTTATATGGGACCACTTCGTAGCTATACTAGGCGTAGCGCACTCCGCACTGTAGGTACGAAGCTACAAGGACATAGCCGGACACCGACGGCGGGTCGCGCGTTTTTACACGTGCCGCGTCAGAAGAGATAAGAGCTTTGCGATAGAAAGAGAGTCGCTCTGTAGGTTAATATGACTACTGGTATGCGACGCTACGTGAGCTGAATTGAATTTTATTGCGTCACAGCAAGAGTCGCTATTTGTTTAAATTTCTTTGCCGAGTGATGCTTCTGTCCCTTAGTATTCTACCAGAAATATAGGTACATTTTCAGCGCACACAAAACCGAAACACGTAACAATTAAAGAAATTAAAAACGTCAATCCAAAACAGTACATTTTTCCTCTTCGCCAATTGAATACAAAATCGTCCAGCATAAAATGAACCCCACATCTTCTCTCCTGTTTGCAAAATAGGTTACGCAAGAGGTCTTGTTAGCTCGGGCGCGGGTTAAAGCCCGCGCATTTGTCAAATGTCAAAGTGACAGGACGCCATTTTGTTTTCCGGACGCGTTCCGTTCAACAGGTTGGGTTGCTCCTAAACAATGATGGAACACCTTCATTTGTGTAACCTACTTATCAATTTAAAGTGTTTTTCTTGCCTGGGCCATGGTCAGCGTTGCCAGACGTTCCGATTTTGGCGGGACGTCCCGATTTTTAGCCCAAAATTAAATGCCCCGCGTGGGACAGGCTTAGTCCCGCTTTTCGGGTATTACTCGACGGTGAGGATGTTTCAGTAGATAACTTATATGAAGAATTTAACTTGATGAAATCGTCCTTAGACGTAGTAGTGGGAAATTGCAGACTGCACAGAAATGTCACCAGCTCTTTAAGCAATTTCCAAAAACTGATAATATATATAAGTTATATGTTTCAACTAGTTTCCTTCATATTAAGTGCCGCAACTTCAAACTGCTTTCCAGAGCGCATCTTTTTTTTTCAATTGAATTTTAACAAAGAAGTTGCTAGACGCACCGAGAACGCCTGGAAGAGCTATTGGGCCATGAAGGACATGATCAAGGGCAACCTTTCTCTATGCCTAAAGCGCCGACTCATGGACATATGCATTCTTCCCATCCTCACTTACGGATCGCAGACTTGGTCTTTGACTGTTCAGCAGAGGTCCGAACTCGAGGTTTGTCAACGAGCGATAGAGCGCAGTATCTTAGTCTCTCTTCTCTATCTTAGTCTGAGTCAAGTTGAGAGACCGTATTAGGAATACGATACTGCGCTCTAAAACGCAAATCCTGGATGTTTCCCAGAAAGGCGCCCAGCTGAAATGGGATTGAGCTGGACACGTGTGTCGTATGCCAAACCAGCTGTGGGCAAAAGTCCTTACAGACTGGGTTCCAGCCGGAGTAACACGACCACGGGGCCGGCCCCGCCGTAGGTGGCGCGACGACCTAGACGCCTACGACAAGGAATGGCCCTTAACAGCAATGGACAGAGGGTCATGGAAGGAGGGAAGGGAGGCCTTTGCCCAGCAGTGGGACGAAACAGGATCATATATATCATATTTTTTACTCTTTATAGATCTCTGTTTGGCTACTATCTCGCCTGATGTGAAGCGATGATGTGGCCTAAGATGGAGCACATAGATCTAGAGAGAGGCGCCAGTTGAGCGGCTGCTCAGACCCGTCTCCCCGATGGTTCACCGAACATCATCCCGAAACACGACTAGGTCGCTTGACGGCATGGCTTTGTTCGGTGGGTGGTATTACAACCACGGCCAGAGCCTACCACTCCAAAGCGCGTAAGCGGGTTTCATCACGAAGTTTTCCTTCACCGTTTTAGAGCGAGCATGCAAAATCTGCACTTAACTATAAGTTAACATCATTGTAAACTTAGATAAATGCATAAATAAGTATTAAAAGCTACTTATTATTTACGTTTTTTTATTACGTCCCGCTTTCGACGAAAGAATCCCGCTTTTTTACTGAAAAGGTTTCTGAATCCCATTTTGCCCGAAAAACATCTGGCCATGGTCCTCGTATTTTTTACAAGCTTTCATATTGTTTGCAATGTTTGGCTCAAATCTTGCATGTTGAATTAGGACCACTTCCTCTTATCCTACGGAGTTGAAATTTTGCATACTTGTCAAAGTCCGATGACAATGCAATATTATAGTGACAGCCAGCTGATCTGATGGAGACGGAAGGTGGGCAATGGAACTCCTTGATGGATAATCGTAAAATACTAGTGTTTGGGCTCATTTTAATCTGAACGCAATTCCAATTACGAATTTGTTAAAAGCTTTCTTGAATAATATATTTTTCATTTAATAACTACTACTAATAATTACTGGGCATTATGAGACTCAACAGCTAATTGTCTCAGAGTGACGAGTGCAGTACAGCGCCGCGCAGGATTTTGCAAAACAAAGTTCTGGGTGGTGCTGTTATTGTTATGGGCTGGCGTATTGCTTACCATCAGGCAAACAACCAGCTCGTCTCGTCATTAAGTTACATAAAAAAAAAAACGCCCACCGATCACATACCTACATAGATCCTGGGCCCTAACTAGGATTCCCTGTATCTAGGGAACCAGGTATTATGAGAACCATGGTCCCACTATACCCAGACACGAAACAAATGCTTGCGCTTTTTTTTTCCTTGCATAAACATTTGTTCCGTCATGGAAATTGAACCTCAGTGGTGTATGAGATTTAGGTTTGAGCCAACCTGTCCAACCACTACACCACAGAGGACGTCAAGTTTGTTGCGTTGCCATCTATCATATTTTAAAAGTTCTTTTGATTACAATTAAAATATACCAGTTCTTTTTGTTTCTACTTAACCTACTACATATTCTGTAAGTCTTAAAATTTTATATTTCCCCTGCTTTTGCTTATATTTCACCTACTGCCTACATTCTGTCTCAACATTTTATATTTCTTCTGTTTCTGTTTCTACTTAACCTCCTGCCTACAATCTGTAAGTCTCAATATTTTGTATATCCCCTGCTTCTGTTTCTACTTCACCTACATTCTGTCTCAACATTTTATGTTTCTTTTGTTTCTGTTTCTACTAAACCTAGCCTACTTTCTGTTTCAACATTTTATATTTCTTCTGTTTCTACTTCACCTACTGCCAATATTCTGTAAGAGTGAACATTTTATATTTACTCTGTCTCCCTCCTTCCCTCATTCCACAGAATGCTAAACAGACGAGAGATCTTAGTGATAAAAATGTAAACAACCAGTTCTGATTTATTATATTACATTTTTAGACGCTTGTAAATTTTTCATCATAGATTGTAAGATAATTTTTAAGAAATGAGTTTCAATCAGGGACAAGTTGTCCTTTGGATTGGGAAGTGCCGTATCTACTAAAAAAATCGCTACTTTTTAGGGTTCCGTACCTCAGTAAGAATAACTATAAATAAAAAAATTTAAAAGCCACAATAAAACCACCGCTAGAAAGCCTGTTTAAAAAAAATAAAAACCGCATCCAAATCGGTTCACCTGATTAAGAGCTACAGTGCCACAGACACACATAGTGATCAAACTTATAACACCCCTTTTTGCGTCGGGGGCTAAAAAAGGAACCCTTATAGGTTCACTTCAATGTATCTTCGAATTTCAAGGTCAAATATCGATGAAATTTATATGGGACCAATTCGTAGCTATTCTGAATCCAATGCAAAAACAATTTTCCAAATTGGTTCATAAATGACGGAGTTCTGAGGTAACAAACATAAAAAAGCATACAATTGAATAGAAAACCTCCTCCTTTTTTGAAGTCGGTTAATAATAAGGCCATTTATGCAGCATATTTCCAGTTGACCTTGAATTTTGAGTTTTGGCAAGAAGCAAGATCTCTGCACAAGTTAAAGAAGAAATAAGAATATTGTAATTTGTAGTAGTATGTCACAAAAAAAATAAATGTTCCGTGAACCATCGGGGAGACGGGTCTGAGCAGCCGCTCAACTGCCGTCTCTCTCTAGATCTATGTGCTCCATCTTAGGCCACATCATGGCTTCACATCAGGCCAGATAGTGGCCAAACATAGATCTATTAAGCGTAAAAAAAAAAATATATTCATTAAAAACCTACATTTGCAGTTGGAAAATTGACCGTGACGTAAATCGATGTATGGGAGATTTTTTTTCAATTGCAAAGGTAAGTTTCGTAAGACCAATGTTCGGTGAGGCAAGTTTGTGCGGAACCCTCGATGCGTGAGTGAGACTCGCACTTGTCCGGTTTTTTATCTAGAATAACCTAGCCGAGATGGTGTTCGGTGAATCATCAGGAAAGCGGGTCAAACTGCCGTCTTCGTGCTCTATCTTCGGCCATCTTCGGCCATCTTCGGCCACATCGTCGCTTATCATCAAGCGAGATAGTAAGCAAACATAATAGATCTTTTGACAGCCTCTGTGGTGTAGTGGTTGGGCAGGTTGGATCAAATCGCAAACACCACTGAGGTTTCCGGTTCGATTCCCGCGACAGGACCAATGTTTGTGCACAGAAAAAATAAAGCGTGCGTTTCGAGTCTGGGTGTTGTGGGACCATGTTTCTCGTAGTTCCTGGCGGCCTACTCCGAGTTGCTTTCCTTGGGTCATTCGTGCGGACTAAAAGAGACACTCTTATGCCTGTTGCATAGCGCTGTCCCTTTCATCCGACAGAACGAAGATCGTAATTATTTTTTCAGAGTAATGCCATTGGTTCCCTAGATACAGGGAATCCTAGCCAGGATCTATGTATGAGATCGTAGGGCGTAATTTGTCTAAAAAAATCTATCTCTTAATGGTATAAATTAAAATCGCTATCTGCGTCATTTTTGTTTCTCCGCTGACTAAACCACGCAACGGATTTTGATACGGTTTTCACTGTCACTTAGAGATGTTTTATCGAAAGTTAATATGTTCTATACATTCTAATTAATTTTTGTATAAAAATTCAATGTTTTAATAGTAAAATGCTTACTATTTCTTAAAAACGGATTTGGAAAATTCGTTTTTGCGTTGGGTTCAGTATAACTACGAAGTGCTCCCATATAAATTTCATCGAAATTTGACCTTGGACTTCAAAGATACATTAAAGTCGGTTTTCTTTTTAACCGACTTCAAAAAGGGGAAGGTTCTCTGTTCGATTGTATTTTTTATTATTAATATTTTTTATGTTTTTACCTCAGAACTCCGTCATTTATGAACCGATTTTGGAAAATTATTTTTGCGTTGGGTTCAGTATAGCTACGAAGTGGTCTCATATAAATTTCATCGATATTTGACCTTGGACTTTGTAGATACATTAAAGTTGGCTTTTGTTTTTTTTTCTAAAAATTAATTATTGATAAAATGTATACTTACTATGGTATTAAAAGTTCTGGATGGCAACGCAATGGTAATGGGCAGGCTTGGCGCTTACCATCAGGTGAACGACAAGTTTTTACCATCACTCAGTTCCATAAAAAGCATACATGTACAATGGGCTTTTAAATTTTGGTTAAAAAATTCAGCCATTGTCTAGTATTTTTCGATTATGAAGACGCTATAGAAATATATATCTATCTCTTTCATTATACCATTAAAATGACAAAGAGGACAACACCGGAGCATCTGAACTAAAGTATTTTTCATACTTTAACAAAACTTTAACAAGCACCAACTTCATAGTTGGACTACGTAAACTTTGGCCACTTCAAACGGCTGCCGACAAAGGCGCGAGATCAAAGGGAAGCCGCCGGGGCGCGGACCTCGTGGGGTTGAATTAAAACTTTAATCAATTGTTGCTCAAAATATCGCTTAACTGAGGGCATTTAAAGGTCATTATTATAATTATTTTATATCTTGTTAAAAAACTTACTAATTCCCAATTTATCTTTTCTTTTATTAGGTAAAACGGTTTGTTTGTGTGTGGATGTGTGTGAGAGAGACGGGGTGTGTTTGTAAGAGTGAGAGAGTGTGTGTGTTGTTACAAGTTAGTAGGTATCACGTATACGCCACTACTGCTTTGCCTGTTATTCTGCCGCCAAGCAATACTGTGTTTTGATTTGAAGGGCATTGCAGCCAGCGAAATTACTGGGCGTTATGAGAATTATGTCTAATCAAAAGTTATGGAAAGAATGCCCCTCCGTTTCTTGCCGTATCTTCTGAGTAGTGGTTCCTTTTCCGATACGGTGGTAGAGTCATTGTAATCATTGACGTTCATAAATGCGTCTTTAGAGACGCACTTATGAACGTCAATTATTACAAAGACTACCACCGTATCGGAAAAATTGAAAATGCTAAAATTGATTAAAAAACTTTTGAACTTTGAACTTTTAACTCAGCGCTAATTGTCTCAGTGACGAGCGCAGTGCAGTGCCATACAAGATATCTAAAACGCTGTATTTCTCGCAAGCGTGACATCTGACATGACAGCGCAGCAGTTTATAACGACCCGACTTCCTACTCTATCTACTTGCTAAATTTTACGAGTATATTCCATACTGTCTATTATTTACCGTGTCACGCTCTCGACAACGCTAGCTAGCGTGACAGCTGACGTGACAGGATAGCACTTTATAACGATGTAGCATTGTATATATACTGTAAGGTTAATCTGAGTAAAACGAATCAAACGATTTTAAGATAAAACAATATATTGCCTCTTGAACGAATAAATAAACGGCCAAGTGTGTGACGGACTCGCGAACCAAGGGTTCCGTACCATAATCTATAAAAACGGCAAAAAATTCACGTTTTTTGTATGGGAGCCCCTTTAAATATTTTTTTTTGTATTTTTGGGTTCTGTTGCTACTATATACTCCTAGAAAAATTGTTTTTAAAAAATATCTGTAATTTACAGTAACCACCTCGTTAGTTTTATGATAAGTATAGATTTATTCAATCCCGAGAAATCACGGGTGAAACCACGGGGCGCAGCGAGTGCCGCATAACTTACAGCTTTAATATAAGACTGAATAGCTGCAAAAATATCAGCAGGCTTTATAGGGTTTAACCCTGGTTTAACCCCTGAGGCCAAGGGTCAGGACAGACAGGACGGTGCGTAATTTTTATACATAAAAAGGAATGGCCGTACGGATTATTTCAACCCTTTATGTTGTTTCCGGGACATTAAAGTCGGCTTTGACAGCGGGTGAGTCGGATATGTGTTTGATTAAGTTTTTGTTGCTGAGAAATGGAAATGGAGTTTTTTTGGGGAAAATGAAAAATGTGGAAATAATAACATGCGTGATTATTTCTAACAATCACTGATTTATCATTTACTACAATGAGCGAGTGTGGCTCAGTGGGAGCATGTGCGACTTTCGATCTGACGCACCCGAGTTCGAATCCCGCTGGCCCCGCACCACTGACTTTCTTAAGTTATGTGCGGATTTAACACTCGCTCTAAAAACGAAAGGAACACTTCGTGAGGAAACCGGCATGTCCAAGAATTTATCACAAAAATTCAAGGACATGTGACATCCATCCGCACTGGGCCAGCGTGGTAGATTACGGCCCATATCTCTGTGAGAGACGGCCCGTGTCCCAGCAGGGGTACGTAAAGGGCTGATGATGATGATGATGATGATGTGATTATTACAATAATTACATATACTTAGATAGATAGATAGATAAAACTTTTATTTGTCAACACAAAACACATGTACACTAAATAGCAAATTGTAAGACACTTAAACGTAAGTGCTACCAGGCCTAGCGCACTCCGCACTGTAGGTACGAAGCTACAAGTACATAGCCGGACACCGACGGCGGGTCGCGCGTCGTTACACGTGCCGCGTCAGAAGAGATAAGAGCTATGCGATAGAAAGAGAGGCGCTCTGTAGGTTAATATGACTAGTAGGTATGCAGCGCTACGCGAGCTGAATTGAATTTTATTGCGTCGTAGCAAGAGTCGCTATTTGTTTAAATTTCTTTGCGGAGTGATGCTTGTCCTTTAGTATTCTGTGGCAACTGTTAGTTTTCTTTGCTTAAACTACGAGTACGTGTGTGTTGCAGTTATGACAAATGGGCTTTAATAGCTCAGCGAATGACATTGCTCGAGGAGCAAACACTGGTTTTCAGCTACAGCTACTTACATATAATTACATTTTATACATCTATTATTATTATTATTATTATTTTCGTGTAAACTTTTGTTTTCTCTCCAATTCTGGAGGTGGAAAAATTGCACGGGCCGTAACCAAGTGCTATGAGAGGGACAAAAACTTCCTAACTATTCGGCATGTTTTTAATATTACCGCTTTTTGAAGCAGTTTATACGCCAAAGATTGTATGTTGAGTGTTTCAAGGTTTTTGGCTAGGGTTTTGGGTATGACACCTGTCGTAGATAATATGATTGGGATAGTTCTGGTGCTGTTTATCTGCCATTGTGTCTTAATTTCTATTGAAAGGTTATTATTATTATTCAGCCTGGTTTGTCCCACTGCTGGGCAAAGGCCTCCCTACCCTCCTTCCACTGCTCACGTTTCTGGGCTATTGTTTGCCATCCCATCAAATAGGAGTCCAGTTCATCCCGCCATCTTTTTCTGGGCCTGCCGCGTCGTCGGGTAGCGTTGCGTGGTTTATACATCTAAATAAAAATTGTTTACATTTAAATAAAAATTGTTGTAAATATACAAATCAATTCGATGGCGGATTAAATAGTTATTCGACTTTTGAACCGACTTCGAAAAAGGAGAAGGTTCGCTTCGATTTCGATTGTATTTTTTTAATGTTCGTTACCTTAGAACTCCGTCATTCATGAACCGATTTGGAAAATTCTTTGCGGTGGTTTCAGTATAGCTACGAAGTGGTCCCATATAAATTTCATCGATATTTGACCTTGGACTTCGAAGATACATTGAAGTCGGTTTTTTGTTTGTTAAAACGTATTTCTTATTACCCGGTCTCTCAGACATATAGGTCACAAATGGCGGGGTAATGTTACCAATTTCCACCACCTCAGTCCAGTTCTACAATCCCTGACCAAGCAATTCTAGAAACTATCATAAAATTAGATTTATTGGTCTCCACCTCCCGGGAATGCCGAATACTCGTATTCTTACCTATTGAATCTAGCTTTTCTATATATTACTGTTGGTAGGTTTCCCGTATGCGAAAGGTCGTCTAGGTGGGTACCATGACATTGCCCGTTATTCAGCCACCAAGCAGTAGTGCGCAAGCATTACTGTGTTCCGGTTTGAAGGGCATTGTCACCAGTGAAATTACTGGGCATTATGAGAACAGCTAATTCGCAGTGCAGTGCCACGCAGAATTTTGCAAAAAAAGTTCTGGGTGATGCTGTTATTTGGGCTGGTGTATTGCTTACCATCAGGCAAACGAACAGCTTGTCTCGTCATTCAGTTTCTTTAGGGTCGTCATGGCATGAAAACCATATTGTTTTGATTTAGATATAAAGCAAAAATGTAAAATAAACACAAGCTTCAAAAAATAAACAAATTCATTTAATAAAGTACTTTTCTTTGAAATGACGTTAAGCAAATGTCAGAATTATTTGATTTATTATTTATTAATGTTAATCATTATTATTTTACGAACATATTGAAATTATTATCATTATTATTTTATCATATTGAATCATTATTATTTACGAATATATTGATTGATTGATCCTTCGGATTCGACAAATACTCATTCTAAATACATTTTAGGTATTTTCGATTACCCTCCGATCCCATTACAATTAACTTAGTGCACCCCGCGGTTTCACCTGAGGCTAAAAAGGAGTATATTTGTGAATCCAGGATATAGGCTTTGTCCATCAATACACTTGCCCATATTGGTTGTGAGTAAGAGCGAGTGTGGCTCAGTGGGAGAATGTGCGACTTTCGATCCGACGTACCCAAGTTCGAATCCCGCTGGCCTCGCACCACTGACTTTCTTAAGTTATGTGTGGATTTAACACTTGTTCTGAAAACGGTGAAGGAAAACATCGTGAGGAAACCGGCATGTCCAAGAATTAATCACAAAAATTCAAGGACATGTGACATCCACCAACCCGCACTGGGCCAGCGTGGTGGATTATGGCCCACACTCTCTCTACGAGGGAAGGTCCGAGTCCCAGCAGTGGGAACGTAATGGGCTGATGATGATGATGATATGAATACCCAGTAATTTCGCTGGAATGAGTGCCCTTCAAACCGGAACACAGTAATTTATTTATTATGATAAAATAATAGTAGGTACTAATATTAAAGAGTTACACTAAGAAGCTATCTCTTTTTTCAAAAGCGAGCGGTTCGCGCTATTTATGAGTTGGGTCCTCGCGAATCATTAAGAGAAGTCTTTAAACAAATTAATGTTTTAACTTTGTCTTCTCTGTATATTTATGAAAATATAATGTATGTTCGTAAAAATTTGCACAAATTCAAGTTAAGACTGAGTAAAACGAATAAGTCCTTCATGGGCAATTGTGTACGTTATAACAACAAAATTTCAAAATGTATAATGAAAAATATTCTGATGAAAAAAGCATACTATACAGTTAGTAATTAGGTACATAGAAGACAAAGATGCATGGAACATTCCACTTCTGCCAAGTAGCCAACTGGCACATAAGAAAAATAATATTGTCAAAAACAAACATAAAATATTGTAACAAAATTCTAAAAAGTATGCCCTTAAGTTATGCTGAGTCGGAACCTTTTCCTGACATCGCGCAACATTCCATTATACTATAATTATATTATGTATATATTATATAGGTTATGTATTTATTATGTGTTATTTTTTCCTGTTGTATGTATAGTATAATATTATTTGTTATGTGTAGTATAGTATTATAGCTTTATGTAATGTTGCGTGTATCTGTCTTGAATAAATGTATTTTCTTTCTTCTTTCTTTCTTTCTTAAGTTTCTTGCCGTATCTTCTGAGTAGTGGTTCTTTTTCCGATACGGTGGTAGAGTCATTGTAATAATTGACGTTCATAAGTGCGTCTGTGACGACAAAAATGAAATAAAGAACTTTTGAATTGAATTGAAATTTGAATTGAATTGATAGATAGATAGATAGATAAACACTTTATTATTCACCTTAAAAATAGAGATAAAGTACAATTCAAATGTTTACAGTGGTGTAACAATGGGCGGTCTTATCGCTTAAAGCGATCTCTTCCAGACAACCTTTGGATGGAGAGGAATAACGAAACATACACAGACGGTGGTGATAGAAAATATAATAGACATACTAAGGGCTTACATATGATATACAATATATAATCTAATTACTTAAATATATATATGACTATATAAATATACTTATATACCTAATTAATATACATACATACATACAATATATAATTAACATACATATTATACAATCCAAAAGTGAACGGATTAAAAAAAAAAAATAGAATTCCATAGCAAAATATAATGATAAATATTATGAAGTGGATAAATATAATTTCCTAATACGCTCTCTGAAAGTGGCCAGTGATGGGGAGCGTTTAATTTCCACTGGCAGCGCATTCCAGAGTCTAACGGCTTCAACGGTGAAGGACTTATCGTAAAATGAGCTACTGTGTGATGGAGTTTTGAGCAAGAGATTTTCTGATGACCTTAATGTACAGGGATTGGACGCGTGTAGAAATTGAAAACGCTCCTTGAGGTATTGAGGAGAAGACGGATTAAATAATATGTTATACAGAAGTGAGAGGATGTGGGTATTCCGGCGACGGCGAATTGGAAGCCACTTGAGCTTAGTTCGAAAGTCGGAGACATGGTCATATTTACGTAAGCCAAATATGACCCTAATTGCAAAGTTTTGAAGTCGCTCAAGTTTGTTAAGTTGGTCTTCCGTGAGGTCTAAATAGCAGGCGTCAGCGTAGTCAAGTATAGGGAGTAAGAGGGACTGTGCAAGCGTAACTTTAGTCGCAGTAGGCAAAAAATTTCGTAGTCTTCTCAGCGACCCAGCAGAAGCAAATATCTTACGGCTCGTAGCCTCCAATTGAGGACCCCAAGTAAAACATCGGTCAAAAATTACTCCCAGATTCCTGACAGTTTCACTGTAAGGGATATTTACTCCGTCAAATACAACCTGTGGCAGTGTGTTCCAATTTATCTTACTGATTGTCCGGGAACTGCCAACAACTAAAACTTGAGTTTTGAGCGGGTTAACTTTAAGGCCGTAGGCTTTGCTCCACTCGGATATGCGACACAAGTCAGCATTGACAGTATCGATGGCTTCCGTAATGTAATTAAGTGGAGCTTGTGAATATATTTGGAGATCGTCTGCATACAGGTGGTAGGAAGAAGCGAGATGGTGAGATATGGAGTTAATAAAAATTGCAAATAAGAGAGGAGATAGGACGCCGCCTTGTGGCACACCGGCTGTTGTGTGGCACCAAGATGAAAAAGTATCTTCTAGGCGGACACGCTGCCGGCGGCCGTACAGATAACTGTGAAACCAATCAATCACCGTTGGAGATATGTTAATTGAGCGAAGTAATGCTAGGAGGATGTCGTAATCGACGGTGTTAAAAGCATTGCTGAAATCAAGCAATGTCAGCACAGTTAACTGGCCGGTTTCCATTCCAAAACGGATGTCATCGGTAATTTTGACTAAGGCAGTCACTGTGCTGTGTCCAGGTCGAAACCCAGATTGGAGAGGATTATGGAGATTATTTGTGACAAGAAAGGAGTTCAGCTGGTTGTGTACGAGGCGTTCTAGGACCTTTGACAAAAAGGGAAGGATGGATATGGGACGGTATTCCGAGAACGATTTGGGATTGGATTTCTTGGGAAGGGGAATGATTTGCGCATCTTTCCATATCGACGGTATTTTACCGTTTGATATGGAAAAGTTAAGGATGCGACAAAGGATGGGAAGTATGACGTCAAGAATAGGGATCAGCATATTTCGACTAATACCATCTATTCCGACAGCATTGGATGTAATGGATAGTATGCTCTTCTTAACATCACAAGCGGATAAATGATTAAAGAAAAATGGGGAATGGTCAGGAGTCGGTATACTAGAAAGATAGTGTAAAGTCTTAGTTTTATCTGAATCTAAAATATTAGACGAAGATGAAAAGTGTTGATTTAGAGAATCAATGTCTAAATTGTCAGGGACAGGATCTTGACGTGCCTTACCGACTCCTAGTGACCGGAGGAACTTCCAAACCTTAGCTGGGTCCTCATTCTTAACCGACTTATGGATATGGCGGCGCTGGGCATCCCTACACACCATATTGCAGCGATTCCGGGACCGAGCGTATTTTTCTTTATTAGCATCACTCGGACGACATTTATACCTTGTCTTTGCGATAGATTTTTTGTGCATAAGTAGTTTAATGTTATCGTCAAGCCAAGGTGCAGGAAGGTGCTTAATTTTTATGGGACGTAATGGAGCATGAATATCATAGAGCTTGGTTATCATAGAGTTAAAAATAGCCACCTGATCATCGATACACTCTGCTTCAATAACAGGCAACCAATCAATTTTTTTAGCATCGTCAAGAAAAACTTCCTGATTTATGCTACTAAAGTTACGCTGCAGAATAATTGTGGGCTTGGGTTTTGGAGGACGAATTTTGTAGGACAGAAATATTAAGTCATGATAAGAGAAGGCATCGGCAGTTAATTGACCGTGCTTTGCAACATGCCCTAAGGAAGAAACCATAAGAAGATCAAGAAGAGAGGGAGTCGAATTTGGAAAATGATGAGTGGCATTGAGAGGAAGAATGTACATGTTACTAGAAGTGATAATAGATTTAAAAAGAGAAGAACGGTGATCATTTTTTAGCAGGCAGGTGTTGAAGTCACCCATGACAATGTTGTGACTATACAAAGGTATTAGGTTTTCAAGGATTTTTTCAAAAGATGAGAAGAATTTGACTCGCAAAGATGAACTATAGTAAACTCCGAGAAGAATTTTTGTGTGGGAGAGTATCACTTCTATGAATAAGTGTTCACCGGCGTTGGGCGGCGGAGGTTGTGCTGAAACGCTAATTACAGAGAATGGAATGTGGGCACGTAGGTAAATTGCCACTCCGCCACCTCCACTACCGGTTCGGTCATTACGAATAAGACGAAATCCAGGTATTGGATATAAAATTGAAGGGAGACAGGGTTTAAGCCAAGATTCGGAGATTAGTATAGCATCAAGATGTTTGTTGTCAAACGACGCCAACATGTCAGGAAAATGGGCCGGAATACTTTGGGCATTTATGTGAATTACGTTCAGGTTTTTAGGTACATCAGAAAAAATGTTTTCGAGATTTTCAGAAAGAGAGGGTATACTGACAAAGCTGTCATCATCGCAGTCACTATCAGAGGACGAGAAAGAGAAATATGTATCACTTTCATTGCTACAATTAGATATAGACATGTATGTACACTATAAATAAACAATATAATAATAATAATATTTAAAAATAATATTGAATAAGATATATTAATATACTATATAACTATTAAAATAAATATTTCTTAATTAATTCTACTTTTAACGTTTACCTACTCCACCCACCGGTTGTCGTGACAATTCGGTATTGAGTAATGGTAACACACAAACAATAATATGAAATAAAAAACGAAGCGAAGTTAACAACAGTATTACACAATGCAACAATCATAAAAAAATAAGAGATTACAATATTTTAGTAAATAGGTTTTAGTAAGAATAATTAAGCACTTTTTTACGATAAATAATACTTTTAAATAATGTGAAACAAAACGTAATGTGTGGGAAAATATCACTACAATTTATCTACTCTGTGGACAAGATGACATTGACGTAACTTAGCAATTGACTTTGACAGATTGATATGACAGGTTGAATGACCGAATGACGTCTCAGTCTAACATAACAAAGTGAGAGTATTCATAAAAAATAAAAAAATAAAAAATCAAAAACTTAGGGTTAACTGTAAATATGAGGATAAACAAAGGTAGACAAGATCACAAGCAAAATTACGTAATGATCAAGCGAACAACAGTTACAAAAGAGAATATGGACTTCACTTTTTGTTGGCAGCGCGTCGGCCTTTTGGAGCTGTGGATGAGTCCTTGGCGGCAGCAGCTACTGCCTGCTTGGGGCCTGCCAATGGGCTTGACCTAACAGCGACCTGCAAATCCAACTTGTTGAGCTCAGCCATACAACTCACTCGATGCCGTGATCCATCCTCTGCAAGCACATATACGGTTCCATCGCGCGTCCATGATCGGGTTACACCGTACTTCTGCCGTGCAGCCATAAATGTTTCGTGGCGAGACTTTGTGAGGAACTCAGACAAGGTGATGCCTGAGCCTTTGAGCTGAGTTTTGGCAAACCAGATGCGGCTTCGCACCGAAACGTCGCGCAATTTAAACAAAATAGGCCTGGGTTTCTCGAGAGACACTGCCTTACCCATCCTATGACAACGGCTTATGTCATTAACAGTGAAGTCTGCCAACTTGAGCCGTTCAACCACTGCCTTCGCTACCACGGCCTCAGTGTGCTCCTTCTTGTCCTCGGGTAGCCCATGTAGCAACAGTATTTTCCGGCGACTATGCATTTCTATGTGATCTGTCTTGCGGTCAAGAAGCTCCACCTGCCCCTGCAATGCTTGAAGGGAAGTAAGGATGAATGATCTGAAGCTCATGAAGTCAGCGGTCAAATTAGAAGCGGTGGGTGCTGGATTTCTTCGCATTTCTTCCAATACCTCCTCCATTCTTCTGTTAAATGTCAGGCTCATTTCCGACAGAGATTCCTTTATTGCCTCCATTTTGTAGTGTCAGTGATGAAAAATATAAGTGCTTAAAAGATGTGGTTAGGTTTGTGTGATCTTAAGGATAACACTCCCCGGCAGGTACTGTGACTTTTACTTTAATTAAACATCAAAATATGTTTAAATAACTAATGATTTTAAGTGTGTGGCGGCAACACTGCGCCACCACTTCATCAGAACTGCGCGGTGATTGGCTAAATTGTTGAACAGCCAATCACACGCCCGAGATTGTACATAGATGTAAGTCACAATGACAGCTGTCTGGAGAAGAAAAGAAATACTAACGGCCGCCAGACAGCTAGGATTACTTACGGTGTTTCGATAGTGTAAAAACTAACGAGTGAATTGTAAAACATTTGTGGAGTCAGAACAATACACCAGTTAAGTCTGTCAAGAAGTGTTTTATTTGTGTACGCGTCCGCGTTGCAGCTCATAACTTCTTCAGTGGTGACCCGCGAAAACGAACTCAGCTACCTACGTTCGTCTAACACTATTTTATAGGCAGTGACTAATGTACGGTGCACTGTCGTATTGACGTCCAGTCCAAACAAAAGTGCGGCGCATATCTTTCGCCGTTAATTTTCGTTCGCGCGCGGCTAACACATTACAACTGAAGTTGCACTGCGCCATCGAACTACCAAGCCACCGCCAAGTTGTCTGCTTTGACTTGCCGACGTCGACGTGCCCAGCCGGCGCCATCCCACGAGCGCTCCGCCAACATCGCTTGAACAAGACAAGCGGCAAGGCGAAACAAACATCCGCCCAACCGGCAAACGCTTGCCGGGTTGTTCGCACCACGTATCAGGACGTTAACGCTGGCGCTGCTCGCCGGTGTTGTAGTTACTTTCCACCGGCACCCCTGGCTGCTACGGCCCCCGAGCTTTTGAGGCCACCACCGTTTCGGCCGTCGCTGTCGCATCGCCTTCCAGCATCGAGTCCGTGAGTTAATAACAACAAACTTTTACGTGAGAATTGACGTCGAAAAAGTGCGCATCAAACTCGATCCTTTGATGGTAATTTCTTGTGTCTCGGTCTAAGTGAATAAATAGTGCATTTACTTCGCACATAAACATACACTAAGTCACTAAGTGTCGGAACAAACTATTATTTTGGTGGAAATTCCCTTAGATATTGTCACACAAGTTCACTGTTGTTTAGCTAAAGTGCAGTAGGTACCTACCATTCATTATAGTGGTGGTGACACTGTTGCACCTTTTTCCTCAACTACTGAACCTCAAGTTATAGGTACAGACATTACTATTGAGTGATAAGCCTCATAGATATAGTTTTCATTTTATTATAAATTCACCGCTTATAACTTCATATATTGAAAATATGTAGTATTTTGTATAGAAGTATAGCGTTCCAATCCAAACTTAATTTAACAATACTGGGTAGGTACAACAATTATAATTTACATAGATTTAAAGGGTCATTTACACCCATCTTTGTTTAAAATAAAAAAATTAAGTTGTTTGTTCTACAGCGGAGCGGTGAAAAATAAAAAACTTGTTATTTGTGTTGTTTTCCGTTTTGTGTTATATTGTGTGTTGTGTGTATGTTTATTATAATCTATTGCCTATAATTCTTTGTGCTTTTGTGTTTGTGTACACAAAAAAAAAAAAAAAAAAAAAAAAAAAAAAAAAAAAAAAAAACCTATATGTATTCAGTTCTGGTGTAGCGGTAGAGGGGAAATTACCTAACTTGACAGAGTTTTCACTTCCATTTCATCCTTTCAATTCTATTCTGTCACGATGGCTACTGCGGAAGAACAGATTCGATTGCTGCAAGAGCAACTGAGATTGCTGCAAGTCAACCAAGACCGAAAAGCTATGGCAGTGTCGGTAAAGCTACCGGCGTTTTGGGCCGATAAGCCTACAGTTTGGTTTGGCCAAGCTGAGGCTCAGTTTGAGCTTGCGGGCATCAAGCATGAACGTACAAAATATAGCCATATAGTAGCTATGCTGGATGCTCAAATTGCAGGTGAAGTGGCAGACATAATAGAAAATCCACCCGAAGACAACTGCTACCAACACTTGAAAACGGAATTAATTAAGCGTCTTTCTGCTTCGAGAGAGGACCGAGTGCGTCGTCTCCTCGGAGATGAAGATATGGGAGACCGAAAACCTTCCCAGTTTCTCCGCCACCTCCGTTCTTTGGCTGGGACGGCATTTAGTGATGACATCATCCGGGAGCTCTGGATGCGCCGGTTGCCCAACAACGTTCAGGCCATTTTAGCTGCTCAGGACCTACCTCTGAAAAAAGCTGCGGACATAGCTGATAAAATAGTTGAAGTGGCCGTGCCGGTAGCGGTTCATGCAGTGCAAGGACCTTCATCAGAACTATTAGAGCTTACCCAACGTGTCGAGCAATTGACGAAAATGGTCGAAGCGCTCAGCGCTGACTCTAGGGCCTCGCGTTCGAGATCACCAAGCGTTAACAATAGGTCTCGCTCTGCATCTCGCTCTTCTTCCCAAGAAATTTGCTGGTACCACCGGAAGTTTGGGTCAAAAGCCACTAGATGCACCACCCCATGTGCTTGGAAGAATGAGGGAAATGTGAGCAACGGTCAGTAGATGCGGCGACTGACCGTGATATATCAAGCCGCCGTTTATTTGTCTCGGATAAGACAACTTCTCGTCGATTTCTCATAGACACCGGTAGTGACGTTTGTTGCTTTCCTTATAGGTTATCCAAAGGTCATATAACAGGATCAAATTTCCAGCTATCTGCGGCAAACGGAAGCAACATCAAAACCTATGGCACCATTTCTCTTCGCCTTAATTTTGGCCTACGGCGGGACTTTCAATGGCATTTTATCATTGCCGACGTAGGGACTCCAATTATAGGTTCAGATTTTTTGGCCTACTATAACTTGTTGCCTGACCTGCGGCACAAACGTCTTATAGATGGAACGACGAATCTTACTACCGTGGCATCTATTGCCCTAGTAGACCAAACCAGCGTTAAAGCCGTGTCTGTCGAGGATGACTCACCTTTCTCCAGACTTCTTCGGGAATTTCCTGATTTGACTCGTCCCCCTGGCCTTCCGCGGCAGACCAAACATACTACGGTCCATCATATTGTAACCACTGCTGGACCCCCAATATCTAGCCGCCCACGCCGTCTTGCTCCTCAAAAGCTCATAGCCGCCAAAAAGGAGTTTGAAGACATGGTTAGGTGCGGTACAGCCAGACCATCGGACAGCCCATGGGCTTCACCTCTACACATGGCACGGAAGGGTGAGAATGGCTGGAGACCTTGCGGGGACTATCGCGCCCTAAATGCCAGAACAATACCGGACCGCTACCCTGTACGGCACATTGCTGACTTTTCGCACAACATCTCGGGATCACAAGTGTTCAGCACTATAGACTTGGTAAAGGCTTACCAGCAAGTCCCAGTCCACGAAGCAGATATTTGCAAAACTGCAATAACCACACCCTTCGGCCTTTTCGAGTTCCCCTTCATGACTTTCGGTCTTCGCAATGCTGGGCAAACCTTTCAGCGGTTCATTGACGAAGTCGTAAGGGGGCTTGATTTCTGCTACCCGTACGTGGATGACGTACTAGTCTTCTCACGGACAGCAGAAGAACACCTGGAGCACCTACGTATCTTGTTCCAAAGGCTCACGGCATATGGTGTTGTAGTAAACGCATCCAAGTGTGTTTTTGGTGCTGAAGAGGTAACCTTTTTAGGGTATCGGATTAACAAGGATGGCACGCGCCCTCCACCCGAGAGGATTGAAGCCCTGCAGAGTTTTCCCTTGCCGAAAACCGTGCAAGGTCTCCGCAGGTTCCTGGGCATGATAAATTTTTATCGCCGATTTCTCCCAAACGCGGCAGAATTACAAGCACCGCTTATAAACGTTCTGGCTGCCTCCAAGCTTAAAGGAGCTAAGCCGGTCCCTTGGACGCCGCAACTAGAACTTGCCTTCCAGAATTGCAAAGAGAGCCTGTCTAAGGCCACCCTTCTAGCTCACCCAGTCAGTGATGCTACTCTGGGTCTTTTCACGGATGCCTCTTCACAACAAGTTGGTTCTTGCCTTCAACAGAGAGTGGATGACCACTGGCAACCATTGGCGTTTTTCAGCAGGAAGTTAACAGACAAACAAGCGCAGTGGCCTGCATACTACCGTGAGCTCCTCGCAGTGTATGAAAGCGTTCAGCAGTTTCGCCATATACTCGAGGTTCAACATGTAACAATATACACGGACCACAAACCACTGATCTACGCTTTCATCCAGCGCCGAGAAAAGCTCCCTCCCATCCAGCTTAACCAACTATCTTTCATATCCCAATTCACTACCGATATTGTCCACGTAAAAGGACAAGACAATGTAGTCGCTGACACCTTGTCCAGGATTGAGGTAATTTCATTTGAAGACAGCTACTCAACACTAGCTAAAGAACAAATTACCGACGAAGAGCTCCAAAATGCTCTTACTAATTCGTCCCTTAAGCTAGAGAAGGTCACAATACCTGGTACCGATGTAAGCATCATGTGCGACACGTCCACGGGAAAACCACGACCATACGTGACACCTTCTTTCCGCAGAAGCTATTTCAACAAATTGCACAACCTTGGCCACCCTGGCGCGCAAGCTTCTGCGCGCTTAGTAGCTGACCGGTTTGTGTGGCCTTCCATAAATAAAGATTGTCGCCAATGGGCGCGTGAATGCCTTGCTTGCCAGCGAAGTAAGGTGACAAGGCACATCTCTACACCCTTAGGCAACTTCACAGCTCCAACCAACCGCTTTCGACACGTCCACATCGACATCATCGGTCCTTTGCCCTCAAGCAAGGGCTATCAATATTGCCTAACTGCCGTTGATCGTTTTACCCGATGGCCGGAAGTTTGGCCAATGATTGGTATAACGGCCGAAGAAGTTGCTGAGACCTTTACGTGCGGGTGGATAGCTCGTTTCGGCGTCCCTTCCATTGTCACAACAGACCAAGGCCGACAGTTCGAATCCGCCTTATTCAAAGCACTATTGAATCATTGCTCCGTACAGCGTAATCGCACCACAAGCTACCACCCGTGTGCTAATGGCATGGTAGAAAGGCTGCACAGGCAATTAAAGGCTGCTCTTATGTGCCACGGAGGCACTTGGAGTACCGCCTTACCCTTGGTACTTCTTGGTATGAGAGCTGCCCTCAAGGAAGATCTTCAGACATCCTGCGCTGAATTAGTCTACGGTGAACCTCTTCGCCTTCCCGGTGAGTTTGTTGCTCCATCGACCACCGCACATGACATTGTGGACATCCACAACTTCGCGTCAAAAATACGTAGTCATATGGCCAACCTAAAGCCGGTACCAGCAGCACGCCATACAGAACGTCATACCTTTATGTATAAAGATTTACCAGGCGCCACACACGTTTTTCTAAGGGACGACTCTGGAAAGGCATCATTGAAGCCGCCCTACACTGGTCCTCATAGAATTATTACCAGAGATGAGAAGACCATAACTATAACGGTAGGAAATAGGGATGTCCAGGTAAGTCTAGATCGGGTAAAGCCAGCCTTTATGGAGAACATTCAGGCATCTGGATCAACACCCTGCCATACTCCGAGTGTTCAACCGACACTGCCTAATTGTAACGAATCTGCTCCCTTTTCTCCTATCGCATCCATTCCAACTCCTACTGACCCTTTACTTAAAACTTCAGACTCAGAGCTGCCAAAGCCGTACGTTTCGCGATCCGGGCGCCATGTCCGTTTCAAAATGCCAATAGACGTCTAGAGTTTTTCTCTTTTCCTTCTTCCATCATCATTCAATTAATATGGGGTCTTTTACAACGTAGGGGGGTGGTGTGGCGGCAACACTGCGCCACCACTTCATCAGAACTGCGCGGTGATTGGCTAAATTGTTGAACAGCCAATCACACGCCCGAGATTGTACATAGATGTAAGTCACAATGACAGCTGTCTGGAGAAGAAAAGAAATACTAACGGCCGCCAGACAGCTAGGATTACTTACGGTGTTTCGATAGTGTAAAAACTAACGAGTGAATTGTAAAACATTTGTGGAGTCAGAACAATACACCAGTTAAGTCTGTCAAGAAGTGTTTTATTTGTGTACGCGTCCGCGTTGCAGCTCATAACTTCTTCAAGTGTTTTTTAATAATTAAAGATAGAGTGATTTTGTATAGGTACTTTTATTTCAACCTACCGCCCAAAAAATTGAATGAATTGAATTGAACGTGTAGTATGATGTGTGTGTAGGTGTATTTGATATGTTGGCGTGCTCCGCTACAAATAATTAATACCATCATATCTATTCAGTTCTTCTTATTTAAAGAATTGAGTAATGTTTGCACACTACTGCTTGGCGGTTGAATCAGGGACAAATACGAAATGTCCTATCGATTTCTAGTCGCTCTAGAATGCTAGGTTTGATTTACAGCTTGCGGGAAGTGGGACCGATAAATTCTGTTTTATGATAGTTCTAGGATTGCTTCGCTGGGTCACGGTGTGAGGAACTGAGGAAGGGATGCGGAAAGATGGTTGCGTAATGGATAATCTATACAAGTATATAGATCTACTAGCTTTTTCCCGCGACTTTTTTTTTACGCTTAATAGATCCATGTTTGGCCACTATCTCGCCTGATGTGAAGCGATGATGTGGCCTATGATGAAACACATAGATCTAGAGAGAGACGGCAATTGAGCGGCTGCTCAGACCCGTCTCCCCGATGGTTCACCGAACATCATCCCGAAACACGACTAGATCGCTTGACGGCATGGCTTTGTTCGGTGGGTGGTATTACAACCACGGCCAGAGCCTACCACTCCAAAGCGCGTAAGCTGGTTTCATCACGATGTTTTCCTTCACCGTTTTAGAGCGAGCGTGCAAAATCTGCACTTAACTATAAGTCATTGGTGCAGAGCCGAGTCGGGATTCGAACCCAGGTGCGTCAGATCGATAGGCACACGAGCTCCCGCTGAGCCACACTTGCTCAGAAACACGCTCAGACTTCGTCCGCATAGACACCATACATCCCAATACACTTACCCGTATACACACTAAATACTTAAATCTATATAGCTGTTGTATATAAGCTTAAACTTAATTTAATTTTAAGACTAATAATAATAAATTATACTTCAAGACTTACCATTATAAAATCCACGGCTGTGTGATACTGTGCAATGGAAGAGCTAGCAGATACCTACGGCACAAGTTTATGCTTAGTGTAGGTTCTGCGCATCAATTAATGTTACACACTACAAGCCCAGCTTACTAAAGATAAAAGAAAACTATGTTATATATGTGTACTGTTTGTAGTGTGAATTTTTCTATTTTCTATTCTACAGACGACAGAAGCCCATAGTTGTCATTTTTCCACAACTGTTTTAGCAAGACCTCCCCAATGTATGGGAGCGCGTACTACTATGAGGCCAAGCTGTATCTTCGTAGTCACCCAACCAATTTTAATGTTACATACCCTATAATCTAAGTTGGGACTGATGTTACCAAACCCAAAAACCGCATCAAAATCCGTTCAGCAGTTTTCTAGTCTATAGATAACAAACACACAATAGACAAAAATTCTAATAACCGTTCATAGCAGTAACAGTAAATAATTCGTGTTCAGTGTCTGGGCAGCCGCTCAACTGCCGTCTCTCTCTAGATCTATGTGCTCCATCTTAGGTCACATCATCGCTTCACATCAGGAGAGATAGTGGCCAAACATGGATCTATTAAGCGTAAAACAAAAAGTCGCGGGAAAAAACTAGTAGATCTATATACTTGTATAGATTATCCATTACGCAACCATCTTAGGCCACATCATCGCTTCACATCAGGAGAGATAGTGGCCAAACATGGATCTATTAAGCGTAAAAAAAAAAGTCGCGGGAAAAAACTAGTAGATCTATATACTTGTATAGATTATCCATTACGCAACCATCTTAGGCCACATCATCGCTTCACATCAGGAGAGATAGTGGCCAAACATAGATCCGTTAAGCGTAAAAAAAATTACCCTCTAAATAGTCCATCCCAGTCAGTTTTGCAAAATTATCTTCAATGTACAGAATTGGCTCTTTACCTTTTTTATAATAGTGTAGTATAGATAGGTTTCGATCGAACCTGCCCGACGAGAACGATGGGACGGTATTCCGAAGACGCAGGTTCGATCCCTGCCCGAGCAATATTATTTTTCTTCTTCATAATAATTTAAAATCTTAAGATTTTCTATTAGCATGGGTAAATGCATTAAAATATCGAAAGTTAAGCATTATTTATGTTTTGCCACTAATAAACTTATTTCATTTCATATTGGCGGTGTGGCTAGGTACCACAGCTTAATCAGTTATTCTGCCGCCAAGCAGTAATGCGCAAGCATTCCAAATGTTCTTGAAGTGTTTCGGTTTGAAGGGCATTGTAGCCAGCGAAATAACTGGGCATATTAGATTTTATATCTGATGTCTCTGGGTGATCAGCGCAATGCAGTACTTGTTGTGGTATTAAAAGTTTCGGGTTGCACTGCAATTGTTAACTGCAATTGTTATTGGCTGAATTTTAGAAAAAAAAACAATAACCGACTTCAAGTCTTCAATGAGGACTCCAATTCACTATGACGACTTGGCGATTCCTTGCTTCGAAATCACGTCGATTCCTTGATATCACGTTGATTACTTACATCTGCGAAATTTCACAACGTGAAATTCCGCAGATGTCGTTTATTAATTAAGGAATCGACGTGATTTCGAAGCAAGGAATCGCTAAGTGGTCATAGTGAATTAGGGCCCTGGTAAGATGTCGTCAAACGTATGCCCATTTACCAATAAAGAAAAAATAATTGATATTTTTTGGTTTTGCTAGTTTTTTCAAAAAGTGTTAAATCAATTTCGATAAAATTTATATAGGATCACCTTTGAAGTATCACCTATTTAACAAAAAGAGAATCATCAAAATCAATTCATAATTGGCGGAGTAAGCGCGTAACACACTAACAAAATAAAGAAAATACATATCGTCGAATTGAAACCTCCTCTTTTCTAAGGCGGATAAAAAAAATATTTGAAAAATTATGTAATTTATTAGTTAGCTGGTATCTATCGCAAAAAGAAAAAAAACATTTTTTAATCTATGCTCGACGCATCCCCCTTGTCCAGTTTCTCGCCATCCCTTAACCGGAGCAATTCTAAAACTATCATAAACCACGATTTATAGGTTCTCACTTCCCTGCGATCCCGTAAATTGAACCCGCATTCAAGTAACCACCGTAAATCACGTAACCAATGCGGTCTTAAAACGTAGTATTACGTTGGACGATTTTTGTACTAATTTATAGTATACTTTAATAAGTTTTAGACTGGTAACACTAATTGAACAAATAGTCAAGACGATGGAAAAAAAACACTAAGTTTTTTCTCGAAAAACATATTTTTCAAGACCAACTTTTAACAAATTCGTAATCGGAACCGCCAGCAGATTAAGATAAATTCAAACACTATAGTAGTTTACGATTATCCGTCAAGTTGTTCTATTGCCCACCTTCCGTCTTAATCATCAGATCAGCTGGCTGTCACCATAATATTGCATTGTCATCGGACTTTGACAAGTGTGCAAAATTTCAACTTCGTAGGATAAGAGTAAGTGGTTCTGATTCAACTTGCAAGATTCGGCCCGAACAAACATAGTTACATACATACATAAATACATAAATACGTTGCAAGTTAAATAAAAGCTTGTAAAATTGGATAGGAGGGCTTTTGGGCTTGCAACGAGTCAGGTGTGGAAAAGGGAGAAATTGATTTGTTAACCTTCTTCAAAAAAGGAGGAGGTTCTCTGTTCGATTGTATTTTGTTTTTATTTTTTTTTTTATGTTTGTTTGTACCTCAGAACTCCGTCATTTATGAACCGAATCGAAAAATTATTTTAGCGTCGGGTTCAGTATAGCTACGAAGTGGTCCCATATAAATTTCATCGATATGTGACCTTGAAATTCGAAGATACATTGAAGTCGGTTTTTGTTTTTTTCTAAAAATTAATTATTTGAGTTTTTGAACGATGATTGAGTTCCATTGCCCACCTTCCGTTTCCATCATCAGATCAGCTGGCTATCACCGTAATATTGCATTGTCATCGGACTTTGGCAAAATTTCAACTCCGTTCTGATTCATCTTGTTAACGATCTTTAGTATGAACTCCAAACAAAACGTCGTTCTTCCAGCATAAATCTTTTATTAACTTCAATTATATTTTACACTAGCGACCCGCCCCGGCTTTGCACGGTTATTATACATATAAACCTTCCTCTTCAATCACTCTATCTATTAAAAAAACCGCATCAAAATCCGTTACGTAGTTTTAAAGATTTAAGCATACATAGGGATATAGGGACAGAGAAAGCGACTTTGTTTTATACTATGTAGTGATGATGTAACAAAACGTCCTAGCGCTCTGACAGCTCAGGGTAGAATATCATACTTTTTACAATGATTTAAATATGTGTATTATTTTTAAGATACATTACATCATATTAAAAATTCGGGATGATGTTCGGTGAACCATCGGGGAGACGTTTCTGAGCAGCCGCTTAACTGCCGTCTCTCTCTAGATCTACATATGTGCTTCATCTTAGGCCACATCATCGCTTCACATCAGGCGAGATAGTGGCCAAACATGGATATATTAAGCGTAAAAAAAAAAAATTAAACCAATGTAGAATATTTTTGTTGCTTTATAGTGATCTCCAACAGTCTTGCAAGATTCCAAACAAACAAACATTGCAAGTTAAATAAAAGCTTGTAAAAAACAACCAGAAATCCCAGTATCCACTTGTAATGCTATCAAAACATTCCATACATCCGTTCAATAAATAAAAGCCCCAATACTATGGCGTATAGTGGACTAGTAAATACTACCAGGTGTAGTGAACCTTTGGCCCGTGGCCAATACTAGCCAGGTGTGGCGAAATTTGGTCCAAATGATAATTCGGTCGCTAGAGCACGCGATATTGCTTGCTTTTCGCCGGTGGTGGGTTGTTTATGGGGGGGAATACGGAACGCAAATGGGACGTAATGCTAGGAGCGGTGGAAGTCTGGGCAGGTAGGTATTAGGTAAAGAAATTGGCGCGAGGGGTGAGATAGTGAAGACGCTTCGTAGGTTTCTTTGCTCATTTGCGTATGGATATCTCTACATAGTTTTTCTATTATGTAACTGAGTGATGAGACGAGTAAATTGCTTGCCTGATGATAAGCGCCACGCCTGCCCATAACAATAACAATGCCACCCAGAACGTTTAATACCATAAATAGCACTGCATTGCGCTCATTACCCCGACACATGAGATATTAAGCCTCATAAATCAGAATTGATTTTAATGATTCTTTTTTGGTTTTGGTAGCATACTTCAGAGGTGGCCCCATATAAATTTTATCAAAATTGATTTAGTACTTTTTGAAAAAATAACAAAACCAAAAGATATAAGTTTAGTCACGTTTAGTCTTGAAGTCAGTTCTTGTTTTCTAAAAATTCATAAATATCTTCAATGTACAGAATTGGCTCAGTTCCATTTTTTATATTTATGTATATATTATTAATATCTATCTATCGATCTAATTATTTATTTCCTAATTTATCTATCCTTATCTATAAATTTATTTATCTAACTATTGATTTATCTATCTATATAATTATTTATCTATCTATCTTATGAATCTAATGGTATTTTTATGTTTTTCCTTTTTGGTTAGGAATCCCTCTTTGGGTATAGGACTCCTCCAGTTTACTTCTGGTAAACAGGGAATCAGGAATCTACTATTATTGTACTATTATAGTATTGTAGCCCTCGCCAAGTCCTGTAAACTGACTCACGTAATGGGTCCAAGGGTCTACAATAGGCTTCCCGCTGATATCATCGCAGCTCCCAGCATGGCGTGCTTCAAAACACGAAATAAACGCTGGCTTATCAAGCAACAGTTCTATAGTTTTGATGAATTTATGACATTGCCGTAATTTATATATTTTATACTCCTGTCATTTTTTAACTGATCATAATAATTATGATTGTTACAAATTAATTATATTTTTATTTATTTATTTTTTCTCCCCTTTGTGGGATTTGAATTTAATTATAATTGTGACATTACGAATATTATATTCTATTATTTTATTTTGACATTTTTATTATAAATTTCATATTGAATTTAATAATAATAATAATTATGATTTGACTTGTAAACCCTGTTTATCAGTAAATGAGTATTTGTATTGATTTCGTCACTCCACCTCGCTCCTTTCCGCGCTCCGCTTCCATCTGCGTTATCCATTTTCCTTCCTTCAGTACCGAACTTTTATCCGCTTGTGAATTGTTAGCAATATCGTGTCTTTGTGGCTCTATCGGATTGGTTTTAGGTTATTGCAGTACAATGTAATACACTTTAGAGCGAGTGTGGCTCAGTGGGAGCACGTGCGACTTTCGATCCGACGCACCCAAGTTTGAATGCCGTTGGCCCACCACTGACTTTATTAAGTTATGTGTGGATTTAACACTCGCTTTAAAAACGGTAAAGGAAAACATCGTGAGAAAACCGGAATGTCCAGGAATTTATCACAAAAATTCAAGGACTTGTGACATCCACCAACCTGCACTGGGCCAGCGTGGGGGATGGCCCTTACTCTCTAGGAGGGAAGGCCCGAGTCCCAGCAGTGGGAACGTAATGGGCTGATGATGATTTCTATTGTATGCTGGAGGCCGTCTGGGTAGGTATCACCACTTTGCCAGTTATTCTGTCGTGGACACAGCTAGCTTCTAATATTTTTACGATGTTTCCAATTGAGGCACCTTCACGAACGCCAAAACGTACCTTCTTCAGCTATATTTCTTGACACACTTGGCAGATTCAATAACAGATTTACTCGTCGCGGATACTCTCTAAGATTTATTGTTCTGAAGATTGAAGCTGTGTTTTATGTTCCGTTTTCCATCCAAATAATAAAACTGAATTTGGAGACGAAAACAGATTCTTTTAAAATATCTAAATCTTTCAGAATTTCAGAATCAGAATTTTCATTGACCGTATAACCAAAGAAAACTAAATATTACGTAATACCGAGCATAGCTCTTTCCATAGCTCGCTGAGCAACTAACATTCTGTGGACTAGTCGTACCGTGAGTGTCCACGTTTCGGCCTAGTTCAATCTCAATGCTTGCTTATTGAAAACCTACTAACATACGGCTGCGTGGCTGAATGCCAGCATGGCCAAAGACATTAATTTTCATAACAAAATGGCGACCTAGCGACTTTTGGCGGGAGTTCAAGTCATATTTTTGAGGTTAGGGAAGATGTGACTTGGCAGTAACAATCTTTAATTAATCAGAAGTAAGACGCTAAACGGATAATGTACTATGACGGTAAGTGGTTGAGTGGGTGCGATTTCCACTGCGGGACAAGTTCGTGACTCTCATTTTTATTCCACTTTAAAACAATTCTATGAACACAATGGGGCTACTACTGCTAGTTCATTTCTTAAACGCGATGATTTCCAAATACAAATACGACGTATTTTCTTCCATCCAAAGGTTTTCTGGAAGAGATTGATCATAGTGATAAGACCGCCCATTGTATTACTCTAGTTATAAGGATTATCTGTAAATGTTTTTTATTATAAATGTCTGTAAATGTTGTTTGTTATTAGTATACAATAAAGAGTTTTCAAATCAAATCAAATTATTTAGTTGCAGTACATGTTGGTACATTAAAGATGTTAATTCAAATATGGTCAGATCCGAAACACATAGTCAATTGTAAGTGACATGCAAAATATTCAATACATAAAGTAACAGTTTAATAACATTTAATTTAATTAATTACATTATTATTATATTTGAATTACAATGTCAAACATAGAATTATACATAACTAAATTAATTTACATAATATGGATTTGATTGCAATAATACATCAATAGTATATAATAAAAAATATTAAGTAAAATCAATCAAATCATATCAGTCTGGGTATAACTTATATGCCGGTGTGCGAATTTAAAAAAAAGTCTGTCACGGAGTATAGGTCCTTTTCCAAAAGCCATTTTTTAAGTTCTCTTAAAAATTGACTTGTTGGCAAGTCTTTAATGGCATCTGGTAAGGCGTTAAATATTCGTCCACACATCGCATAACAATTATTTTTGTACAATGTTGTATTAGGAACCTTTGGTAGGACAAGTCTATCAGGGTTCCGCGTATTTCTTGGAAATAGTAGTTTTTGTATTGTATTGTAAATACAGTTTACTACTATTAAGATGGCGCGGTGACCCCAAAGTGGGTCTTGGCCTCCAACTACAAAAGGCGCCACTGGTCTCGGCGTTGTGCGGTCTCTTCCCAGTCGAACAGCTGCAGTTCGCGAAGATCCTTATATCTCGCCCTCGCTTAGCCAGCGGTATCGAGGCCGTCCGACCGGGCGACGACTCGACTTGACCCAGGAACGCCATCTTAGCAGCCCGATCATTGTCCATGCGCACGACGTGGCCGAGCCATCGAAGTTTGTGTGCCTTGACCTCACCCATGATATTGGGTTCAGCAAACAGCTCCTCCACCTCTGTTTTTCCTAACTCACAAACTGCCGTCGTATTTACACAATAGTCCGAAAAATTTTAGTACTTTTCTCTCGGTGACCAAAAGTTGTCTCTCTTCCTTCTGGGTTAGAGTCCATGCTTCGCAGCCGTACATGAGGCGTGAGGCGTGAGGCGTAGCGGTATCCCTCTGAGCTTCGACAGCTCCTTATTTCAACACGCCACTTACTTAGAAGTAAACCGGCCAAGTGCGAGTTGGACTCGTGCACGAAGGGTTCTGTACCATTATCTATGAAAACGGGAAAAATATCACGTTTGTTGTATGGGAGCCCCTTTAAATATTTATTTTATTCTGTTTTTTAGTGTTTGTTGTTATAGAGGCAACAGAAATACATAATCTTTGAAAATGTCAACTGTCTATCACGGTTCATGAGATACAGCCTAGTGACAGACGGACACACAGACAGACAGATAAACGGACAAACAGCGGAGTCTTAGTAATAGGGTTCCCATTTTACCCTTTGGATACGGAACCCTAAAAAATATAGACCTACAACCCTTACACTGTCTTATTGATCTTAATAATATACATCTTTATAAATATGCCATGAAAATGAATGACTGGAGCTGTGTTGGCAGGAAGCCACGCGTTCTATCTGTCATCCCAAGTTAGTACGATTTCAATAACTCGGTATCGAGATTGAACAAGTAACCCCGATACTAGTGAAACTCGGAGCATATTCAAGTTTCAATTTGAATATGCTCCGAGTTTCACTAGTATCGACTAGTGAAACTCGGAGCATATTCAAATTCAAATTTCATTTATTACAGGCATGACCCATATTGTGTAAAATAAATAATCTAAAAAGAAATTACAATAACATATTTTAAAAAAACGCAAGCATTTGTTTCGTGTCTGGGTGTCGTGGGACCACATTCCTCGTACTTCCTGGTTCCCTAGATACAGGGAATCTTTATTAGGGGTTAGGATCTATGTATGTGATCGTTGGGAGTATTTATTTATTTATATTACATAAATGTCCATAAAAAATCCACAAATAATAATAATAATAGAAATAAAGGCCAGGGGCGACTTTGTGGCGAGTCGTCGGTGCGTGGCGACACTGAGCCTTACCCCGAGATTCTCCCTGGGGCTAAATGAGACCCCTGACCCCCGCCTTCCTTAACTGGCCGTCCGGGGGTGGAGATGCAAAAGCTAAGAACTAAGCTCCAAGGGTGGAAGTGTTAAAGGGCATAACGCCGGTAGTAGCGTTTAAGTGAAACTGCAGCACACCTCTCGACACCCTTTAGCCACCCACACCAACGTTGCCCCTCTCGTCGCCAATAAACGGCGGCCCTTATAAGGGGCCCGTTTAGTGGGTGGCGAGTCACCACCTGCCAAAATATTTTCTTATGAGGCGGAACTGGCAGTTGCCAAGGTCTCATAGCATAGACCGGCTCTCATCCATTAAAAATTCACCTCAATAGCCCAATCATAAGTAATTTTCACATCTTCAATAATAGTCCTCGCACTTATCGGGGGCTGTCTTTGACTGTATCTTCTAATGATGCACTTAGAGACAGTCCCCGATAAGTGTTGCCCAATGCTCTAAGAGGCCTCTACGTGTTGGACTCATGTCCCCGCGCAAGCCTTCCAAAGGACCGGGTGTATAACCCGTAAGAAAGAGCGGCATAATAATAGAAATAAAAATGAAAATGTCTGACATGTCTCTGACATGTCTCTCGCAACAATGCCGGAGGTAAAGGCAGTCCAATCTGGACGCAATTATCTGTAGTATGTTGGAACTGGCCCGCACTCTACGCACCAACGATAAGGCGCGCGTGAACTGGCAGTGGGCTGGAGCATTTGGACTATCTAAAGTTATTTAATGGTCAATAGTCCAATATTGTCCAATAAGAGAGAGCGAGTGTGGCTCAGGTGGAGCTTGTGCGACTTTCGATCCGATGCACCCGAGTTGGAATCCCGCTGGGAACGTGATGGGCTGATGATGATGAGGTTGTCCAATTGATTTTCCTTGTAAAAAGTTAGTTTAGTTTTAGTAACTAGTGTGTAGAAATTGTTTTTAGTAATAAAGGCACACAAAAGAACATACATATGTATGTTAAATAAAAGAAGAAAGAATAGTATTTTTTTTAAAAGGGTGGATATGTGTGATTGGACATACGGGCATTTACCTAATCCATTCGAGCTACAGGATTTGAGACATCCACGTTTTTATAAATTATTGAAAACAGCATTCAGAATAAAAAAAAATAATCGAATGCTTAAGGGTGAATTAAATGAGACATTCATTTTAATTGTTCTTTTAATTTCGTTCCCTCCTACTCCTAGGGCCTAAACCATCATTTTATTCCTTTCACACGCCATCTACATAACTTAACTCTTTCATACTTGTACTATTTCACATTCATGCATCTCTTTCACACTTTTCATGATGTTACGATTTTCATTTACAATCCTTTCACTCTTTCTAACATATGCGTATCTCTTTCATTCCTGCTCTTTCGCACATCTTAAGCATATAATGCTAAAGATATTGTTTACAAATGTTTCTCATCATTTCTATTATTCTGTGTTTTAACAGTATAATTCAAACACATCGAGATAAAATACACAAGGAAGCGTTTGCTTATCTCGCTTTAATCATTCTAACAACGAAGTGACATCGAGTTCCAATAGTAGATGCCTATCCCGTTGTTTCGCCCCGTATTTACTCTCCATTCGATTTCAACTTTGTGTTTGAACGAACTTTAAGAAACCAGTTCAAACCGGCTCCAATTACTTTTGTGTTAATAATAAATTACACAATCCCCGTTCTGAAAATGGTTATATTTACGTTTTTGCTAATTAGAGAATGATAAGATACGGTATTTATGCAGACAACGGGGGAAAATTATTTGCTGTAATCAGAGCTTCAACGTGTTCGAGTTTTCATTTTATTTATTTAGTAGCTTTTACACGCGACTTCATCCGCGTGAAAAAAGGTCAAAGTTCAAATGACAGAAGAATCCCATATTCGTATATTTTCTAAGACCATCTTAGCAAGACCCCCGGGTATATGAGAGCGCGTACTAAAAAGAGGTCAAGCTGTACCTTCGTACTCGCTCAACCGGTTTTGATGTAGCATACCCTATTTTATAGCTTGCCTTGTGCTTGCCTAGTAAGGATCTATTCACTCTGAATTAAAGAAATGTATTAAAGCAGTGCTTCCGTGCAGTATTTATTTATTTCGGGCAATATTAAGGTACAAAAAATAAAAAAGCTGAGGCTTGCCGATAGAACATAGGTACTTGACAGACTAACATACTACAAAAATATAACTTCATAAACCGTACGCACACTAATTCACAGGGTTCAAAAATTTCGCTCCTTCCCTTTATCTTCGGTATAAATATACCAATATACCCCTACAGGCCACAAGTCATTCATGAACAGACTTGAAGTGGTGCTAGGCAACTCCAGCCTCGACAGCCGCGTTGCTATCTGTATGGATCTGTTCATGAAACGTTCCTTGATGTACTTCAACACTTCATCCCCTGATTTTATGCACTCTTAAATAATTATAGGCACTACGCTTTACCCAATACCTAATTTATCTGAACCCAATACAAGTAAAAGCGTCCTTCACAATTTAAATAAAACCTCGTAGGACCAGCCTCTTTATTACGCCAATTCGGTAAGTAGAAAACGCGCGAAACGATGTCTCGTTTGACAGCTGTGGCAGCCATATTGCAAAATGGCGGCCACTTCCCGCGCTTGTCACGTACGCGCCGGGAATGGGACAAATGCTATACAAGGATTTATTATTATTTACGATTTTCTTTTGAAGGGAAACAATATTTGGAGATTTTTCTGAGCTCAGAGTGGTTTTGTGAAGTGTTTATTTCGTAGAACGAGTGAATATGAATAGTTTTAGTGTAGTTGGTTATTGTTAAAGTTTTTTTTTAAGGCACAAGTAGTTTATGGCACACAGCCAAGATATATAACTTGGCTATGACCTAAAAACACTAAAGGGGTTAGATTATTTATGTAAGATGGTTCGTTGCCTATGTTATTGAACCAATTCCAGCAAATTAAATCTTGGTTTAGATCTTGGGTTATATGACGTCACAGGAAATTCAATATAGCGGATGTAAGACATCTAGGGACAGTATGAGAAAGTATAGGTATCTCTTCATTAATCTCTCAATAGTATAAAACAAAGTCCGCGTTAACATTTCTGTTTCTCCACTTACTTCTTCTAAACCACGCATAAATGATTTTGATACGGTTTTCACTGTATTTGGAGATTTTTTACTGAAAGTTAATATGTACAATATATTCTAATTAAGTTTTTGTATTATAGAGAAACATTTTTGCTAAGCAGGTTTTTTGTTAAGACAAAATTGTGGCATCTTTGTCATGAAAAACATCATACAAGTTTATTGCCCGGTAACTAAAAAGTTTGACTTAAACTTGCAACAAGTTTGCACACTTGCCACAGCAAACTTGAAGCAAGTTTTCACGTTTGCTACTTCAAACTTGCTGCAAGTCTGAAACAAGTTTATATTGCTATCTGTGATAACACGCGGCTGGCGTTTTTATTTTAAATTTATAGTCTTTATATTCAAATACAAACTCGACAACTGAACCTTCTTTATAAAGTCGGCTAATAAAACAAAAAACAAACAAACAAACTTCAAGTTTTGCACAATTATTGCAGAGTGGTACTCGTATTCAAGAATAAACGGCGCGTCGACCCTCCCTGACTACCCCCCAGTCGCTCATTCAAGTTTCAAGTTAAAAAGACTTGTAAAAGTAAAGTAGGTAGGCTATATGGTAGTGACGAGGAGTAATTAATCGATTTTTGAAAAAATCGAATAATTTAATCAAAATACAAAAATTATTAATATTATTTATTTTCATTCTTAAATCTAAGTTTTTTTACAATACTTAATAAATGATGTACAAAAAATATACTAAAAAACCGAAACCTTGAGTGCCGCTGGCAGCGGGGCAGGGCCGAAAACTACCGTTGGTTGTGGGGCTGCAGAGTGAGGAACCTCCTGACTATACGTGCCATATTAAGAAGTACTGCCTGCTGCATCTGACTCTCAATCCAACCGTCTAGCTTGTTGAGATTTTGGTCGAGACTCTTCGATAAGGCCGTTCGCCGAAACAAATATCTGATTATAATTATTATTCGAAAAAATTATCAAGCAGTCTTGTAAAATTAAGCTATATATTGTATAGAATAGATAGGTATTTGAAAAGTGTAATATCATAATAACAAAAAATATTGTATTAATCAAAGTCAAATATGTTAGTAATATTTGGTAGAGACATAAGTAATTAATAAATTTTTGTAAAAATCAAATAAATAATTTCATAAAGCGATTTTAACGAAAATATAGACAGAAAAGAAACCTTTTATCACATCCCTACAACACTCGATTAATAAAAGCCTCGATAATGTCATTTCAAAAACCGATGTTACCGAAAATATCGATAGAAAATAAACCTTTATCTGTCACATCCCTACAACACAGGAGGTTCGAAGGTTTAGCAATTCAAATCGCTGGAGTTTCGTCATCTCTTAAATAAGTTTTGGAATTCATTACTGGCCTGGCCAGATTCGAGTCGGGACTTTTAAAGACGGTTTATATTCCGAACCGTTTAGTTTATTGTGTCATACTTTAGGGGCGAGTTCCTGGCCCGACCCTTAAATAATACTCTGAGCCAAGCTTCATTCAATTTCATAACTTACTGGATTCTATAAAAAAAAATACCAGTCAACTTTTTGGGATTCAACTTTTTGGGAATTCAACATTTTGGGATTTTGATATTTTGGGAAATAAACCGACTTCAAATAAATATGGTACCAATCTGGAAAAATATCCTTTCAAACAAAAAATAACTATTAAAATTGGTTTATAAATGACGGAGTTCTAAAATAGGACAAAATAAGATGTTTGTTGAAAAATATTTTTTTCAAGACAAGCTTATAACATATAGCTTATAAATCGTAATAGGAACCGCGAGCAGATTAAAATGAGCCCAAACACTAGTAGTTTACTATTATCCATCAAGGAGTTCCATTGTCCACCTTCCAACTCCATCATCAGATTAGCTGTCATCATAATATTGCATTATCATCGGATTTTGACAAATATGCCAAATTAAAACTCCGTAGGATAAGAAAAAGTGGTTCCAATTCAACTTGCAATATTTGACCCACTAAGTATTCTGTGCCGAGCATTGCAAGTTAAATAAAAGCTTGTAAAAAAATCTATAGAATTGAGAACCTCCTCCTTTTCTTGAAGTCGGTGGAAAAGATACTTTCCATGCCAACACAGCACGAGATCAGCGATAATGGACGCCCCATACGCGACCTGATTACTTAATGGACATGACGAATCCGATCCGAAGCTAGGAACACTTTGCGTGTTGAAATTTCAGCGATGTTTTCAGCTTTGGGGGACTTTGACTGCGGACATTTAGATTTAGCCGTTACGAAAGGGATCGTACTTAAGTTATATGCAAATTTAACACTCTCTCTAAGGCGAAGCGCAAACGTGGACACTTTTGTGTCGTGTGTTGAATACAAGCTACCAATGAATATATAACCAGTACAAAATCAGTTTCAATTGTGTCCAGTTGTTCCACTTGACACATACTCGTCACCGATCAAAGTGTTCGGTGTAGGTAACAGAAAAGTTGTCAGTTGAAGACACAATCAACATTAACAAATTTCCTTACAATTGTACAGCGCTGCGCAAACGGACAAATTGGTGTCCTACCGGACAGCAACTACGGTTTCCTATGAGGTGTGCCGATCGGTAACAAAGTATCCGATTACCATAACCTGGCACAGCAATTACGGTTTCCTGCGATGGTGTGCCGTGTCAGTAACAAAATGTGTGTACATTGCGCAGTGCTTAAGAACGGCGAAGGAAAATATCGAGGAAACCAATAAAGCGGCATTTCCAAGAATTTTTTACAAAAATTCAACCTATCACAATGGCATCCACCAGCCTGCACTGGGCCAGTGTGGTGGATTAAGGCCCATACTCTCTCTCTATGAGAGAAGGCACGTGTCCTAGCAATGGGACACGTGACGTGACTTGATGGGCTGATGATGAAAAGGGACCGCAACGCAGTGCTGCGCAGTGCTTTATGACAGTACAATTATTGTTATGGGCGTGGCGCTCACCATCAGGCGAACAACTTACATAAATAAATAAAAAATGGTAAACTAGTAATTACTAGTAAGTAGGTACTATTTATTTATTTATACAACACATGCAACTTACAGACTATGTCCAACATGTTACAAGGCAAAACTAAGGTAAGCAAGAAGTTCGTTTCTGAACCTGCCTGCCCTATCATAAAATATATATAGATCTGGTTGTCGAGCGGTCGTTGAATAACCGTATGACCCTGGCAGTAGGGGCGTTATGTGCGCGAACTAGTTGTTCCCTAAAATCCCTAATGACGTAATAAACACTATTCCAGGACCTAAGGTATATATCAAACTATATACCAAATTTCATCTAAGTCTGTTCAGTCGTTATGAAGTTAAGTGGTAACAAACACATACACAAACCCACACATACACATACACCTCGCATTAACTTTAGTTGCGTTTTGTCGACCGAAAACACAATGCTCTAAAATATAAACGAAATAAAAACGAAAGTTCCTGCCGCATCTGGTCGATATTAATTTCAGATGGCAAATGGTCCGAACAGATCCCGTAAGCTAAGACTCCCTGAGTTTCCCCTTTGCTTTTAGAAATGACCGATACTAAACTCCAAGACTGAAGATATCCGTTATACGCCAGCAGAAACGCAAACGATAACCCAGATAAGAAGTTACAGGCACTTCGATATGACTGACACTGCCAGCGAAATAACTGGGCATTTGTAACATGAACCACAGAATACTAAGGGACAGAAGCATCACTCCGCAAAGAAATTTAAACAAATAGCGACTCTTGCTATTACGCAATAAAATTCAATTCAGCTCGCGTAGTGCTGCAGTCATATTAACCTACAGAGCGCCTCTCTTTCTATCGCGCCGCTCTTATCTCTTCTGACGCGGCACGTGTAACGACGCGCGACCCGCTGTCGGTGTCCGGCTATGTACTTGTAGCTTCGTACCTACAGTGCGGAGTGCGCTAGGCTTAGTTGAATAAAAAACCTGTTTATGCCTGTAACAGTTATTATATGAAGTTACAAATATAACACAACTAATTTGCGTTTTTAACCGACTTCAAAAAGGAGGTTTTTTTATGTTTGTTACCTCAGAACTCCTTCATTTATGAACCGATTTGGAAAACTATTTTTATGTTGGGTTCAGTATAGCTACGAAGTGGTCCCATATAAATTTCATCGATATATGACCTTGGACTTCGAAGATACATTGAAGTCGAATTTTGTTTTTTTTTCTAAAAAAATAATTATTATAAATATAATAATATATTAACACTAGCTGCGCCCCGGCGGTTCCACCCGCGGTTTCCCGGGATAAAAAGTAGCCTATGTGCTATTCCAAGTACCTACATACCAAATTTCATCAAAATCGGTTCGGTAGTTTTTGCGTGAAAGAGTAACAAACATCCATACACACAAACTTTCGCGTCTATAATATTAGTAAAGATAATAGAAGTCATTTCGCAAAATATAATTATATTCATTCCTATTTATTTGTGTTCAATGTTAAACGTTACTTAATTAAAAATAGTTTTAAATTTCATTATTACTTTGATTTGCATATAAATAAATATAAAGTTGCGTAGCTTGGACATGTTTTACGACATGAGCGCCACCAACGGCTGAAACAATAATGATGGGTAAAGTTGCTGGCAAAAGAAGCGTTGGAAGAAAAAAAATGTCCTGGCTTCGCAACATTCGGCAATGGACTAGAATAAAGAAGGTGGGAGGTCTGCAGGGCGATCACGTAAGTCTGTTGCGAACATGGCATGTTGCGGACGAACGTGCAACAGAAATTTATTTCAATCGATAAAATGCGATTATATAACTTTTTATGTCTCGATTTTAATGTGCTCCTATCGATTACCCGACAAATTTACAAAGCGAGATTATGCTATGAATCGTTATGTATACGCCCAACCTATTCAATTTTACTGTGTAATACGGCTCTTGTCTATGGTTTATATATCGATATAAACTTTGTTTGTCAAGACGTATTTTTATTTCAATTGAGTTTTCGTTGACGTTTGATTGCAACAAAAGGGTTACGTGATCGTAAAACCATCATAGAAACTGGATTCTTATTGAAATTGATTGAAAAATAAAAGAAACATGATCGCCCTGCTGTTTAGATTGGCTCTAAACAAGGAAGAGTTTAGAAGGATGACTGCCAACCTTAAGTAGTGCAGAGGCACCTGAAGAAGAATAAATATAAATAAATATGTATACATATAAAAGAAAATGATAGTGTATGTTTTACATACTACTAGCGGCCCGCCCCGGCTTCGCACGGGTATTTAACAAAATTTCAAAATTATAAATTATAATACCCACACATCTCTCCTCCCGTACGGCCCTTACCCCAGAGACGCCTACGCATAAGGTGCTGCTTAGCTAGCCGGGCAGGGTAAGCGGCTACCTCGCAACTTTTTTCTAAAGTTACATTTTTAAACTCGTGATATCTTTGGAAGGAATGTCCGAATTGAATAATTCAAAAAGTTTAAGTTGAAGCAGTCTCGAATACAAAATAATTTTGATACGGATTAATACCAAGATACAAATAAAGAATCTTTTCTAGCGACGGCATTTCAATAAAAAAAAACTAAAATAAACGAACACTTATTGTGGCATAACTATAATAGTTAGACATATGCTGTCGCGACACTTTTTGTAAATAATGATGTTTTCTGCAAAGTCGTAGTACATTATTTTATTCTATCATCAATAGTTTTCGCAGCGCACGCGATGTAAAGAATATTTTAGGTAATTTTTTTACGCCTTGGGTCACACTATTGCAGTTTTAGTAAGGATCCCTATTTTTTTTTTAAATATAATATAGACTATGTCACCCGGGTATAGTGTAGCTTCCCAACAGTGAAAGAATTTTTCAAATCGGTTCAGTAGTTTCGGAGCCTATTCAATGCAAACAAACAATCAAATCTTTCCTCTTTATAATATTAGTTTAGATATTCTATGATTCTGTATGGTCATTGGCATACTAGTATAAACTACCTAACAATAATCTAATCTTTGAATCGTAACCAATGAATGACATCACTTACGTGCTTTAGCTCAATTTTGATTCTGCCCCTACCGCCCTATATCTCTTGTTGCTAAATTACGCCATTTTGTATGCCACAGACAAACAAGTGATAGATCGAGTTATGAAAAAGATTGATTGTCTATGGTTGGTATGTTTCGTTGCGTGATCTATTATGCTCGTGGAAAAATGGTAAGAAAAACGCGATACGATGCGATCAGCTGATCAACTTGAGAAGTTACAAGTTCAGCGTTTGATGGATTGTGATGTAAGGTAAGTCTTGTTCGACAAGAACTCGACCACAAAGAAATGACAGTTTCTTTTTTTTACAAGCTTTTATTTAACTTACAAAGAATTTTTGGCGGGAAGTGAATAGTGATAGGATGGAATATTAACCATTCTGTGTTCGTAAACGTGCACGAGTGTAGGCAAATTAAACAAAATAGAGAAAACATTGCTTTTTATGTTCTCCCAAAATGTCCATGGAAAGCTTGAATAAAGTTCCACCACTTTATTAAAGCACTAGGAGAGGATCTGGCTTGTTGTGCAACAACACCATAATAAATGGAATATTAAACTATGAAATAAATACTACGTAAGACGAAGTGGTATGGTCCTAGAGACTAGACTGCCCAATCGAAGGAATTAAAATAAATAATAACTTGCAATGTATGTACGTAACCATGTTTGTTCAGGTGGAATCTTGCATAAATCAGAACCACTTCCTCTTATCCTACGAAATTGAATATGCATACTTGTCAAAGACCGGTGACAATGCAATATTATGATGACAGCCAGCTGATCTGATGATGGAGACAAATGGTGGGCAATGGAACTCCTTCAAAGTTCAAAAGTTCTTTATTCAATTTTGGCATCACAGACGCACTTATGAACGTAATTATTACTACAATGATTCTACCACCGTATAGGAACAAGAACCACTACTCAGAAGATATGGCAAGAAACTGAGGGGGCATATTTTTAGAACTTTTGTTACAATACTTTATGTTTGTTTTTACTATATATATTATTTTTCTTATGTGCCAGTTGGCTACTTGGCAGAAGCGGAATGTTCCATGCATCTTTGTCTTCTATGTAATTACTAACTGTATAGTATGCTTTTTTCATTAGAATATTTTTCACACGCAATTTGAATCTACTTTCTGTGAGCTATACATTTTGGAATTTTATTGTAAAAACGTTCGTATAATTGCAGTACCTAGGTTTAGACTGGATAAAACGAAGTTTCTTGCTGTATCTTCTGAGTAGTGGTTTTGTTTCCAATATGGTGGTAGGACATGGTGATAAAATGACGTTTGTAATAAAGAGATTTTGATTGATTAATATTGTTTGTGGTCACAGCACCGTCTTGCCAGTGTGACTACAGTATAATGCCCAGACCCTGGCGTCCTCTATCCGCCTCACCGAACGCGGAATCCGTCCGCGCCGGCATCCTAAGCATTCCATTAAACGAAACTTGTAATCTTTTATTCTTTTTCTATTTACGTAATAAAACGAAAACGTCTTATTGTTTTCGGGGAAATTAAAAACGAAGTAATACGACTCCGGGCTGATGGTTTTTGGGGTTCCTTAGAGGAGGACGCTTGCCATTCCTTTTTATGCCAAATTAGATTTTTGATTCCCGCCCGCGGCTTCAGCTTCGTAAAGAAATTTTATTCTTTTTCAATCCATTGACAATGACATTTATACCAATTTTCGTAATCCCATTTCTTTTTTATATTGTGCGTTATACAAAAGGTTGGATTACAACAAAGCAGAAACACATTATGATGCCAATTCAACAATAACCGGCCAAGTGCGAGTCGTACTCTCGCACGAAGGCTTCCGTACCATTATCTATAAAAACGGCAAAAAAAACATGTCTGTTGTATGGGAGATCAAGGCAAATGAGAGGCAGAAATATCTTCAATGTATTTAGCATTATCTACCAGTCTCTTGTGTCAGTTTTTTTGTGGTCATAAGTACATTGTATATGGCAGGGCACACTATGGCGCATGCGCGAACATGCGCGGGATACTTTGGCTCCTTAATTACCGTTAATATTTTTTATTATTTTCTGTGTTTTTGTTGGTCTTCTATCGTGTGGCCAAGAGAAGTTGATGAAAACTTTCTTTGCTTGAATATAAATAAAGTAATTAATGAAAGTGTACATAACGTAATGTACATAACGGCATTATAATATAATGCGACAGTAAATGAAAAAAATCGGAAATTGAAAAAGTTAGCACGTAATTTTGCATGATTGAGTAACAAACATTTATCCATCCATCAATCCTCACAAACTTTCGCATTTTTTACAATATGGGACAATATTATTTGATGCTCTAAAATCTAATGGATCTATCAAAAATAATATTTGATCCTTTTTGTATTAGTTCGACATAAAATACTTCGACAACACAAACGTCTCAAAGACTAGGTTAGGTTATGTTAGAGAAGTGACCACACGTCGCGCGAGCAGAGCAAGCGAAGCGAGTGTGCCGCGGAAGCGCCCGGCGAAGCGCCAGAAAGTAAATTGAGAATATTGATCGATATGATTTATTTTATGTCTCAGAGAAAGAGGATCAATCATTAAAAAAATTGCCTGTTTAGATTTTTGCTGGCTGTTTTTGCAAAACTAAAACTATCATTTAAATAATATATGCCTTAGAATTTTAGTAGGATACTCTACGGAACCCCCGAAGCAAAAGAGTGTTCACTCTTTGCCGAGATTATCCCACAAAGATACAAGTATATATACATGTAAGTTAAATTGCTTTTAATGGATTCTGTCGGAAACGTACACATGTAAGTAATTATAATTCATTTTTTGCATTAGGCTTTTTTTATGGCACTAAGTGATGAGACGAGCAAGTCGTTCACCTGATGGTAAGCGCCACGCTTGCCCATAACAACTGCAGTGTCACCCAAAACTTTTAATGCCATAAAAAGCACTGATGTCTCACGCACTCATCACCCCGCGACATCAGATATTATGTCTCATATGCCCAGTAATTTCCCTGGTTACAGTGCCCTTCAAACCAGAACACGGTAATGCTTGCACACTACTGCTTTGCTTGTAGTTAAAATCATCATCAGCCTGTGTTCGTCCACTGCTGGACATAGGCCTCTCCCAATGAACGCCACTGAGCCCGGTCTTCGGTTCTTCTCATCCAGTTTCTTCTGGCAGCCTTTCGCAGGTCGTCGCTCCATCTGGTCGGTGGGCGTCCTACACTACGCTTGCCGATTCGCGGTCTCCACTCAAGGACACGTCTACTCCAACGATTGTCCGTTCTTCGAGAGATGTGACCAGCCCATTGCCACTTCAGCTTGTTAATCCAATGGGCTATCCTAAGAGCGAGTTGGACCACGATGAGGTGCAACTCGGATAAGATTTGGTGATAATTTACTAAATTTGGTCTGCCAATACAATTTTGTGTAAGGGATTTTTTGGAGTGGTAGGCTCTGGCCGTGGTTGTAATACCACCCATCGAACAAAGCCATGCCGTCAAGCGACCTAGTCGTGTTTCGGGATGATGTTCGGTGAACCATCGGGGAGACGGGTCTGAGCAGCCGCTCAACTGCTGTCTTTCTCTAGATCGATGTGCTCCATCTTAGGCCACATCATCGCTTCACATCAGGCGAGATAGTGGCCAAACATAGATCTATTAAGCGTAAAAAAAATATCTCAAAAATTAGTTTGATGGTCATAATATTTGTTTCCATTATTTACACACTTGATTTAAAATGCTAGCGATTCCCAAAAGGGATTTTTTGCTTTGCACAGGAGAATCTGTATTTGTTTTATCTGCTTAGTAATTCATAATTACATCAAAGGGTTTTCGTCGAAATGTTTAGGCTTTTACCGGCCTTAGATCCGATTCACGGAAATAAAAAACTGTTTTACAGGGTAGCTTACAACTCGTTGACTATGTATTCTAAATCCATTTATTAGAATGCAATGCCGACCTCTCAAAGGCGCAAACCGTGGTTTCCAGATTATTATATAAAACGAGCTAAGAGCCTGGCTGGTGCATCACAGTTTTTACTCACTGGATGACTACTTTAATTTAATATGATATAATTTTGTGTTGCCTTTTGGGATTAATTAGTATTAATATTGTATATATCTGTTTGTTGCATGAGCATGATGCATGAATAATAAATTTGGAAATATAATAAGATTTTTCAATACTTAAATACCAATAATAATAAAAAAAATATGTCATTAAATTAACGAAATGTGTCAGACAAAATAACCAATGTATACATCTATATTGTATTTACATTCAAGCAAATAAAGTATATTCTATTTCATTATTATATTTTTTTAATCTGTCACTTTCTTGTTTTTGACTCTGGACACCACGGCCAATTATCAACTAACCTAAAAAGAGCTAAAAGTATTGGAAACTCTACCCAAACAGCTGTATTTTCTAAAAAATCTAGGACAGCCCAACTTCGACCACAATTTGGTTGCCGATAGTTCCCGACTTTCCCCTTTCAGTTCCGTACCTACGGTCAGTGTACAAAAGAAAACAACCGGCCAAGTGCGAGTCGCACTCGCGCACGGACGGTTCCGTACCATTATCTATAAAAACAGCAAAAAAAATCACGTTTGTTGTATGGGAGCCCCACTTAAATATTTATTTTTTTCTGTTTCTAGTATTTATTGTTACAGCGGCAACAGAAATACATCATCTGTGAAAATTTCAACTGTTTAACTATCACGGGTCATGAGATACAGTCTGGTGACAGACGGACAGACAGACAGACAGACCGACAGCGGAGTCTTAGTAATAGGGTCCCGTTTTACCCTTTGAGTACGGAACCCTAAAATGGAACGTTGCGCGATGTCAGGAAAAGGTTCCGACTCAGCATTAAACTAAGGTAATAAATACCTTAGTACTAAAACTTAATAAAAAATGTACTAAGGTTAGTACCCTCTCAAAAAACCCTTTGATTTGGAGATTTTGTATGAAATAGCTAATAATTAAATATAACTACGATGCCGCTTAATAGAGAGAGCGAATACCAAAGAGAGTGAGCGAGACAAAATACAATGCGTTTCGTTTTCAGCTGCGTTTAGATATCGCTCTATCATGTTTTCTCCAAACAGTCAGCGACATAAGTAGTTTTTTTATGTAACTGAATGACGAGACGAGCTGGTCGTTTGCCTGATGGTAAGCAATACGCCAGCCCATAACAACAACAGCACCACCCAGAACTTTGTTTTGCAAAATCCTGCGCGGCGCTGCACAGCGCTCGACACCCTGAGACAATTAGCTGTTGAGTCTCATTACGCACAGTAATTTCGCTGCAATGCCCTTCAAACCAGAACACAGTAATGCTTGCGCACTACTGCTTGGCGGCTGAATAACTGGCAAAGCGGTGGTACCCACCCAGACGGCCTCTCACATACGAGAAACCTACCACCAGTAAAGTAGAAGAAGCTTCAGATATTACTTCCTACAAACATACTAACAATTTTATCTCTTACTAGCGTTTTCCTGCGACTTCGTCCGCTTATACGACAGAGGAATCCCTTATTCGTATTTTTCCAAGACCATCTTACCAAGACCTCCCCAGTATATGAGAGCGCGTACTACGAAGAGGTCAAGCTGTATCTTCGTAGTCACTCAACCAATTTTGATGTAACATACCCTATAACCTAAGTTACTAATGCTATCAAACCCTGAAAACCACATTAAAATCCGTTCAGCAGTTTCCATGTCTATAGATATCAAACATACAAACAAGCAAATAGGCAAAAATTCTTAAAACTGTGCTTCCGTGTTCAGTACCCTCTCAATATTCGATCACAGTTGTTTTTTCAAAAATATCTTCATTGTACAGAATTGGCTCAGTTCCATTTTTATAAAAGTACTAGCTGACCCGACAGACGTCGTCCTGTCTTAACTATAAATCTAATGTTCCGCGCAACTTTCTTATTTTTTTTATTCATGAAAACCTTCCCCTGAAAATAACAAACACAACAAAAAAAGAATTACCGAAATCGGTCCAGCCGTTCACGCGTGATGCCGTGACCAAGGGAAATAGGGATTCATTTTTATTTTCATTTATAGAGATAGATAATATTAACATAGAAAATAAAAGTAGAGTCGATATATAATAACAAACCAGTAAATTAATAACAGAACAATTTATAATAATTATTATAATAATTATAAAAAAACCATTCATTATTGTACCACTTATTCATAATTCAGGGGATGAAGTGTTGAAGTACATCAAAGAAGCACTTCATGGCCGGATCCAGGGACAGATAGCAATGCGACTGTCAAGGCTGGAGTCTAGGACTCCTGAATTCAAGTCCTATAGGCTCCAAGTTCCGGTGCATAAGAAACTGTTCCTGAATTCTGACTTCTGGCCTGTAGGGGTAGTATACCGGAGATACAGGGAACGAGCGAAATGTTTGAACCCTGTGAAGTAGTGTGTGTGGTTTATTAATTGTAATGTTATATTGTTGTATGTATGTTAGTCTGTAAGGTATATATTGTATGGGCCGCTGTTAGTTTTACTTTGTTGTATTTTAATATCGCTTGAAATAAAGAGTTTAATAATTGTATTGTGTGTGAGTTTAAAACTACCCGCAGTATTTTTTTGATGTAAATAATTAAGAAGCAAATTTCAGTAAACTGCAATTTAAAAACCCCCGCCACAAAAAACCTATAAAAAGTAAAAAACGACTGAACTGATCTTGATAAAACTTTTCTAAGGACTACCGCTAGAAAACCTGCTTTCAAATAAAATAACCGCATCCAAATCGGTTCACCCGTTTAATAAGAGCTACGGTGCCAAAGACAGACACACATAGTGGTCAAGCTTATAACATCCCACCTTTTTGCATCGTGGTTTAAAAATGAACATTGATTTTCACATATTAACATATTTTAGTTTGAAATACCTTTTAGTTTATTTATTATATTTATTTTAAATGAAATTTTTGTTAATTTTTTATATTAAGTCAGTTTCTTGTTTGTCTGTCTGTCGTTCCGGGTGGAATCATGCAACTCAAATTTCGACCACTTCCCGATTAGCAATCTGACTGAAACTTTCAGGGTAGCTCACAACTCGATGAAAATGCATTCTAAATCAATAATACCGAGGATTTAAGATTATTTTTTAAAATATATCGAATTTTTATAATCATTATTGTTATTAATGTTAGTAGACCTAAAAAATTTACATTAAACTTTGTAATATTTTGATGATTTATTAATTTTTAATGTTCCTACCTGATGTTCAAAAATGTACGGATGTACCAAATTGAAATAAATAATTTACATTTGAATTAAATAGATGCAATGCCAAAAATAACTAAGATGCTATTACCTATTCACCTTAAACACATAAAATACCAACCTACATTTTCATTGATGCTTATTATAGAAGAATGTTTACTCAACTTGCTGTTACACGGGCGTATCCGAGGGCGAAGCTATGTCTAGGAAAAACAACCGTTCACCGCTCGCATATTCCCTAGAATATGATACACCGTAGTTCTAAGAGAACCAGGTTTTTGTACCCATTATAGGTTAACAGGTGTAAGAATATGTTGTAGGAAAATCTATAAATAAAAAACACTGCATACGGAGTAAACACAGCTTAAAATCAAAATGGCCGAGAGCGACCGAGTTGGAATGCACATGTTACCTTTTTCAGTTGCGCCAATCCTGCCCGCGATACATCGTGCAGCCTCGAACAAAGGACCAGGCTTCCCACAATCCCTATTCGCATTTCCACTAAAATATCCTTGGAAATACATTTTTTATAACTAATTTATACTATTTTGGTAATAATCCACTGGTTTTTGAAGGTTTTTGATGGTTAAATGGTTGAAAAAGTGAAAACACGCGCAGTAACACTTTTTAATTACAGCACCAGAAACGAAGTGTTAACACTTAGACGTCAAGCGATAAAATGATTTGAAAATGGAATGTAAGTTTTCTTTTTTTGCAAAAAAGGCCACAACTCTACGCGCTCTTTTGTTCGGAAGCCGCTCGGTGGCGTTCGATTTTCGAATGCCCCGTCTCGATTTCGAATTCGAAAATCGATTTGTGCCACCCAAATTAATATTCAAGCGGAAAGTTTTCGGTTTTAGATTGATTTATTGTTATTTTTTGCATTTTATTCTTGATTTTTAATGGAAAATCGGACAGTACCGTCTCGTGTGAGAGTACGCGGCAAACTAAGCCCTGCAGAGGCTTGGCTCTGGCTGTATGCATTGATTAGGCGAAGCTAACTGCCTATATACGTCTCGCTCTGGCGCGTACGTCTTCCGTCCTGCTCGCACCGCTGTCCAGTCGTTAGCGGCAACGAAATTTGGCTTCGCGAAAAGTCTGCGGTTCTCAAGTCTGGTGGATTGTTTTATTAAATTTGAGACAAGCACTGAATGAATAGCCAAATGTTCTCTTTATGTAGGTCACAGTGGAAAGTAGGATGGCATTGGACAAAATGAAGCACTTTCTAGCTTTCTTTTAACTTTAATATTACTTTATCACAAAAATAATGTTAAAATGAAAAAATAATCTTCAAAACGTGACAAAAAAGCAAAAAAGTTTGACCAAATTGAGTCGTAGCTTGTTCGTAGTTGCTACGCATTTTCGTAGCTGGTTTGTAACAGCTACGTCATTTTCGTAGCAAGTGTCTACGACGTAGAACTTTAGCATTATTAAATTTGCTATGAATCAATCTCTTACATCGTAAATATCATTTTAAAAGATTGATAAATAAATAAATGATACTTTTTAACTAATTTATAAGGAGTTGGGTTTACGTTTTGCCTCTATATTCAGATGTTTCTAGTCACATACTGATGTAGTTAATTAAAATTAAATATATAATAAAGTAACGGTTTCACCCGCGGTTTCGCGGATAAAAGTATCTAAAAAAAGTATATTTGAGTGAAATTTGGAATGACCATAATCATAAAATTTTATTGCCAGAATATAGGTAGGTAATCTAGGTGTTACAATTATATTACTTTATAATTAAAATACGCCACCGTTTCATGGTGGACATTCCTCCTGCGCGTACTAAGCGATTCGCTTCCACTTTTATTATGCGCACTGCTAACGAGTGGAACTCCCTACCGGAGTCAGTCTGTCCCGATAGCTACAAACTGGGAATTTTCAAGTCTCGAGTGAACAGGTACTATCTTGGTAAGCGTGCTAGATCGTCGACCGCATCGTCGCTTACCATCAGGTGACATAGTGGTCAAACGCAAGCCAATTAACAAGTAAAAAATAATTAATTATACTATTTTACTTTAATTATTAATTATTATATTAATTACCTATACTACATGAATATAATGTGCCATATAACCTATTTTAAGGGTGTGCAATACAATTCACATAACAATATCTCAATTAATTTACAAGACATCATTTTATTATTTTACATTATTTTATTCAAATTAGTCATTACTAATAAGTATTAGTTCTACAAAATGTCAAAGTTTAATTAACTATTATCAAGTCTTAGGTATAAGTTATTATTAATTTTAATGTCAAATTTATACAATTTATGACTTATCTATTTTAACTGTAGGTATTCATTCACAGAGTAAAAACAATAGCCATAGTTGTAGTTCTAGTTTAAATTTATTTTTATTAAGTGTTTTCATTTCTTTTGGCCGGACCTAGTACACACTTATTGTATACTTGTGATATCCCAGAGTTAGAAGAAAACACCATTGCAACGTTTGCAGATGACACGGCTATCATGGCTACAGGGTTCACTCAAGAGGAGGCAGTGGTAAAGGTACAAAAATCCTTCAACACCATATTTGATTGGACGACAAAGTGGAAAATAAAACTCAATGAGTCGAAATCAATTCATATAGATTTTACGAACAAAAAAACAAATTACCATCCGGTGTACATCAATAACAAGACGGTACCGTACGAAAATACAGCCAAATACCTTGGCATGACATTAGACGCAAAGCTTCGCTGGAAGGCACACGTCAAAAAGAAACGAGACGAACTAGAGCTTCGCTATAGGAAGATGTACTGGCTACTTGGAAAACACTCTACGATGTTAGTGCACAATAAAATATTACTCTACAAACAAGTCCTCATGCCAATATGGACTTACGGTATCCAGCTGTGGGGATGCACCAAACAAAACAATGTTGCAATCATACAAAGATTTCAAAACAAAGTGCTTAGGGGTATCGTAAATGCTCCGTGGTACATAAGAAACGATGACCTCCATAGGGACCTGAAAGTGGACCTCGTTAATAGTGTAATTAAAAAGTTCGCCGAAGCTCATGAACGTAGACTTCACCATCACGTGAACGTCGAGGCTATCCAGCTCCTCGACAACACAGACCTAGTGAGAAGGCTAAAACAAAAAGGACAAAACCTTTTGAGTTAATTGAGTGCAGTGACAGTGTGTCGTAGTAAAGTTAGTGCTACCCGTAAGGAACACAAGAACATAGTGACTTCGCCTTAATAGAGACAATAAGAAAAGTGTTGATGGACATATTCTTAGATTTACTCTACTTAGCAGTTTAAGTTAAATTCAAATTACTTATTAGCCTTATTAGGCTAGATTGTAATGTTAACGAAGTGTCATTTTGTGACACGACATTATAAAAAAAAAACTTTTGGCAGTTATACATTTCGATTGCCATTAAAAAGGCATTGATGCAATGAAGACGGCTTATAACCAGAACTAAAACATAGGCTACCGTTTATGCCCGGAAAACTATTTTAGAGCGAGTGTGGCTCAGCGGGAACTCGTGCGCCTTTCAATCCGACGCACCTGGGTTCGAATCCCGAGTCGGCCCTGTACCAATGACTTATAGTTAAGTGCAGATTTTGTACGCTCGCTCTAAAACGGTGAAGTAAAACATCGTGATGAAACCCGCTTACGCGTTTTGGAGTGATAGGCTCTGGCCGTGGTTGTAATACCACCCACCGACCAAGCCATGCCGTCAAGCGACCTAGTCGTGTTTCGGGATGATGTTTGGTGAACCATCAGGGAGACGGGTCTGTGCAGCCGCTCAACTGCCGTCTCTCTCTAGATCTATGTGCTCCATCTTAGGCCACATAATTGCTTCACATCAGGCGAGATAGTGGTAAAACATAGATCTATTATGTGTAAAAAAAAAATGCGGGTTTTACCGCGTGGCGCAGCTAGTATTGTTGTAAATCTTGTCAATCCATCCACCAGGGCATGCTGCAAAATGGTTACATTTTAAGGTTCCGTAACCAAAGGGTAAAACGGGACCCTATTACTAAGACTCCGCTGTCTGTACGTCTGTCTGACTGTCCGTCTGTCACCAGGCTGTATCTCATGAACCGTGATAGTTAGACAGTTGAAAATTTCACAGATGATGTATTTCTGTTGCCGCTATAAGAATATATACTAAAAATCAGAATAAAACAATATTTAGGAATTATCGCTGCTTAGCGATAAGACCGCCTATTGTACAGGAAATTATATATTACCAACTATAATTATTTTTTTTAATGTACAATAAAGTGTTTTCTATCGTATATCTATAGTGCTGGCCCAAAATGAAAAGTCTCTTTTAAATTATTCAACACGCTCGAGGCTAGGCGATGCCGGTCGTGTGCCGGGTTTAAAAATGAAATTTGACCTTTATCACAGATTACTAAGGGACAGAAGCATCACTCCACAAAGAAATTTAAACAAATAACGACTCTTGCCATGACGCAATACAATTCAATTCAGCTCGCGTAGCGCTGCATACCTACCAGTCATATTAACCTACAGAGCGCCTCTCTTTCTATCGCATAGCTCTTATCTCTTCTGACGCGGCACATGTAACGACGCGCGACCCGCCGTCGGTGTCCGGCTATGTACTTGTAGCTTCGTACCTACAGTGCGGAGTGCGCTAGGCCTGCCTTTATACACATTTTAAAAAGTATTAAGAAATATAAATAAATTTGATTACCTTGTAAAAAGTTTGAGCATCACTGCCTTGCCGCAGTGTAAAAGAATGTTAATGGTCATGAAATGTGTTGTGTACCTGATTGTGACAAGTTTTTTGGCCAAACTAGCCGAAGGGCAAAGTCTCTTTTTAGCCGACATTAAAAATAGGTGGTTTTCTGTTCGATTGTATGTTTAAGTTTTGTTTTGTTTGCTGTATCGTTTTCTGTGTTCTCCGCAGGTTTTTATTCTTTTTCATTTTTTAGGTCACAGTTTTTTCTTCGGATTCTTTTTTTATTTTTGGAAGGGCTTATGACATATACAGATGTCTGTGTATTTTGAGGTAGCTTTTGCTTTAGTTTTTGTTTTTAGATTATTCAGAGTGTAAATTTTAACTGGCCATAGGCAAGAGGCCATAAGATAAGAGGTGTGGCTTAGTGGGAGGACGTGCGACTTTCGATCCGAAGCATTCGAGTTCGAATCCCGCTGACCACTGAATTTCTTAAGTTATGTGCGGATTTAACACTCAATCTAAAAACGGTGAAGGAAAACATCGTGAGGAAACTGGCTTGTACAAGAATTGAACTCAAAAATTCAAAGACATGTGACATCCACTAACCCGCACTAGGCCAGCTTAGTGGATTATGACCCATACTCTCTCTATGAGAAATTGCTCGTGTCCCAACAGTGGGAACGTGATGGTCTGATGATTATGAACTTTCACATAATATATATAGATTCTGAAGCGTCTAATTAAGATTTCCCTATTCCCCTAGAACCGCGGACTATGAGGACTATGGTCCCACACACCCAGACACGAAACACGTTTTTTTTTCTGTGGATTAATCGCGTCGCGGGCATCGAACCCGCAACCTCAGTGATTTGTGCAACCTAATTTGATAGTCGAGTACTTCCGTATTTATGAGTCCAAAAGGGTTGTTACCACCAAAGTTTGAGCACCGCAGTCCTACGCAAAGATTGCAGTAAAACATATTTTAATGGCCTGCTGATTGTGATGGGAATGCATGATTGGTCCGCACTGGGCATTCGATATTCGAATATAGTGGATCAAGAAGAATCGATTAAATATTTACCTACCCGCATTAACCCGTTTTCTTGTATAAACACTAACCCGTTTATAATAATCATGGACAGATCCAGGGCGAAATAGGTAAGTGGTGCTAGGTTTCTCGTATGCGAGAGGCCGTCTGGGTGTGTAAAATACAATACAATACAAAAATGCTTTATTGTACACCATAGCAAAAACCACCTCTGGGGGTACCATCGCTTTGCCAGTTATTCAGCCGCCAAGCAGTAGTGCACAAGCATTACTGTGTTCCGGTTTGAAGGGCATTGTAGCCAGCGAAATTACTGGGCATTATGAGACTCAACAGCTAATTGTCTCAGGGTGACGAGCGCAGTGCAGCGCCGCGCAAGATTTTGCAAAACAAAGTTCTGGGTGGTGCTGTTATTGTTATGGACTGGCGTATTGCTTACGATCAGACAAACGACCAGCTCGTCTCGTCATTCAGTTACATAAAAAAAAAGATAGCCATTCAATTGGGCAGAGAACTTCTCATAGCTCCATTGCGTAGAGCACTTCCTAGCACTTCCATAGCTGAGGGAATATTGAGATGCGGGTTCAAATCCCAGGCAGTGATCGTATTTTATTATCACCACATTTTTCTAAAGTCATTCATTATTGGGCAGTCCAGGTCCATCCTCCAAGCGAACAACTGTAGGTAGCTGTTGGGGCTGCCCCGCACCCGGCGCATCAGGGACGCAACTCGTTTTTAGGGTTCCGTACCCAAAGGGTAAAACGGAACATTATTACTAAGACTCCGCTGTCCGTCCGTCCGTCCGTACGTCCGTCCGTCCGTCTGTCTGTCTGTCTATCTGTGTATCTGTCTGTCCGTCTGTCACCAGGCTGTATCTCATGAACAGTGATAGTTAGACAGTTGAGATTTTCACAGGTGATGTATTTCTATTGCCGCTATAACAACAAATAAAAAACAGAATAAAATCAATATTTAAGAGGGCTCCCATACAAACAAACGAGATTTTTTTGCCGTTTTTATAGATAATGGTACGGAACCCTTCATGCGCGAGTCTGACTCGCACTTGGCCAGTTTTTCTTTGAATGCTATCATGATGAGCTAGGTACCCGTTTCTCGAACTAGACATTCGTGGATCCTTTCCAACGTGATTGTTTTCCGATATACCTCGCAGATGAAGTCGCAGACAATCGCAAGCCTGAGTATAATAAATTGCGACACCGAGTATAGGTCAAGTGATAATTGTGTAGAAGGAAGACAGATATCGATTTGCAATATTAGAAGTTTATGTAATAGCGAGTGTGGCTCAGTGAGAGCATATATCAAATCCCTCTTTCAAATCTCTTTATTGCATAGTAATGGTCTAAGAGCCCGTGAACCCCAGACCTTCGTTATTTTATAAAAGCTGAAAGTTTGTCAGCGCATGCTACCAACACAGGTAAGAACGATGGACCATTATGAAGTTTGGGCTACGGTGGCTTTGGCAGGTAAACGGTACTAAAGGTGTGTAAAATACCGATCTAAATTCGTCAAAGAATGAAGTGTGATTTTTTTGGTATTACCTTCAGTATATTATTAAAAATCACGTCATTCATTGCCAGACACTAAACATAGTGGCAACCCCTTGCCAGACACCCTTAAAGATCATGAAATTATAGATCTACTTACGTTATAGTATAAAAGCTGATTTTTGTATAAACTTAGGTAATAATTAGATGATTTTTCCTCATTAGCTAGACATTTTTGATAGTGCCAACCTCTTGCCAGACAAGCATGTGAGGTAGTTATAAGAGTAAGCGCGAGTCTTCAAGTATATATTATTAATTTAATATTCATTATTAACTAGCTGCTCCCTGCGGTTTCACCCGCAGTTTACCGGGATAAAAAGTAGCCTATGTGTTATTTTGATGTGTAAGCTATATTATTGTAAAGTTTCATTAAAATCCATTCAGTAGTTTTTGCGTGAAAGAGTAACAAAGCTACATCCATACATCCATTCTTACAAACTTTCGCGTTTATAATACTAGCTGCGCCCTGCGGTTTCACCCGCGGTTTCCCGGGATAAAAAGTAGCCTATGAGTTAATCCAGGGTATAAGCTATCTCCATATCAAATTTCATCAAAATCCATTCAGTATTTTTTGCGTGAAAGAGTAACAAAGGTACATCCATACATCCATTCTTACAAACTTTCGCGTTTATAATACTAGCTGCGCCCTGCGGTTTTACCCGCGTTTTCCCGGGATAAAAAGTAGCTTATGTATTAATCCAGGGTATAAACTATCTCCGTACCAAATTTCATCAAAATCCATTCAGTATTTTTTGCGTGAAAGAGTAACAAGGGTACATCCATACATCCATTCTTACGACCTCGACCCCATCAAAACTTGGGAGTGTATACATATCAGCGCAGCTGACTGTACATGGAAGAGGCAGGAAAAAATAAAATATCTTTAAATAGACAGAAAGAAAATTTATTTATTTGACAACCACAAGGAAATAAATAAAAAGACACGTAATAAATTCACGTTAAAACGCGTAACACAATTTCTATTAAAAAATATATTTGTACTTTTTGTTTAGAGACAATGGTAGAGAGAAATACCGACATCCCCACCAGTGGGGATTTTTGGAATAAACCCGACCTTTCAAGTGATTCCAACAACTTTGCTACGAATACTACGGCGTAGTTCATAGTGCTACGAAATCTCTACGCGGCTCTACGAGCTACGACATTCTAGTTCCTACATTTAAACATGCGCTAACCACAAGTGTCATAGATGAGTTAGTTAATGGAGGCCTCATAATGCGCAAAAAGTAACACAGTTCAAGCAGGTAAAAATTACAAGAATATTTATTTGTACAAACAATTATTTACAAATATATAGTGTTAAAAGTAATCTACAAAAATTTTTTAAAGGAAATTTAAACATAGAAAAAAGAATTTAAGTCACTGTCAGCGGGGCAAAAAAAAATTGTTTAATTTAATTTATGTTGTAGAAAAATATTTTATTTAAGAGAAGCTTTTGCTTGGAAGAGATGGCTTTTAGCGATAAGGCCGCCCATTGTAACACGTTCTTTAATTGTTTTTATGTAATGTCTGTAATTTAATGTTTGCAATAAAGCATTCATCTATCTATCTTTTAACAAATTTGTAATCGGAACCGCAAGCAGTTTAAAATGAGCCTAAACACTAGTAGTTTACGATTATCCATCAAAGAGTTCCATTGCCCTTCCCTCTCCATCATTAGATCAGCTGACTGTCACCATAATATTGCATTGTCATCGGACTTTGATAAGTTTCCCCTACATACATTGCAAGTTAAATAAAAGCTTGTAAAATAAAAATCATCTTCTACAAATGCCTCGTCTGTGCTCACACTAGCATCTATTGTGTGTGCTACCGGCGAGCATGCTATGCTGATGGTATGGTAATGCTGCTCTAATTGTGAAATGATATATCGCTAGCTACGACATATTTACACTAGGAAATGTTAGTCACAACAGTTTAGGTTTACTATCAGTAGAGAAATGGAGAATATGTTAGAATGGCCTAGTGGGTGTGGCAGACGCGCCGAGATCATACGATTGAACAATCGTATTTATGTCAACGACGTATTCCGCACTTCAGCGTTTCCGCATTACGGAGAGCGTGCGTCGGAATTACACCAACTAATTCCCCCATCCCAGTTTCATCATCGGACTACAAGACGTACGGCAACGCCACCATTTTATTGTAGACATTCCTCCTACACGTACTAAGCACTTCGCTTCCACTTTTATTATGGGCACTGCTAACGAACTCCCTGCCAGAATCAGTCTTTCCCGGTAGCTACAATAAAGGAATCTTCAAGTGTCGAGTGAACGGGTACTATCTTGGTAAACGTGCTAGATCGCCGACCGCATCGTCGCTTACCACCAGGTGACGTAGTGGTCAAACGCAAGCCAATTAGCAATAAAGAACCGTCATAAGTCTCATTACCATGTTATAACTGATTCAGTAATCCATTCGTATTAACAGTATTACCCTACACTAAGGTATATTCTTAACAGATTTCCTAAAAAGAGGTTTGTTAACACAGAACTCCGTCATTTATTAAAACGATTTTGATTTTTTTTGCGTTGCGTTCAGTACAGCTTCAAGATGGTCTTAATATAAATTTCATCGATATTCGACCTTGGACTTCGAAGATACATCAATATTGAAGTCCGTTTTTATTTTTTCTAAAATATATACTTGTAAACATTTATTAATAGCGTTTATAACTATTCAAACTAGTAACAAAAAAGTGGCAGGTAAAAAAAACGTTTTAATTTATGCGTTTTTTGAGGTTAGGTCGGCATTGCATGCTAATAAATGCATTTAGAATGCATCGTCATCGAGTTGTGAGCTACCCTGAAAGTGTCAGCCGGATTGCTAATCGGGAAGTGCTCAAAATTTGAGTTGTTTGAGATTCCACCCGGAACGACAGACAGACAGACAGTGTTTGTTACGCGATACTCCGCCAATTATGAATTGATTTTGTACATTATTTTTTTGTTTGGTAGGTCATACATCATGGTCTCATATAAAATTTATGGAAATTGATACAGCACTTTTAATAAAAATAACAAAAACCTATAAGTTTAGTCTTGAAGTCGGTTCTTGTTTTTTTCTAAAATTTAATTATATACAAATGTGTTGACCACCATTCTAACCTATTCTCCATTTCTCTGGTCAGTATAAAATAATGCATTGCGATATCACCTATGTGAAGTACTATGAAGTATTATGAAATAGTACTGCGATTAGCATAGTGTTATGTCAGCCTCTGTGGTGTATTGGTTGGGCAGGTTGGCTCAAATCTCATACACCACTTAGGTTGCGGGTTCGATTCCCGCGACGGGACAAATGTTTGTTCAATCATCACTTGTTTTGTAAACTTAATGAAAATAAGTTATTCAAAAGTGCAAGTAGAGACCCAACCCGACTAAAAATGTACATCTGTAAAACCGCACTTTGTCAAAAAAACTGCAATGTTATGACTATTAAAATATTTAACAAAATTCTTAGACATATAAGAGAACTGCCCCTAACCTTTGGCAAGTCATTCATGCAATTTATTTTTAAATAAAAAATAAATTGCATGAATGGCTTGCCAATCACTGTTTTAATAATCTAAATGAATTTTTTAATTGCAAGGACTAGTGACATTATGGACATATTTTATATTTTTTTTTTTTTGTATTATACATATTGTGCGTGTGAATAATTAAGGCAATTTGATTTAATTTGATGTTTAATGGTTATGTATTTTTTTAAATTAATGGTTGACATTTTCTGTACTAATTATATGCATGAGACATTTTATTTCAATCAATTTAAATAATGTAATATTATGAAAATTTGTATGCCAGAAATGGTGAGACACGCAGAACTCTAAACACTTTTGTAAACTTTATTATGACCGTGTTTCCTACAAATAAATATCATTTCATTTGTATAAAGAAAAAAGCACAAGCATTTGTTTCTGTTTTAAATATTGCATTGTCATCGGACTTTGACATGTATGTAAAATCTATCTAATACTTTTAAACGAGCAATTCTTGTATATATATAATCCGAATCTCGGTAACGGCTCTAACAATTTTCATGAAATTTAGTATGCATGTTTCGGGGGTGATAAATCGATCTAGCTAGGTTTCATTTTAAGAAAACGTTGTTAAAAAATACCGAGCAAAGCTCGGACATCCAGGTACTTATCCTATTAAGAGGAAGTGGTTCTGATCCAACTTGAAAGATCCAAACATTGCAAGTTAAATAATAAATAAAAATAAAAAGCTTTTTATTTCCAGTTCTTCAATTTGACATAATAAAAAGAAAAAAAACCGTTAAACTACCTTTAATATTAAATATATACTAGAACAATGAAACTAAAACTAAAAGCCTTAAAGTAGCCTTATCAGTATTGCAATCCAACGGGGCAATACTGCCAGCATCTTGGGTACGCTGCCAACTGGTAGTGGGTTGGAGCATTTGAGCTACCTATAGGCCTTTAATGGTCTATGGGTTGTCCAATTGCTTCTCCTTGTATGTAGTTAGTTTAGTTTTAGTAAGTAGAGTGTAGTTTGTTTTGAGTAATAAAGGCATTCGCCCGTATAAAAAAAAAAAAAAAAAAGCCTTAAAAATATAATATAATAACTAAAATATATTATTAAAAGAAGACCCTTTAGGCAAGGTTCCGAAGATACTGGCAGCGTATATATCTTTATACATAGCACAACCAAAAATAATATTTAAATGTTTTAATTATGTTAATAAATAAAAAATCATTTAGGTACATTTTATGCAGGAATTATGAGGTCAAAATTAGGTAGTAATTCATTATATTACACTGGGACCCCTCTCAGGTGAAGGTTTTTTTTTACGCTTAATATATCCATGTTTGGCCACTATCTCGCCTGATGTGAAGCGATGATGTGGCCTAAGATGAAGCACATAGATCTAGAGAGAGGCGGCAGTAGAACGGCTGCTCAGACCCGTCTCCCCGATGGTTCACCGAACATCATCCCGAAACACGACTAGGGCGCTTGACGTCATGGCTTTGTTCAGTGGGTGGTATTACAACCACGGCCAGAGCCTACCACTCCAAAGCGCGTAAGCTGGTTTCATCACGATGGTTTCCTTCACCGTTTTAGAGCGAGCGAGGTTTGTAAACAAGCAAAACAGTACACTCAAAAACGAAGAAGAAATACAAATATATAGAGAATTTGAAAGCTCATGTCTCTACTCCACACTGCAAGTTAAATAAAAGTTTGTATTTAGTTAACGGTTACATTTTATATTAAGAAACGAAATCAAAGATGATATAATGGTGCCAAATTGGCTCAGCACAAATGTCTAGAGTCAATCTGCACGTGCGTAATATTCTGCAACACTATAATGTTTTAATTGTACTCACTCGGCAACGCGTGTATGCAGTCAATTGTACAAACATCATTAGTAATGATTGATAGTGTGCGCTCCACAACAAACACAAGTTATGTGGAACTAACAAGCTTTTGGTTGCAGTCACACCTGGTTTTAGGACTCAGTATTAGAAGGGATTAACCCCTTTTTAACCCCTTTTTAGAGCGAATGTAGCTCAGTGGGAGCTCGTGCGACTTTCGATCCGACGCACCCGAGTTCGAATCCCGCTGACCCCGCACCACTGACTTTCTTAAGCTATGTGCGGATTTAACACTCGCTTTAAAACGGTGAAGAATACATTGTGGGGAAACCGGCATGTCCAAGAATTTTTCATAAAAAGTCAAGTACATGTGACATTCACCAACCCGCACTGGGCTAGCGTGGTAGATTATGGCCCATTCTCTCTCTATGAGAGAAGGCCCGTGTCCCAGCAGTGGGAACGTGATGGGCTGATGATGAACCCCTTTTTATTTATCTTCTTTAATGATGTCATCCGTCGGGCCTTTGTCAGTGCCGGTGTACCATCAGTCCTAGAGCCTAATGGACTAATGCGTGACGACGGTAAGAGGCCCGATGGAATGACACTCATTCCTGGGATGCTACGCTAGCTCCGTCTCATCTTCTAGAAACAACTGTCCAGGCTGGCGGAGTTGCGTCTAAAGCTGAAAACCTCAAACGGCGCAAATATAGGCCATATTATTAAAATAGGTCACATCAGGCGAGATCGTGGCCAAACATAGATCGTAAAAAATAAATATATATACAAATCTCGACCGAGGTTGCATGTTTGTGCCGTTTGGGGTAGAAACATTAGGACCAGGGGGGCCGAGCACCCATGAAATCTATAGGGACTTGGCCAAAACGTCTGGTGGAGGCGACGTGTGACCATATTTGGTTCCAAAATCAGCATTGCCATTCAGCTTGGTAATGCGGCCAGCATTCTGGGCACTTTCCCCTCCACCAAAGGCCTTTTAGAATAATTTTACTATATTTTGTATATATTTTTAAGTTATTTGGTATATATACTTAAGTTATTTAAGATATTTTAGTTTAGAATTAGAAACTTATTAGTTTTGACATCTCTGTAATAAACAAAATTATTCTTCTACGTGGTATTCTTCTTCCATGTGGGGGCGATAAGTTCTGCACTGACGTCCTGCAAGGGTGCATTCTGCATTTCCCAAGCCATCCCAACTCCTTAAAGTAACGGAGTGCAGCTTTGGGGCACGGATAACTGCTCCAGTACTAATGCAGATGGTTCTGCAGATGATTAAGCCCGGCTGGCCCAATTAGTCAAAACTTGTTCTCTAAACCAGCCGGTACCGAAACTCTACATTATTTCCTTCACTTAATGCCACATAATATCTATATCTACCTACATGCGGATACAATTTCCATACCAAACGTTTAATCCTAGAATTATTCATAGTGAAAACACCCGCCAAATGGGGAATTACCTAGAAATGGTATCATCACCCCGCGTGCCGTGAGGATGGGCAAATATGAATGTTTAATAGTTTACCTTTTGCGGCATACTAACAGTTATGTAAAAGGGTTATTGATATAGTGCCACAAGGATATTGGTGAACACGGGTAGAATTGAAAAAATAAATAAAATTATATAAAATTTAATAACAAATTAAAACAATTACTCATGTAATGTTATTATAATTTAAATGAGTTTTTTTAATAAATATAATAATAAAATTCATTTATTTCAAGCAATAATAAGAAAAAACACTGAGTAATCATATCAGAGGCCCATATTACAAAATTAGGGAATTTAAGTGGCGGCTTCGCTTCCCTTTAGCGTCGGTAGACCATACCTTCTGGCCAGAAGTCCGGACTAAGGTACACCGTCGTAAGTGCTGCTGGAATCCTCAGCTTGTACGACTTGAAAGTCAATTGTTAATGAAAATAAGAATAAAACAATAATCAGCGAGGCAACGCCGCCAGCATTTTGGGCACGTTGCCGGACGACGGGTGTCGGTTGAATTATCTGTAGGCCATTCAGTTGGCTCAACCGATACCCGCATGTACATAGTATTTAATATCTTTTAGTTTAGTTTTATTTAGTTTTTAAATTATTAAGCCTTTTGTTTAGTTTGTTATTCTATTGCCAATAAAGATCTCATTATAACTATAACTAAATAAGTAACTGACAAAGACGTTGTAGAGTAAATCGGTCCGCTCCCACTATAATTTATAATTTGCTATACCCTAGCTGGGTCGTATGTAATCTCACCGCTACAATAAGAACTTTTGTGTACATATGTTCGCAATAAAGTATTGAGTATTGACGAGTATTGGAATACTATACTGTTCGTAATTATAAAGAAGACAAAGACGCTTGGTACATTCCACTTCTGCAAAGTGACCAACTGGTACATAAGAAACATAACATTGTGGAAAATCAAATAATTGTAACAAAATCTCTTAAAAAATATGCCCCTCAGTTTCTTGCCGTATCTTCTTAGTGGTGCTTTTTCAGATACTCATTTCTTTCCCATACTCAAATTCAAAGATAAAATATCTCAAATTGAAGTCCGGGTGCAGAAAACAAATGCAAAAACTGACTCTACCAGTGCTTCGGAAATATGCCCGCTAGAGCAGATATCACCAAAAAACTCTGCGGGGTATGAAAATTACCGGCCAAGTGCGAGTCGAACTCGCGCACGATGAGCTGTATACCATCATCTATAGAAACGGCAAAAAATCGCGTTTGTTGTATGGTAGCCCCCTTAAATATTTTTTTTTCTAATATTTAGTATATGTTGTTATATCAGCAACAGAAATACATCATCTGTGAAAATTTCAACTCTCTAACTATCATGGTTCATGAGATACAGCCTGGTGACAGACGGACAGACGGACAGCGGAGTCTTTGTAATAGGGTCCCGTTTTACACTTTGGTTACGGAACCTTATAAAGCACGGCTGGCCCATCATCTTTCGATTCCTGATCCAACAGAGCCTTGACTACTAAGGTTCATCTCATCCCGAAAGCCATAGAGTTTAGTGACGCGTGTACTTCAAGATACGAAGTATTTATACCTAAAGGTACGGTATACGTATTTAATAATGTACAAACATACAGATTGTCACGGCGCGGCATCACGCGTGACGAGCGTAGCGTCCGCAACGAAGATACAATCCAATACAAATACTAAAAACTCTTTATTGTATACCAATAAGATTTTTTGGAGTGGTAGGCTCTGGCCGTGGTTGTAATACCACTCACCGAACAAAGCCATGCCGTCAAGCGACCTAGTCGTGTTTCGGGATGATGTTCGGTTAACCATCGGGGAGACGGGTCTGAGCAGCCGCTCAACTGCCGTCTCTCTCTAGATCTATGTGCACCATCTTAGGCCACATCATCGCTTCACATCAGGCGAAATAGTGGCCAAACACAGATCTATTAAGTGCAAAAAAAAAAAGACGGGTGGCACTCGGAGACTGCCGCGGTAAAGCTATTGCATAGCATTCGGAGTGGGGGGTGTTAGGTTATTTTTGTTACGGAATTTCTGGATTCAGTCTCTACGCTCAAGGCCCGCGATAGAAGCTATGCAATAGCTTAAAAACAAAAACACAAAGAACTTATTCAAGAAATTAAAACTAAAAACTATTTGCCAAAAAAAACATTTAGTAATCTAGTTTTAGCCGTCTGGGTAGGTATCACAGCTTTGCCATTTATTTAGCCGCCAAGCGGTAGTGCGCAAGCATTACTGTGTTCCGGCTTGAAGGGCATTGTAGCCAGCGAAATTACTGGGCATTATGAGACTCAACAGCTAATTGTCTCAGAGTGATGAGCGCAGTACAGCATCGCGCAGGATTTTGCAAAACTAAGTTCTGGGTGGTGCTGTTATTGTTTTGGGCTGGCGTATTGCTTACCTTCAGGCAAACGACCAGCTCGTCTCGTGATTCAGTTACATAAAAAAAAAATATAATTTTTCTGCGCGCCGTACACTCTCGGATCACAGGCTCGCTATTATTCCCCCTTATTCCTTCGGATTCCCTTCGTAATTTGTTTATCCCGAGTTCCATACGTTCCGTGCTCCTAATTATACCTAAGTCCTATAGTGACTATAGGCAAGTTGGTATCAGCTTCACTACACATTCAATATCTCTGGGAGGTGTACTGACGCGTGTGATATTACGTCGCGTCGTCTAATCTATCCCTCTTTCACTACTATTATAAACATGGAATTGAGCCAATTATGTGCATTGAAGATATTTTTACCGGATTTCATAAAGGAGAAGGCTCTCAATTCAACTGTTATGTTTTTTATATTTGTTACGCGTTTGCTCCGTCATTTATAAACTGATTTGGAAAGTTCTTTTAGCGTTGGGTTCAGTATAACGAATTCAAGTTGTTTTTTTTATGTTGTTATATAATTAATTTTTAGAAAAAACAAAAACTGACTTCCATGTATCTTCGAAGTCCAAGGTCACATATCGATGAAGTTTATATGGGACCACTTCGTAGCTATACTGAACCCGACGCAAAAAGAATTTTTCAAATCGGTTCATAAATGACGGAGTTCTGAGGTAACAAACGTAAAAAAAAAATACAATCGAACAGAGTACCTCCTCCTTTTTTGAAGTCGGTTAAAATGAATTATTACCTACACAAACACAAAAACAAAGTAGCAAGGTACATTCCATTTTTGCCAAGTAGCCATCTGATACATAATCTATTAATTTTGTCAAAAATAAACATACTGGATAAATACAAAAAAATGCCCCTCAGTTTCTTGCCATATCTTCTGAATAGTGTTTCTTTTTCCAATACGGTGGTAGAGTCATTGTAATAATTAATGTTAAATCCATCTCTGATGCAAAAATTGAAAGAAAATGAACTTTGAACAAAAATATATTTTATCTTGCCTCATAATCGTATCGTTTAAGAATTTTTGCGAAGACTAGAAAATTCCGTGTCTCTAGACCGACGATCTCCAGGCACCTCGTCTCGAGTGACTCGAGTGAGTGGCTCTCACGAGTCAGCGATTTTCCTTGACGGCTTAACGTGAGAGGAAAATGAATCTTGTAGTAAATAATTAATTTTTAGAAAAAAACAAAAACTGACTTCAATGTATCTTGGCAAAAGAATTTTGCATATCGGGTCTTAAATGACGGAGTTCTGAGGTAACAAACATTAAAAAAAGATATAAAAAAATACAATCGAATAGAGAACCTTCTCCTTTTTTGAAGTCGGTTAAACATACACACCGTTTTGGTACTTATTTACATTACTTTAAAGTACCATCAGGATAACCAGGTGAGTTGTTGTCTACCGTGAGCCCATTTAATCGTGAAAAAAAACCCTTTATAGTTCAGAATAACTGCTGAATAACTGGCAAGTGCTTTAAAGTAGTTACCAGGCATATCAGGCATAACTGGCAACTACTTTTAAGTACTTTCAAGTAGTTGCGAATTATTCAGCCGCCAAGCAGTAGTGCGCAAGCATTACTGTGTTCCGGTTTGTAGGGGACTGTAGCCAGCGAAATTAGTGGGCATTATGAGACTAAACAGCTAATTGTCTCAGGGTGACAAACGTAGTGCAGCACCGCGCAGGATTTTGCAAAACAAAGTTCTGGGTGGTGCTGTTATTGTTATAGGCTGGCGTATTGCTTACCATCAGGCTAACGACCAGCTCGTCTCGTCATTCAGTTACATAAAAAGGATTTTTTTTTTGAGTTCTGTACCCAAGGGTAAAACGGGACCCTATTACTCCGGTGTCCGTCCGTCTGTATGTCTGTCCGTCTGTCACCAGGCTGCATCTCATAAACCGTGACAGTTAGACGGTTGAAATTTTCACAGATGATGTATTTCTGTTGCCGCTATAACAACAAATACTAAAAAACATTAAAATAAATAATAAGGGGAGTCCAATACAACATACAGTTTTGCCGTTTTTATAGATAATGGTACGGAACCCTTCGTGCGCGAGTCCGACTCGCACATGGCCGGTTTTTTTTATGCACAAGCATTAGTCCACTGAAACGGAAAGTGATCGACAAAACGCAAAGCGCTCCGCTTTATCAAAAGAGCTTTATTTTATAAGCATGCTCTACCGGCGCGCAAATCGTGAAACGCAAAACTCTCCGCAAAGGTGGTGGCCACGTGGACCGACTCCATGGTTCGAACAATCGAACTTCGTTAACTTTTTTTTCAATTGGTTCGATTAATCGAATCATGTGTTCTTCAGATTCCTCATGGATCGATCTATCGGACCATGTAGACTTTTTACAAGCTTTTACCAGGCCTAGCGCACTCCGCACTGTAGGTACGAAGCTACAAGTACATAGCCGGACACTGACGGCGGGTCGCGCGACGTTACACGTGCCGCGTCAGAAGAGATAAGAGCGGTGCGATAGACAGAGAGGCGCTCTGTAGGTTAATATGACTGGTAGGTATGCTGCGGTACGCGAGCTAATTTTATTGTATCATAGCAAGAGTCGCTATTTGTTTAAATTTCTTTGCGGAGTGATGCTTCTGTCCCTTAGTATTTTGTGCTTTTACTTAACTTGCCATGATTATTATTTTGGTATAATCTTGTAAGTTAAATCAGAACCACTTCCTCTTATCCTACGGAGTCGAAATTCGCACAATTGTCAAAGTTCGATGACAATGCAATTTTATGGTGACAGCCAGCTGATCTGATGATGGAGACGGAAGGTGGGCAACGGAACTCCTTGACGGATAATGGTAAACTACTAGTGTTTGGGCTCATTTTAATCTGCTCGCGGTTCCGATTACGAATTTGTTAAAAGCTTGTCTTCCAGTTAGTCAATCAATTGAATTAATTAAAAGAACATCCCTGGTATATTAGTCAGGCATGCTCATGACATAATTAATAAATACGCCCAACGATCACATACATAGATCCTGGCCTAACTAGGATTTCCTGTATCTACTGGAACTAGGAACTACGAGGATCATGGTCCCACAACACCCAGACACGAAACAAATGCGGCTTTTTTTTCTGTGCACAAACATTATCCCCGTCGCGGGAATCGAACCCGAACCCTCAGTGGTGTTTGAGATTTGAGCTAACCTGCCCAACCACTACACCACGGAGGCTGCACATAAACGCAAAACTCTCCGCAAAACGCTACGCACTTACGAAAGCGCGTACTTCCTCATCTCGCTGAGCCAGACGAGCTAATTGCATGGTGAAATATTCAGCGAGCACTGCCCGCGCTATAATGTTAATTAATAGTAGATGGGCCCCGTTCCACTACTCAAATAGTGCTGGTTAACTAACAGATAGAAACAAGGCTATAATTAAGATAAAAAATAATTAAAAAACCGGCCAATTGCGAGTCGGACTCACACACGAAGGGTTCCGTACCATTATCTATAAAATCTGCAAAAAATTATGTTTGTTGTATAGGATCCCGCTTAAATATTTATTTTATTCTGTTTTTTAGTATATGTTGTTATAGCGGCAACCGAAATACATTATCTGTGAAAATTTCAACTGTCTAACTATCGCGGTTTATGAGATACATCCTGGTGACAGACGGACAGACAGACGCTTCGTGCGCGAGTCCGACTCGCACTTGGCCGGTTATTTGTAAACCTTAACCAGTAGTGGTGGCAGCGGCCCCTGTCTAATCCTAGTTCCGTAGCAAGCGAGCATTACACTTACTTATGCATATAGTTAACACAAATAGTTATACTGGTACGCACGCGTTACATAATTATTATTGAAACTAGCTTTTCCCCGCGACTTCGTCCGTGTGAAAGACAGAGTCATCCCATATTCAAGTTTAAGGTTTAGGCTTAAAGACATTTAAGACTTTTAAATAAGGAAGAAAAATAATAATTAATTTTTAGAAAAAAACAAAAACCGACTTCAATGTATCTTCGAAGTCCAAAGTCACATATCGATGAAATTTGTATGGGACCACTTCGTAGCTATACTGAACCCGACGCAAAAAGAATTTTCCAAATCGGTTCACAAATGACGGAGTCCTGAGGTAACAAACATAAAAAATAAAAAAAATTAAAAAAATACAACCGAATAGAGAACCTCCTCCTTTTTTGAAGTCGGTTAAAAATGATATTGCTCGGGCAGAGATCGAATCTGCGTCTTCGGAAAATTCGAGTCATCATAAGCATCATCAGCCCATCACGTCCCCACTGCTGGGACACGGGCCTTCTCTCATAGAGAGAGGCCCTAATTCACCACGCTGATTTGTGCGCTGCCTAAAGCGGTTTGGTCCTTGAATTTTGGTGATTAATTCTTGGACGTACCGGTTTCCCCGCGATGTTTCCTTCACCGTTTTAGAGCGAGTGTTAACTCCGCATAAAAATTAAGAAAGTCAGTGGTGCGAGGTCAGTGGGATTCGAACTCAGGTGCGTCTACTCGCTCTTTAAAAACCAAGTAAAACCACAAAATACTAAGGAACAGAAGCATCACTCCACAAAGAAATTTAAACAAATAGCGACTCTTGCTATGACACAATTAAATTCAATTCAGCTCGCGTAGCGCTGCATACCTACCAGTCATATTAACCTACAGAGCGCCTCTCTTTCTATTTGCATAGCTCTTATCTCCTCTGACGCGGCACGTGTAACGACGCGCGACCCGCCGTCGGTGTCCGGCTATGTACTTGTAGCTTCGTACCTACAGTGTGGAGTGCGCTAGGCCTGGTAAAACAGAATAATTCCCGCGAGAAATCGGGAAAGAAGCGCGCGCCCGCAGGGCAGAAGGTAGCGGGAAATAAGCCCTTAATACCTTCGGATTCGTTCCACAAAGTTAAAACATTTTTCGTTTCCGAGAATCGGATCTAAGGCCGGTAAAAGGGTAAACATTTTTAACAAAAACCCTTTGATATAATTATGAATTATTAAGCAGTAAAAACAAATACCCCTGTGCAAAGAAAAAAATCCCTTTTGGGAATAGCTAGCTTTTTAAATCAAGTGTATGAATAATTAAAGAAATAATGGTGAATCGACGAGCTCTGCATAGGCATTTGATATACTAATTACTACCCGTGACTTTGTCTCAATTCAAATTCAATTCAAAAGTTCTTTATTTCAATTTTGTCGTCAGAGACGCACTTATGAACGTCAATTATTACAATGACTACCACCGTATCGGAAAAAGAACCACTACTCAGAAGATACGGCAAGAAACTGAGGGGCATATTTTTTAGAACTTTTGTTACAATATTTTATGTTTGTTCTTGACAATATTATTTTTCTTATGTGCCAGTTGGCTACTTGGCAGAAGCGGAATGTTCCATGCATCTTTGCCTTCTATGTAATTACTAACTGTATAGTATGCTTTTTTCATTAGAATATTTTTCACACTTCACTTCATATTCTGCCAGATTTATAGCTATGCCGATGTATGCATGCCGAGCATGCGAGTGCTGAGCCATCTTTATGAGCTAAGCCATTTCTAGACATTTTATAAGATTTGAAAAAAACAACGCCGCAGTTTCTTGGTGCTATCTTAAACATGTTTACCCATTTCTTTCCCATACTCAAATTGAAGTCCAAACCTTCGTTCACTTCGTCGCCAAAGGGCTTCGGAAATACGCCCGCTAGAGAAGATAGCACCAAGAAACTCTGCGGGGATGTCTTTTTTCAACACAATTACGTATAAATTAGAATTAACAGAATGTAAAACAAGAAATGCGAGTGAGATGTCCCATAGTCATAGTATCAGTAACAGAAAAGTGTAAATAAAATATAAGTAGGTATGACAGTAGCAGTAGGAGTGACTAGAACAGACCAGTCCCCGCAAGCAGCACCCGTTCACGAGTATGACTTGTGGACCAGCCAGATGGATGGATGGATGGTTGTTACTCAATCACGCAAATACTACATAATGGATTCTGATTAAATTTAGTATGTAGCTTGTTTAAGCCCTGGAAGAGGACATAGGCTTTTTATCCCGGAAAACCGCAAGGTGGAGCTAGTTACCACCTGAAATGGAGCATATAGATCGAGACACTCTAGGTCTCACCTAACATCATCATCATCATCAGCCTGTCGCAGTCCACTGCTGGACATAGGCCTCTCCAACTGCACGCCATTAAACACGATCCCCGGCTACTCTCATCCAGCTGCTACCAGCCACCCTGCGGAGATCGTCGCTCCACCTAGCCTGAGGGCGTCCTACACTATGTTTGCCAATTCGTGGTCTCCACTCTAGAACGCGTCTTCCCCAACGGTTATCAGTTCTACGGCTAATATGGCCGGCTCACTGCCACTTCAGCTGGCTAATCCTGTGAGCTATGTCGGTGACTTTAGTTATCTGTCGAATTACTTCGTTCCGGATACGATCCTTCAGAGAAACTCCAAGCATAGCCCTTTCCATAGCCCGCTGAGCGACTTTCAATTTTGTGGATCAGCCTAAGACACCTATACAAACTGGCTATTGTATTGTATTGTATTGAAAGTTATTTGAACCCTTAACATTGAAAACAACCCTTTAGCCACACGGAATTAATTGGGGCAGTAATCCAAGATCACAATTATCAGGAAACAAGAGCCCGGGGTGGCCAGGGGTGGGGAATAGGCGAGGGGGGGTAATTCGTAAGTAAGACATGAATTTTGCAGACCACCGGGCGAACGCGCGTGTGTGTGTGCCTGGTATAAGTTAGATGAGATTGGCGTTTGACAGAATTAGATAAGATAAGAAATTATTGAAATTATAGATCGAGTGTGGCTCAGTGGGAGCATGTGCGACTTTCGATCCGACGCACCGAAGTTTGAATCCCGCTGGCCCCGCACCACAGACTTTCTTAAGTTATACAATACAATACAATAATACTTTATTGAACACCAAAACAAGAAACAAAAGTTTACAGTTACTGGTGGTAGGTTTCTCGTATGTGAGAGGCCGTCTGGGTTCACTGGTGGTAGGTTTCTCGTATGCGAGAGGCCGTCTGGGTAGGTACCACCGCTTTGCCAGTTATTCAGCCGACAAGCAGTAGTGCGCAAGCATTACTGTGTTCCGGTTTGAAGGGCATGGTAGCCAGCAAAATTACTGGGCATTATGAGACTCAACAGCTAATTGTCTCAGGGTGACGAGCGCAGTGCAGCGCCGCGCAGGATTTTGCAAAACAAAGTTCTGGGTGGTGCTATTATTGTTATGGGCTGGCGTATTGCTTACCATCAGGCAAACGACCAGCTCGTCTCGTCACTAAGTTACATAAAAAAAGACATAAAATAGTGGTAGAACAATGGGCGGTCTTATCGCTATGTGCAATAATATAGTATAGTTATGTGCAGATTTAACACTTGCTCTAAAAACGATGAAGGAAAGCATTGTGAGAATGGCATGTTCAAGAATTTATCACAAAAATTCATGGACGTGTGACATCCTTCAACCCTCACTGGACCAGCGTGGTGGATTATGGCCCATACTTCTCTCTACGAGGGAAGGCCCAAGTACCAGCAGCGGGAACGTAATGGGCTGATGATGATGATGATGAAGACATTATTTTTGCAACAACAAACAACAGGTATACACCTTCTAGTTCTTAGTATCTACTTACTTAATATCTATACATAAGCAATGTACCTACAGTCAGAGTGCAAAAAGAGTAAACTCAGCATGTGCAATTAATATATGGCGCAAGTTTATTTTAGGTTACATTTTTTTTTGTGGTACTAAGTGATGAGACGAGCAAGTCATTCACCTGATGGTAAGCGCCACGCCTGCCCCTAACAATTGCAGTGCCACCTAGAACTTGTAATATCATAACAAGCACTGCGTAGCGCTAATATAATACCTTGGTAGCTAGTATAGGTAAACCTCGCCGAACTAGACACTTCCAGAGCGGCGAGGTTAAAGTCGATAGTTTTTGTTTAGCGCCATCTAGTTTACGGCAGAGGCAGTTTTTATGTGCGACCTAGCGCCCGCTGTATCTTATGCCTCACTCCCTAAAAGTAAGGCCGTATCCACACTAGCCGTGTGTGGCGTACACACCTTGATTTCCCAGATGAACGCTCGCGGCGTATCTCGCGGTCGGCATCGTGCGAGAGGGACGCAAGCCACAAATAGGTTTTTAAAGGGTTAGGTTTTTAAACTGTTATTGCGATAAACGGGTTAACCGGTTCAGAAATGTCTATAGCCTAATATTCTATTTGAAATGGTAATCTTTAGACCCTTGGGCGTAAAGATCGAACTTATTAATGCCCACGCTTAACGACCACACACATGACCCCTAACAGAATACCCTGTATCTAGGGAAGCAGGAACTACGAGGACCATGGTCCCACAACACCTAGATACAAAACAAACACTTGCCCTTTTTTTCATACACAAACATTTATCCTGCAGCGGGAATCGAACCCGTATTCGTTTTTATGTAATTGTGCGATGAGACGAGCAGGATGTTCACGTAATAATCATAATCATAGTCATTTATTTCCAAATTAATATAAATACAATAGTTTCTTCTACGTTAGTCACTCATATTAAGACATTAACAAAATCGTGTGAATTAATAGATGTAACGCCTCCCAATAACAGTTTAACACTATCATAACAAGCAATAAAATTGATGAGGTACATTTAGTTACCCATGTGCTTGAGGCTTGGGAGAGTTCACAGGATGCCATTGGAGTTTTTAAGCTATTGCATAGCTTCTATCGCGGGCCTTGAGCGTGGAGACCGAATCCAGAAATTCCGTAACGAAAATAACCTAACACCCCCCACTCCGAATGCTATGCAATAGCTTTACCGCGGCAGTCTCCGAGTGCCACACGTCTTTTTTTGTGACCTCTCCAAGGCTTTTGACTGCGTAGAGCACAGTACTCTGATTCGTAAACTCCACCACTAGGGAATTCGTGGAACTGCTCTGGATATTGTAGAGTTGGCGTCACTTCAACTTGATCTTTAGTCAAAATGAATGTACCACAGGGTTCAATTTTAGGGCCGTTCTTGTTCTTAGTGTACGTAAATGACTTGCCTTTATAGTGAAAGACCTTGCAGACATTGTACTGTTTGCGGATGATACATCGATAATCTTTAAGGTAGATAGGAAGGATAGTGAACTAGTACACGTAAATAATGTATTAGATATTATGTCAAATTGGTTCGCTGCCAACAACTTGTTATTAAACGCGAAAAAGGCGAAATGTTTAAAGTTCTCTTTGCCCAATGTTAGACATGTAGAGCCAAACGTAATGCTTAATAGTGATAAACTCAACACAGACAAGGCGACGGTATTCCTAGGTATAGGCATAGACTCTAAGTTGCAGTGGGGTCCTCATATCGATGCTCTATCAGGAAAACTTAGTTCTGCTGCATACGCGGTTAGTAAAATTAGGCAATTAACGGATATAGCTACGGCTCGGTTAGTTTACTTTGCATACTTCGACAGCTTAATGTCATATGGCATTTTGCTGTGGGGGGGCCGCGGATATAGAAACTATTTTTATTTTACAAAAGCGGGTGGTTCGCGTTATTTATGAGTTGGGTCCTCGCGAATCATTAAGATAAGTCTTGAAACAAATTACTGTATTAACTTTACTTTCGAAGTATATTTATGAAAATATAATGTATGTTCGTAAAAATCTGCACAAATTCCAGGTGAATAGCGATCACCACAACATAAACACTAGAAATAAGGATAGAATTGCAGTACCTAGGTTTAGACTGAGTAAAACGAATAAGTCCTTCATGGAGAATTGTGTACGTTTTTACAATAAAATTCCAAAATGTATATACGTAATGAAAAATATTCTAATGAAAAAAAACATACTATTATATACAGTTAGTAATTAAATAGAAGACAAAGAAACATGGAACATTCCGCATCTGCCAAGTAGCCAATTGGCACATAATAAAAATAATATTGCCAAATACAAACATAAAATATTGTAACAAAAGTCCTAAAAAATATGCCCCTCAGTTTATTGCCGTATCCTCTGAGTAGTGGTTCTTTTTCCGATACGGTGGTAGAGTCATTGTAATAATTGAGGTTCATAAGTGCGTCTGTGATGAAAAATTGATATAAAGTACTTTTGAATTGAATTGATGAGTAGTTTTTGCGTTAGTTACAAACATCCATCCATCTATCCATCTTCACAAACTTTCGCATTGATAATATTAGTAGTATTAGCAGTGTGGATAAGTGTGGATGAATGCGGATGAATGTGGATTAACAAAAACCATTGTATTTAATTTGTTTAGAAGCTTGGTTCACTCCTGCATGCGGTGAGCTGCATCGACATGGGGCACGCCGAGGCTCGACGAGGCTCAAACATATTACAAATCTAACTTCAAACGTCAAAATACCAAGATGCATATTAGACAAGTTTTCTACGCATTTACCTGCGCCTTTGTTTTCCGATTCTTATAATCTAACTAGCAGCCCGCCCCAGCTTCGCACGGGTATTTAACAAACATTAAAAATTATAATACACACACATCTCCCCTCCTGTGCGGCCCGTACCCCAGTGACGCCTACACTGCATAAGGTGCTGCCTAGCTAGCCGAGCAGGCTGAGCGGCTACCACGCAACTTTTTTCTAATACTTACATTTTTAAACTCGGGATATCTTTCGAATGGAATGTCTGAATTAAATAATTCAAAAAGTTATATAAAGACATTGAAGCAGTTTTGAATATAAAGTAATTTATTTTGATAAGGATTAATACCAAGATACAAATAAAGAGCCTTTTCTAGCGGCGGCATTTCAATTAAAATTTTAAAATATAAATTATTTTTCAAAAAAAACTAAACCGACTTCAAAACCACAAATGGCACTCAAAAGTAAAAAATAAATTAATATAATTATCATAAGCGCTACCCACTCATATATTAATTTATTAATTTATTTTATTATCAATTTATTTTACCCTTTTTAGTGAAAAACAAGTTTTAATTAAATTAATTCAAAAAGTTTTCATCATGACGAAGTTTAAAACGGGCTATCACAATTAAATGCATGTACAAAAAAATTTCATGTCTGTCCTATATCTCTGTTGAGGAGTTCCCTCGCCGGAAGTCAATCCTGGGTGTATCTGCCATGTCATGATGGAATTTAGAACAGGCTATTATGGTTAAATCCATCTACGAAATGTTGTGTCTGTACTATTCACCGTTGAGGAGTTCCCTCACCGGAAGTCAACCCTGGGTGAAGCAGGTGAAGCAGTCGAATACAAACCTCCACCTTTAGAAAGTTGGTTACGAAAAAAACAAGAACCGACTTGAAGATTAAACTTATATTTTTTGTTTTTGCTATATTTTTCAAAAACTACTGAATGAATTTCGATAAAATTTATATGGGACCACCTTTGAAGTATTACCTACCAATCAAAAAAAGAATCATCGAAATCAATGCATAATTGGCGGAGAAATCGCGTAACAAACACAAAAAAAAAAAAAAAAACATACCGTCGAATTGTAAACCTCCTCCTTTTTGAAGTCGGTTAAAAAGAACACTTATTGTGGCATAACTATAATAGTTAGACATATGCTGTCGCGACACTTTTTGTAAATAATGATGAGTTCTGCAAAGTCGTAGTACATTATTTTATTCTATCATCAATAGTTTTCGCAGCGCTCGCGATGTAAAGACTATTTTAGGTATATTTTTACACCTGGGGTTACATTATTGGAGTTTTAGTAAGGCTCTCTAATTTTTTTGAAAATATAATATAGCCTATGTCACCCGGGGATAGTGTAGCTTCCCAACAGTGAAATAATTTTTCAAATCGGTTCAGTAGTTTCGGAGCCTATTAAATGCAAACAAACGATCAAATATTTCCTCTTTACAATATTAGTTTAGATCAGTGTCTTCAAGTCTCGAGTGAATCGGTATCTAGGCAAGCATGATCCATCGTCGACCGCGTCCTCACTTTCCATCAGGTGAGACAGTGGTCAAATGCAAGTCTATTCGGTAATAAAAACAAAAAAATACATCACACTGATTTAGCTGCGCCCTGTGGATTCACCCGCGGTTTCCCGGACTAAATAATTGCCTATATACATATCTAGGACTAAATGTACCAACATACCGAATTTCATAAAATCCGTTTAGTAGTTTTCGCGTGATTGACAAACATCCATCCATCCACACAAACTTTCACATTTACAATGTTAGTCCACGCATTCATCCATCCATCCATCCATTTATCCATCCATCCTCACAAACTGTCACATGTATAAAAAAATCATTTATAAAAATCTTAGTAGGTACAGTAGGAATAGAATAGTAGGACTATAATTTACAAGATCACAGGCTTTTAAATGAAAACAGTGGATTGTCGAGTGTCTGTAAAATCGCGAGACAGAGCAAACAGCGTCAGTTGTGCACAAACGAGCCTTAGTGGGGATGAAGTAGGGATACGACGTTGTCGGTAAACATACATTATCGTGACCTACAGCTCAATTACGATCAATCTCGACCAATTCTTGTCAAAATACCCGAATGCCCGAAGGCCTCTGACGTGGCCTAACGACTGTTGTCCTAAAAACAACCGGGATCGACCGTTATAATTGCAGTTTAGTCTCATCTCAGTATAATCTCTGTATGTCATATCTTTAAAACATCTCTTTTACGTCAAACTGACATCAATTTTTAACGAACCTCAAAAAAGGAAAAGGTTCTCTATTCGATTGTATAATTTTTGTTTTTATATTTATTTTTTTATGTGTGTTACCTCAGAATTCCGTTATTTATAAACCAATCTGGAAAATTCTATGCGTTGGGTTCAGTATAACTACGAAGTGGTCCCATATAAATTTCATCGATATTTGACCTTGGACTTCGAAGATACATTGAAGTCGGTTTTTGTTTTTTTTTTCTAAAACTTAATTATTATTAACGAAAATATCAATTTTTCAATTCATATTGGTTGGTTGTCTGCGCCGCGATTCCAAAGCGTAAACTGACGGAAAAAGGATATCCTAATTGTGCGAAACCTGATCGGAGTTATTCCGAAACAATCATAACGTGAGTGTAGCCGTTTATATTTATAATACATATTGGTCACTTATGTTAGCGGAAAACCGTTTAAACTTCGATCAACTTTCAGCGACATTAAAATAACACTCGCATTTCGAGTGACACCTTTGACGATAATTGTCAAGTTAGCAGAATACGATTTGTGACATTTATGAGATCGACACTAGATAAGAACTGAAATTTGAATATATTTATTTAGTAGAATTAGGCTTCTGACCATCGATAAATTTTAAAATTATCGATACCCGATTTCCCATCTCTATTTCAGGTGCAGGTGAACTTCACGTTAACTATCTCTTTGGAACATCACTTAACTCTGACACTGTTAAATACACTCATTCAATTTTAAACCTTCATTTCCTTAAAATACGATTTCTTACCGCTCTTAGTTTAATGTTACTTATGACTTATGGAAGCCAGAATCGTTTGTTTTATGAACGAGACATTTCAAGCTAGTTTGGGCTTTATGTTAAAGATATTGGGGTTATTTTACCTTGTTAAAAGGATTACATAAAACAATATATTTAATATATTAATATTAACGTAAGCAAGCGGCAGAAGATTTATCTTACAGTCGTAAAATTTTCTGATTAAGCGGAGTCCTTAAATATTGTTAAACAGAATAAAATAATTATTTTATTAAACATAATACAGAAACAATTAAAACTAAAATAACAATTAACTTAATACTAGCGACACAACGGGCGGTCTTATCGCTCAAAGCGATCTCTTCCAGACAACCTACAAATGGAGGAGTGTATACAAAAAATATATATGGACGGTGTTATCAAAAAAAAAAAATTAATAAATAAAAATACTCACTCGTTAACACACTAGTAGTTTACGATTATCCGTCAAGGAGTTCCATTGCATTAGTTACGCTGATGACATGGTGCTGCTGGGCCCGTCAGTGGGGTCGATACGTAAACTAGTTGGGAAATGTGAGGTATATGCGGCGGAACATGGACTGCGGTACAACTCCAAAAAGAGTGAAGTACTCATTTTCAGGAGTGGCAAGACCAAACCCATACATGTTCCGCCAATTATACTGAACGGTGCGGCTCTACAGGTGGTAAGTAAATTTAAGTACCTGGGGCATATTGTTACTGAAGACCTAAGCGATGATGCCGATATTGAAAGGGAACGTAGAGCGCTGGCGGTACGGGGAAATATGATTGCTCGGAGGTTTGCTCGCTGCTCCAGAGATGTCAAGATCACTCTTTTTAAGGCATATTGCCAGTCCTTCTACTCGAGCAGCCTCTGGGTAAGCCATACTCGTCGGGCTGCCAGTGATCTACGTATCCAGTATAATGACATTTTCAGGGTGCTGGTGCGTCTGCCTCGCTTTTGCAGCGCATCTAAGATGTTCGCTGAGGCGCACACGGACGGCTTTCATGCGATTATTCGCAAGAAAGTCGCTTCCCTACGACAGCGATCACGAGGCAGTCGCAACGGCATCCTGAGAATGGTTGTTGCCCGACAAGACTGCCCCATTCAGAACAGATGGATGAACATTATGATGGGTAATCCAACATAGCGTTCGGCCATTTGTTGTGAGTGAAGACATTTAATTTTAATTTTAATATTATGTAATTTAATTTATTCAAATGTGAATTGGTTTATTTTAATGTAATTTTATTTGAATTAATTTTAATTTTGATTTGATTTATTTAATTTGATTTAATTTAATTTGGTTCATTTTTATAATTTCATTTGATTTGTAATTTAATTTGATTGGACTGTTTTTAATTTTGATTTTGTTTATTAAATGTAATATAATTATTGTAGATTAATTTAATTATTTGACATGTTTAATATGGATTTTTATCTGAAATAAATGATTTAATAATAATAATAATTGCCAACCAGACGACGACTTCAAATATATAAGTGGTAGCGCTTATGATATTTATATTAATTTATTTTGCACTTTGAGTACCTATTTGTGGTTTTGAAGTTACTGTTACTGTTACTGTTAGCCTGTGTCGTCCCAGTTTTGGGCAAAGGCCTCCCCCCATGACTTCCAGGCTTCGCGATCTTGCGCTATTGTAGACCAATAGTTGCTAAAGGCGTCGAGTTCGTCCCGCCATCTCCTGCGCGGTCTGCCGCGACGCCGTCTTGCTGTATTGGGGCGCCACTTGGTGGTGATTTTGGCCCACAGCTCTTCTGGCATGCGACAGACGTGACCAGCCCAGTGCCATTTTAGTTTTGCGGCTTTATTTGCTACGTTGGCAATTTGAGTCTTGGAGCGCAGCTGTTGTCCTGTTGTTTGAAGTCGGTTTAGTTTTTTTCTGTTGGGACGATTCTACGTCATCTGTCGTCAATCTTCACATTGATCAATATTTATTAATATTTTATCTTATTTTATCTAAACTACACAAAAATAAACAAAACACTTCCCACGGATCTCTAAAAATAACCTCTTCACAGTCAACTGGACAAAGGGTTCCTGCTGTTGAAAATAATAAAAAACGCAATCAACTGTAAAAAAGCGCGCGTGCCAAAAACCTGCCCGAAAAGAAATCCTTTAAAAAGGATAACAAAATCGCTAGGATACAAGTACGTTGCGTTATAAAGAACTTATTAAGTACTCTTTTTTAAGCTATTGCATAGCTTTTATCGCGGGCCTTGAGCGTGGAGACCGAATCCAGAAATTCCGTAACGAAAATAACCTGACACCCCCCACTCCGAATGCTATACAATAGCTTTACCGCGGCAGTCTCCGAGTGCCACACGTCTTTTTTCATTTTATTTATTACTAGCAACCCGCCTCGGCTTCGCACGGTTATTATACATTTAAACCTTCCTCTTCATCACTCTATCTACAAAAGAAAACCGCATCAAAATCCGTTGCGTAGTTTTAAAGATTTAAACATACATAGGGATATAGGGACAGAGAAAGCGACTTTATTTTATACTATGTAGATGATGATAATTCAAATGATTTTTTATCATGATATATCTTTGTTTACGATGGTTTAATGAAATGAAAAAATGGGGAAAAAACACTAAAGAAGACAGGTCTTTGACCTGCCCCCGTACCCATATCTCGCTCAAGCGCCAATCGTATATCGTGTTGAGATCAGATTAAGGTGTAGATTCACTACGACAATATCTTATGATGCCATATATTGTCCCATTAAGTTTGTCTCAACTTGTAGTTATCGTATTTTGGTTTATTGAATGAGATTAATTCGTTTTCTTATATTCTTATATTCTTTATTGTACACTAAAATTTTTAGATCGATGATTTATAAAATATATGTACAAAGGCGAGCTTAACCCTAAAAAGAGTTTTCTTCCAGCAAACCCTTGAGGAGAGAGAACTGTCACATGAGCAAATAGGTTTCAGTGTACGGTTACGGTTTGACAAGAAAATATCAGCAACTATAATCATAAATATCTAAAATAAATATCAATAACAAAATATATAAATATAATAAATACACAAATAAATATATCTATACCATACAAAACTATAAGGAGTAATACAAACATAAATACTAATAAACCGATGCTATAAGGAAAGATAATGTTTTTTAACTCTTGTTTTAAATATATCGAGTGAGGGACTGGCGCGAATAGTGTGGGGGAGAGAATTCCAAAGCTTAACTGCCTGTACAGTAAACGAACCACCATAACGAGTGGATGTGTGGGTGGGTATTTTGAGAAGTAGCGATTTCGAAGTCCTGCACTGGATGTCTGAACTGAACACTGGATGTCGTTTTCTTGTCTGAATCGACAATAACTAGACAGTATCACATTAGTCGCAGTGAAGCTATAGCTTAATTTGAGCTCAACACGATATACGATTGGCGCTTGAGGGACATATGGGTAGGGGGGCTGGTATAACACGCAGTACTAAGAGCTAGTTCATCATCATCATCATCATCAGCCCATCACGTTCCCACTGCTGGGACACGGGCCTTCTCTCATAGAGAAAGAATAGGCCATAATCAACCACGCTGGCCCAGTGCGGGTTGGTGAATGTCACATGTCCTTGACTTTTTGTGAATAATTCTTGGACATGCCGGTTTCCTCACGTTGTTTTCCTTCACCGTTTTAGAGCGAATGTTAAATCCGCACATAGCTTAAGAAAGTCAGTGGTGCGGGGCCAGCAGGATTCGAACTCGGGTGCGTCGGATCGAAAGTCACAGCTCCCACTGAGCCACACTCACTCTAAGAGAGCTCTAAGAGCTAGTTAGTTACTGCAAATGCTAATATTAAAGTTCATGTACGTTCAGTATTTAAACAACATTTTTGTTGATAAATATGTTTTTCAAATCCAGCTTTTCACAAATTCGTAATCGGAACCGCGAGCATATTAAAATGAGCCCAAACACTAGTAGTTTACAATTATCCATCAAGGAGATCCATTGCCCGCCTTCCGTCTCCATCATCAGATCAGCTGGCTGTCACCATAATATTGCATTGTCATCGGATTTCGACAAGTATGCAAAATTTCAACTCCGTAGGATAAGAGGAAGTGGTTCTAATTCAACTTGCAAGATTTGACCCAAACATTGCAAGTTAAATTACCCATTGTTTCCCGGGATAACAAGTATGTCCTTTTCCAGGGCCTAAAGAATACACATAAGAAATTTCATCAAAATCTGTTTAGTAGTTTTTGCATAATTGAGTAATAAACGTCCATCCATACTCACAAACTTTCGCATTTATTATATTAGTAGGATGGTCACAGTCAGTCTTCTTGTGACCAAAAATAATGTTGCTTGTTATATTAACCGTGGTCACGGTAAGTCTTCTTTGTGACAAGAAAGGCTCATTGTATTGGTTTTGGTCACGGTCAATCTTTTTGTGACCAAAGAGGCTGTGAGCTTGTTGTATTGACTATGGTCATGGTCAGTCTTATAGTGACCAATAAGAATATTGCTTGTTTACCTATATGTGACAAGAATATTGCTTGTTATAATGACCGTGGTCATGGTCAGTCTACTTGTGACCAAAAGAGCTGAAACTTATTGACTTACCTATCGAAGCACCGGTGTGGGTTCCAGCATTCATCACGACTGGACCCGCTGGCGTGTTCGTCTGAAAACAGTAAAATAAGTTTAATAATTGTACTACGTTATACTTTATTATATACTGTAGTTTTTTATGTTACTGGTACAGTCAATTTTTTACTGTTCCTATAGCAAAACAGGTATCAGCTGAAAATCAGCGCCGAGTTGTGTAAAACTCTCGGCACTTTATGCTGAGCTGAGCCCATTCGGCACATATATTTAATATTTAAGTTTTATTTTTTGTTTGTCGTTTTTGTATGTCGATAAATGGTTTTTCTTTCTTTCTTTCTTTCAATATAAAGTTTTATGCGTTGGGAGGTTTTTTTATCTTTTATTGATCTATGTTTGGCAACCGTGTAGTTTTTAAGCTATTGCATAGCTTCTATCGCGGGCCTTGAGCGTGGAGACCGAATCCAGAAATTCCGTAACGAAAATAACCTAACACCCCCCACTCCGAATGCTATGCAATAGCTTTACCGCGGCAGTCTCCGAGTGCCACACGTCTTTTTTTATTTGAGAAAATATTTTTTTGTTCAAACTGTAGCTCTTGCAAAAATAGATATACATATTCTGTTTCTATTTTCTTAAAAATGTACTCGATGTGTCCTCAGTGTTATCATATTTATTATAAGAAAATGCGGATATTTTTTATTTAAATTTAAATATATTTTTAATTTTAATTAATTTTACATTTGCTATCTACCATCCCTATTATATTATTCTAACAACAACCTACATAATATTCAGCAGAATTACACTACATACTTTCATTGCGTTTCAGGTTTGCGATGAATTTCCGCAACGTCACGCCTGATTCCATTACATTCCAAAGGTACATAATCTGAAGGTCCCAATTTGGCCAAACCCTGTATAATGTTGTTTCTTCTATTTCAAGAGAAGGTAATCAGTTCGAACTGTTTGCCTAAAATTTCCTAGCGCCTCGAGATTAGCATTTGGTCAAGGTCAGAGGAGGATTATGTTATAATAACAACTAATGTAATACGGCTTGCTGCCCTCAGGGCGCGCGAAGTTCCATTGTGTCACGTTAAGAAAATAGGCTTGTTAAAACCACCGGATCAAGTAAAATGTAACGGCAAAAAATAGCTTTATATTGCCTAAAATAGTAAATGAAAAATATCACTAAATAAAAAATATATAATCAACAAAAAATAGTAAATTATCACCAAAGTAAGCTCCGTAGTATGTAAACACCAGACCTACTTAAGGACCGCCGACATAGTATTAAGTACTAGAAGAGAAGAGAAGAAGAGAAGAGAAGAAGTCATCATGTAGCCGTAAGAAAATACACACGTATCCACAGTACCGGCCTTTCACTAAGACCCACCATCACCATCATTTCCACCTACTCCACATGTTGACCCTACCACAACTATTTAGCATCCCTATATGGCGACCCCTACATCCCTACAGCTTCATCAAAAGTCTCGCTCGTCACCCGTTCATGACGCTTTCCCTACTTGACCTTCACTCCGCTGCGGAAGACGCCGGCTCGCTTTGCTCGCCACCTCCCCCTTCGCTCCACTCGGCCTCGTAGACTCGCTTCATTCAGGACCTCCATCGCGAGCTTCTGGCTCCGCACTTGTTACATACACTCTAGAGGTAAGAGCGAGTTGGACCACGGGAGAGTGAGGTGCGGCAATTCGGGTAAGATTTGGTGGTCATTTACTTATTTTTTTTTTATGTAACTGAATGACGAGACGATCTGGTCATACGCCTGCCCATAACAGACGGCCTCTCGCATACGCGAAACCTACCACCGTTGAAAACCAATCATGGTTAGACTCATTTGAAGACGCTTTCACGTTACGTTATCGTATATCGTCTATTCAAATCTCGTTGTACAATGGAACCGAGCTTCTCTTTGTTCTGTAGTACTCTAATTAGGTAGCATGCTGCCTCATGGCTACATGTTAACCCCCGGTAACAAGGCCTTGCCGAGGGAACTGATAAAGTTTGCGTAAAGAGAGAGAAGGACTATTGAAACTGGAGATATTACGTCAGCCTCTGTGGTGTAGTGGTTGGGCAGGTTGGCTCAAATCTCATACAACACTGAGGTTACGGGTTCGATTATTCGCTACTTTGTAGAAAACCAAAAAATTGTAACAAAATCTCTAAAAATGCCCCTCAGTTTCATGCCGTATATTCTAAGTGGTGGTTCTTTCTCCGATGCAGTGGTAAAGTCATTGTAATAATTGACTTTCATAAGTGCGGCAAGTACGGCAAGCCGTCATCAATTTATGGTTGACACCCCTCCTGCTCGCACCAAGCGCTTTGCTTCGACCTTCATAATGCGAACGGCCAAGGAGTGGAACTCTCTGCCGGCATCTGTGTTTCCGGATAGCTATAATCTGGGTGTCTTTAAGACAAGAGTGAACAGGTTTCTTCTAGGCGAGCAGATTAAATAAAAGCTTGTAAATTTATGTTATCGCTTTTCTTTCACACAAGCCTAAAGAATACATTGTGTTTTTAATTTATTATATTTTGTTAATTTTTGAGAATAAAAACTATTTCATAATAGGCAACTTAGAGATATAAATAAAGATGAGAGCGAGTGTGGCTCAAGGGGAACTCGTGCCCCTTTCGATCCGACGCACCTGGGTTCGAATCCCGACTCGGCCCTGCACCAATGACTTATAGTTAATTGCAGATTTTGCACGCTCGCTCTTAAACCGTGAAGGAAAACATCGTGATGAAACCCGCTTACGCGCTTTGGAGTGGTAGACTCTGGTCGTGGTTTAATACCACCCACCGAAAAAGCCATGCCGTCAAGCGACCTAGTCGTGTTTCGGGATGATGTTCGGTGAACCATCGGGGAGACGGGTCTGAGCAGCCGCTCAACTGCCATCTCTCTCTAGATCTATGTGTTCCATCTTAGGCCACATCATCGCTTCATAGATCTAATACGCGTAAAAAAAATAGATTAAAGACTTGTTTTGGTACAAAGGGAACTGTTATGCAAAGTAAATATACTTACAGAGAAAATATGCTATAATGATATATTTATTTAGCATCTGTGGTGTAGTGGTTGGGCAGGTTCGCTCCAATCTCATACACCACTGAAGTTGCGGGTTTGATTCCCGCGACAAGATAAATGTTTGTAAAAAGAACAAGGGAATTTCAGTAAACTAAAATTTTAAAAAAACCCTGTAAAAAGTTAAAATGGCTCAGCCAATTTTGATAAACCATGTCTTAAAAACCACCGTTAGAAAACCTGCTTTGAAATAAAAAAAACACATCCAAATCGGTTCACCAGAGCTAGACAGACACACATAGTGGTCAAAGATATATCACCCCACATTTTTGCATCGGAGGTTAAAAAGAACAAGCATTTGTTTCTTGTCTGGGTTTTGTGGGACCATGGTCCTCATTAACACTCGTTCTAAAAACAGTGAAGGAAAACATTCAAAAAAATTCAAAGACATGTGACATCCACCAACCCGCACTGGGCCAGCGTGGTGGATTATGGCCCACACTCTCTCTACGAGGGAAGGCCTGAGTCCCAGCAGTGGGAACGTAATGGGCTGATGATGATGATGATGGTCCTCATAGTTCCTGGTTGCCTAGATACAGGGAATCCTAGTTAGGGACCAAGATCTAATTAGGTATGTTTTTGCTTTTTATTTATTTACGGTCTATGGGTGTACGTACCTATCTAGAAACAAGATCGTTATTTAGGTATTTCCTAGCCGTTCTTAAAACATCTGGTAGGTTAAGCAACGTTGCAGCGGTCGCAACTTGGATGGGTGACCGTTAGTTTGGTATTTACTTCTGAGCGCTACCTACCGTGCCATCGGTCCCGGTTGTCTTAGGTCGTCAACAGTCGTTAGGACATGTCGGAGGCCTTCGGGTGGTCTAAAACCTCCGACACTAGGGTTGGCCTCAACCTACTTAAAGTAGGTCTGTCTTTCCATGACATCCGTTCCGCGGCTGGGTTAACCCTCGGCGCTCGTAAAATGTTGTTTCTTAAATCTACATAAATCTGTAATTTACAAACAAACACCCTTCAGTGTGAGTTATTTTATATGTATATTTAGTTACCAGTAACTAATTTACATCTATTTACATGGAATCTGATGAAACCTACCTATCCTAACAACGTCTACAAACGGCATCATAAAGCGAAAACAAATATCAGCGCCATCTATCAGATTCCAGTTAAAGTATTACGTTGCATATCTGCCGTGATAAGCTGTGAACTGTGAAGTAAAACTACGAACCGTGAAGAAATTACCTTGCTTATTGTCAACGTAGTTCTAGAACATTCTAAGAGATGGCGTCTTTTGAAATATGACAATAAGGGGTGGCAACTAAGATTTTTGGGTTCTAAAATTATTAATAATTTAATTCCCGTGACGGGATACATTTTTCTGAATAGAAAAAGAATCGCAAGCATTTTATTCATGTCTGGGTGTTGTGGGACCATGGTCCTCGTAGTTCCTGGTTCCCTAGATATAGGAAATTCTAGTTAAGGGCCAGCCCCCGTACCTATATCTCCCTCAAGCGCCAATCGTATATCGGGTTGAGCTCAGTTTAGGGTATAGATTCACTGCGACAATATTTTATGATGCCATTTATTGTCCCATTAAGTTTATCTCAACTTGTAGTTATCATATTTTGGTATAAATGAATAAGATTAATTCGATTTCTTGCGTGAATCGACAACAATTAGTCGGTATCTTATTTGTCGCAGTGAAGCTATACCTTAATTTGAGCTCAACACGATATACGATTGGCGCTTGAGGGACATATGGGTACGGGGGCTGGATTTATGTATCCGATTTTATGTATTTATAATTTAGTTGATAGAAATTTGTTCTAGCTCAATGACCAAGACGAACTTTGGGTTACCTGACTTTGGGAAGCCGAGACGTTTTATTACCTACTTAAATAGATAGATATATTTATAAGCATACCTAGTTGCAATCCATAAACAGTAATATAACGGCATAAATGTGTATTGTAATTAAATGTTTATATTATAAATAGTTATATTATCGGGCTCGTTTATTACGCTGAACGTAATGAACGAGTCCGAAAGAGGGTAGACCGTTTTGTTTGCCCTTAGAAAAACCACATACCCGCACATACTTCAGTTCATTCGTGATCACGGCGCTTGTAACTGTGCCGAAATATCGAAAACTCAAAACAAATTATATACTGGAGACTTTGGGTCCGTGGGGACCGGGAGCTCATCGTATTTTCTAAAGTCTGTCAGAGCGCCTGATCGATGCGACGCGTGACCAAAATTCTGGGACTTATTTGGCTCAGCGTATCAGTACTGCAATCCAACGGGGCAATACTGCCAGCATCTTTGGTACGCTGCCAACTAAGAATGTTCTAATGAGAAAAGCATACTACACTGTTCGTAATTACATAGAAGACAAAGATGCTTGGAACATTCCACTTCTGCAAAGTAACCAACTGGTACATAAGAAACATAAAATAGTAAAAACCCCAAAAAAATTTAACAAAATGTCTAAAAAAAATGCCCCTCAGTTTCTTGCCATATCTTCTGAGTAGTGGTTCTTTTTCCGATACGGTGGTAGAGTCATTGTGATAATTTGACGTTCATAAGTACGTCTGTGATGCCGGTGAAAATGATTATAGAGATTTTGAGTGGGTTGGAGCATTTGAGCTATCTATAGGCCTTTAATGGTCTATGGGTTGTCCAATTGCTTCTCCTTGTAAGTACACTCGAGAGCAATGAATCCGGGTCACTTAAAGAATCCTAAAAATCTCGGAAACTAAAAATGCTAGGTTAATGCAATAAATTGTATTTAATAGACAATGTAATACTCCTTAAATGAAGGTATTAAAACTTCTTAGTTATTGTAAAGTTATATCATAAAAAAATCAAATTTGAAAAAGGGCCACTTTCGTAGATGGAACTACGAAATTACAGCATTTGGTTTTGCTTTTGTTTGTAATCTGTCATTTATGTGGGTACATAAACCATGTTGATAGTGCTCTATATTCATTATTCAAGCTGAAATTATGTCGCTTACGCCTGAAGAATGCACCAGAATACTTACAATGCTGGAAACCGGCCGGAGTCAGCGCGATACAGCCAGGACTGTCGGTGTGTCGCTGTCAACAGTACAAAGAGTTCTCCGACGTTACGAAGAAACTGGTTCTAACCTACGCAGACCAGGAACGGGCAGAACCAGGTGTACCACAGCACGAGAAGACCGATACTTGGTGAACACCATGCTTCGAAATCGCTTTCTCACAGGAACTGAACTCACCAATCAGTTTCGACGCCTCGGAGGAAGTAACCCAAGTGCATGGACAGTAAGACGTCGGCTTGCTGAATCTAACTTAAAACCCCTTAGACCTGCAAACGGCCCTAAACTGGAGCGTGGGCATCGTATTTCGAGACTAAGATATGTCCAGAGCCACGTAAATTGGAGTATTGAAGATTGGTCAAAAGTTATGTTCTCCGACGAATCAAAATTTATGCTCTACAAGCACGATGGAAGACACAGAGTGTATCGAAGACCAGGGGAAAGATTCAAGCAAGCATGCATCGAAGAAAAAGTAGCCTACGGTGGTGGGTCTGTACTTGTGTGGGCCGGAATTTCTTCTGAAAGTCGCACAGAGCTGGTGATCATAGAAAACGGCTCTTTAACTAGCGTAAGATATGTGGAAGAAATCCTCAATGATCACGTTGGTCCATTTATGGTCAATTTAGGTGAGGATGCTATATTTATGCATGACAATGCCCGACCTCATACAGGTAGGATTGTGAATGACTACCTTCAAGAGATGAACATTACTCGTATGGAGTGGCCAGCGCGCAGCCCGGATATCAACCCGATCGAGCATGCTTGGGACGAGCTAGGCAGATGCGTAAAACAACGAAACCCTCCCCCAATCACGCTTCGTGAGCTCAAAATTGCTCTCACAGAGGAATGGGAGAATATTCCCCAAAATCGTATAAGGAACTTGGTGTACAGCATGCCAAACCGCGTAAACGCAGTAATGGAAGCACGAGGAGGCAATACGAAGTATTAAAATTCAAGAAAATCGTAATAAAGTTCAAAAATTTCATGTTTCCTATTTTTGTTTTAAGGAGAGATCAGCAGTTTTTTTCTTTATGTAATTTTGTGTTAATAAAATGTATGGTGACTCATATTTTTTTTACTTTCATTTAAGGAGTATTACATTGTCTATTAAATACAATTTATTGCATTAACCTATCATTTTTAGTTTCCGAGATTTTTAACATTCTTTAAGTGACCCGGATTCATTGCTCTCGAGTGTAGTTAGTTTAGTTTTAGTAAGTAGAGTGTATTAATTTTCAGTAATAAAGGCATTGCCCATTAAAAAAATATACGAAACTAAATATTACTACGTACTATGGCTATGGAACACTAGCTGCGCCCTGCGGTTTCATCCGCGGTCTCCCGGGATAAAAAGTAACCTATGTGTTATTCTGATGTGTAAGCTATATTATTGTAAAGTTTCATCAAAATCCATTCAGTAGGTTTTGCGTGAAAGAGTAACAAAGGTACATCCATACATCCATACATCCATTCTTACAAACTTTCGCGTTTATAATATTAGTGGGATGAGGATGATGATTATTTCTTCACTTATTTTAATTCTATATATATTTTAATTCTCCTATTAATTCTCCTATTAGTTCTCCTATTAATTGTCCTATTAATTCTCATATTAATTCTCCTATTAATTCTCCTATTAATTCTCCTATTAATTCTCCTATTAATTCTCCTATTAATTCTCCTATTAATTCTCCTATTAATTCTCATATTAATTCTCCTATTAATTCTCCTATTAATTCTCCTATTAATTCTCCTATTAATTCTCCTATTAGTTCTCCTATTAGTTCTCCTATTAATTGTCCTATTAATTCTCATATTAATTCTCCTATTAATTCTCCTATTAATTCTCCTATTAATTCTCCTGTTAATTCTCCTATTAATTCTCCTATTAATTCTCCTATTAATTCTCCTATTAATTCTCCTATTAATTCTCCTATTAATTCTCCTATTAATTCTCCTATTAATTCTCCTATTAGTTCTCCTATTAATTCTCCTATTAATTCTCCTATTAATTCTCCTATTAATTCTCCTATTAATTTTCCTATTCATTCTCCTATTAACAATAAATAAATAAATCTCACTCGCACTTCTGGTTTGAAATTAGTTAATTTTAATTACCTATACTTATGTTTTTTTTCATTTCATTGCTCATTGTTATATTTTGAAACATTTTAGAAGAGTTGAAAAAGGAGACATCCCCGCAGAGTTTCTTGGTGCTCTTAAGATCTTCTCTAGCGGGCGTATTTCCGAAGCACTGGTAGAGTCAGTTTTCGCATTTCTTTTCTGGGCCCGGACTTCAATTTGAGTATAGGAAAGAAATGGATAGACATGATTACCTATTTTTTCAAAGTCATGTTAAACTTAAGTTACAATGTTTAACCGACTTCAAAAAAGGAGGAGGTTCTCCATTCGACGGTATGTTTTTTTTATGTTTGTTACGCGATTACTCCTCCAATTATGAATTGATTTTGATAATTCTTTTTTGTTTGGTAGGTCATACTTCAGAGGTTAGAGAGGTTCCATATAAATTTTACCGAAATTGAATCAGCACTTTTTGAAAAAATTAACAAAAACAAAAAATATAAGTTTAGTCTTGAAGTCGGTTCTAGTTTTTCTCAAAAAAAAAATTAAATAAATAAATAACGGCCAACGATCACATACATAGATCCTGACCCTTAACTAGGATTTCCTGTATCTAGGGAACCTATATGTATATGAGGACCATGGTCCTACAACACCTAATTATTACCAATTATTGACATGTATTATTTTAAATTTGATTGTGTTTATGAAGTTAAGCATTTATATGCATATTTCATAAATGATATTTGACTTTGACTTTTTTAGATCTTGCATGGTAAATAGTGTATAGGTAGGTATATAAGTGTTTCTTCGAAGAATTGTTTTCATAAGCTGCCATTGTTACTTGGCTTATCAGAAATTCGCAGACCACCTGCTTCAGAAGAATCAAAGAAACCTTATTGTGTATACGTGTTGTGCGTCCCGCTGGTAGAGCTGGAGTGTTATTATTTTGAAAAGTGTTTAATTATAGGTCAACGGAATATCAAACGTAATATCAGGCCTAGCGCACTGTAAGTACGAAGCTACAAGTACATAGCCGGACACCGTCGGCGGGTCGCGCGTCGTTACACTTGCCGCGTCAGAAGAGATAAGAGCTATGCGTTAGAATTAGAGGCGCTCTGTAGGTTAATATGACTGGTAGGTATGCAGCGCTACGCGAGCTGAATTGAATTTTATTGCGTCATAGCAAGAGTCGCTATTGGTTTAAATTTCTTTGCGGAGTAATGCTTCTGTCCCTTAGTATTCTGTGATAATATAAAGTTTCTGTCCTTCTCATAACGCATTTAAAATGTACTCAGACGCCAAGTTCGGAATGGAAATCGGGATGGTAGCATATACCTTAAATACATAGGCTTCTTTTTATCATGGGAAACCGCGGCGCGAAAGTTTGTTAGTGTGTTAGTGTGTTTGTTACTTCTTCACGCTGTAACGGCTCAACGAATTTGAGTGAAATCCGGAATGGAGGTAGCTTATACCTTGGATTAACACATATGCTTCTTTTTATCCCGGGAAACCGCGGTGCGAAAGTTTGTTAGTGTGTTAGTGTATAATTATGTGTGTAAGTGTGTTTGTTACTTCTTCACGCTGTAACGGCTCAAAGGATTTGAGTGAAATTCGGAATGGAGATAGTTTATACCCGGAATTAACACATAGTCTCCTTTTAATCGCGGAAAACCGCGGTGCGAAAGTTTGTTAGTGTGTTAGTGTATAATTATGTGCGTAAGTCTGTTTGTTACTTCTTTACGCTGTAATGGCTTAACGGATTTGAGTGAAATTCGAAATGTAGATAGCTTATACGTTTGCTCGCCTGATGGTAAGCGCCACACCTGGCGACAAAAATTGCAGTGCCACCCAGAACTTTTAATACCTTAACAAGAACTGCGTAGCACTGCATTGCGCTCATCACCCCGAGACATCAGATTAAGTCTCAAATGCCCAGTAATTTCTTAGCAGCTTTCAATACAGGTCAAAACACATGATTCTAGCCGGTAAAAACCAACATGTGGTATCAAGTATTAATGCCAGGTCCGGTGCTCCTAATACCCATACTCATTATGACTACCAAGGGTAATCACCAGACGCCAAGCAACGGTAGTGACACAAATTCTGACGTCATAGTGACCTATTCCAACCACGCTGAGGCTAATAGAAACTCTGATCGAGTACTTGTGGTCACTGAAAAGAGCCTTGAAGGTACTTTAGTGGAGTTTACCACTGTAGGGGAAACAAGGAGGGAGAAGCCGACAAGACGGAAGGATAGCGAGCCCAGTGACGCAGAAGAGGTACGTAAGTGCATAACCTTGTCTGCAGGCTGTATGTCCCTGACAATTACACTCGGCACAGGGCCAGCCGTAGGCACAGGCTCTTCTCTGTCCCCGGTAGTCGCACTGTGGCCCGAGCCGAAACTCCAATATGTCGTACCCTGCATACCCTCAATGCATTCCTTGATGCCAATACTAATTGCGATATATTTTGTGACAAATGGCGTTCCATTTTATTACTAATTCTGACATTCTGTGAAAAAGTATGACATTTTTATTTTTATTTTTTATTATTGCTGTTATATTTAACTTAACATTTGTATTTTCAACTTGACATAATATATTGTAATGAAATGTAATAATTATTATTCATACCTATAATTGATTTCTTTTTATTGTAATTTATTTTGTATTTTAATATCTGACATAATGTAATTTAATTAATTGGAATTGTTTTTATGTAATATCTAAAATAATAAGTGTAATTGGCTTGTGCCGTTCTTATTTTAATAATTAATAAATAATTAAATAATATATCTAATCTAACACAAAAATCTATTAATATTATAAATGTGAATGTGTGTGTGTGTGTGAGAGAGGGAGTGTGAGTGTGTTTGTGTGTATTTGTTTTTTTTTACATAGGTTTATGTTTGGCCACTATATCGCCTGTTGTGAAGCGATGATGTGGCTTAAGATGGAGCACATAGATCTAGAGAGATACGGCAGTTGAGCGGCTGCTCAGATCCGTCTCTCCGATGGTTCACCGAACATCATCCCGAAATACAACTAGACAACTAGGTCGCTTGACGGCATGGCTTTGTTCGGTGGGTGGTATTGCAACCACGGCCAGAGCCTACTACTCCAAAGCGCGTAAGAGGGTTTCATCACGATGTTTTCCTTCACCGGTTTTAGAGCGAGTGTTAAATCCGCACATAACTTAAGAAAGTCAGTGGTACGGGTCCAGCGAGATTCGAACTCGGGTGCGTCGGATCGAAAGTCACACGTGCTCTCATTGAGCGACACTCGTTTTTAAACAAAATATCTGTTGAAAAAAATATTTTTCAAGACAAGCTTTTAACAAATTCATAATCGGAACCGCGAGCAGATTAAAACCACCATACACCAGTAGTTTACTATTATACGGAAACCGGCATGTCCAAGAATTTTTCACAAAAAATCAAGGACATGTGACATCCACCAACCCACACTGGGCCAGCATGAAAGATTATGGTTTATTTTCTCGTTTTGAGAGAAGGCCCGTGTCCCCCAGCAGTGGGAACGTGATGGGCTGATGACGATGATGATGATGATGATGATGATGATGATGATGATATTGTTTTATAGCCTCTTCAAGATCAAGAGCTGGAGCAAGAACAGGAAGACGTGGTATTTGTTCCGAATGAACGAGAGGATGAAGTCATTCGGAACGAGGCTTACCTTCAACATGAAGGAGTGAACATCCAGGACATTATGGGTGGTCAGAAGACTGTCCAGGATGTACTGGCAGCGAAAGATACGAGGGTGGAGACAGGTAAGCGCCATTTGAGAACCATATTCAATTCAATTCAATTCAATTCTTTTTTGCAATCCTGTTGGACGCAGCAATTTACAATATATTACAATAAGTTTAACTCGTGGCAGGTCTCTCGTATGCGGGAGGCCGTCTTAGGTACCACAGATTTAGAAAGAAAGAAAGAAAGAAAGAAAGAAAGAAAGAAAGGAAGAAAGAAAGAAAGAAAGAAAGAAAGAAAGAAAGAAAGAAAGAAAGAAAGAAAGAAAGAAAGAAAGAAAGAAAGAAAGAAAGAAAGAAAGAAAGAAAGAAAGAAAGAAAGAAAGAAAGAAAATAAGTTTATTATTAAACCATTTCATACTAAAATACAGAGGTGATGTAGTTAAATGAAATAAGATGGTCATAAAAGGACACAACTCAGCATAAAGCGCCATGACAGCGCGCTGATTTTCAGTTGTGCCCTTTTTCGTGACGAGCAGTTGCAAATTAACTTATAAGTAGGTATTATTATTATATATATATATATATACATATATATATATATATATACATATATATATATATGTATATATATATATATATATACATATATATATATATATATTAGCCTGGTTTGTCCCACTGCAGGGCAAAGGCCTCCCTACCCTTTTTCCACTCCTCACGGTTTAAGGCTTTTTGTATCAGTAGGCATTTACATAGAAATAAATTTACATAAGCAGGTTACAGATACAGTTCTAATTATGTACTATTTATTTATTACTAGCGACCCGCCCCGGCTTCGCACGGTTATTATACATATAAACCTTCCTCTTCAATCACTCTATCTATTAAAAAAAACCGCATCAAAATCCGTCGCGTAGTTTTAAAGATTTAAGCATACATAGGGATGTAGGGACAGATAAAGCGACTTTGTTTTATACTATGTAGTGATAGTAAAGAAGTTAAGTCAGTCAGAGTGGTACGTATGTCAATTAAAGAGAGAAAAAAAAGATTTGCCAGTTATTCTGCTGCGAAGCAGTAGTGTGTAATAATTACTGTGTTACGGTTCGAAGGGCATTGTAGCCAGCACACTGGGCATATGAGATTTAATATCTGATGTCTCTGGGTGATGAGCGCGATGAAGTCCTACGCAGTACTTTTTATAGTTTTCAAAGTTCTGGGTACTGCAATTGTTAAGGGCAGGCGTGGCGCTTACCATCTAGCGCAAGACTTGCTCGTCTTACTCAGTTCCATTAAAAAAATCTATTATATATTTGTTCTTATATGCTTTTCATTCATAATATGTTTATTCACGTATATTAACTAATGCCTCGTATGTACACCACCAAACGACATTGTTTCTCATACCTGGTCCATCCATCCAAAGATTGTCTGGAAGAAATCGCTCTACATGATAAGCCCATTGTACTTCAAACTAATGTATTGTGTCATTATTATTTATTTTTTATATTGTGTGTCTATTTGGTGTGCAATAAAGTGTTATTGTATTGTATTGTATTGTATTATATTGATTGATTGAAATATACAATTTGTGTATTAAATTATACAAGCTACGCCTCGCGGTTTCATCCACAGTTTCCGGGGATAAAAAGTAGCCTATGTGTTATTCCAAGTCCTAAAGTACGTACATACCAAATTTCATCGAAATCGGTTCGGTAGTATGTGCGTGAAAGAGTAACAAACATCCATACATCCATACATACAAACTTTCGAGTTTATAATATTAGTAAGGATTTCAGAATCTCCAAACACCGACATCATATTCGTAATGGGCAAAAACAACGAGAACGTAGAACACGTAGAGAAGAAACCAGCGCAAAAATATGATTGGCCATACGACGAGCACCACAAAAGCGCCGAAACATCCACCCGTCCACTAAAACTCAAATGCGCAAACTTAACCTGTAATAATTCCATAAAATCCGTTTGCGGAGCGAAGCTAGACAAAGATAAATGGAAATATAGACTGTTCATAAATGATTGCTACTTTAGGAAAGTCAATTGTGGATTTAGGAACGCCATTAATAGTAAGTATATATATATATATATATATATATATATATATATATATATATATATATATGTATATGTAGATATATATATATATATTGGCGCAAAGACGCTAACAAACTTCAAAAACTGTTAAAAATAACAAAGTGATAACTATTAGTTTACTACTAATAGTTTTAATTGCATAACTACTGTTTAGAATCATCAATTCATTGTTGAATGATGAAATTCACTACTTTTATGTTAACTTCTTATTTAACTGATTAAGTTAACTGTTTAAACCTTAAAACATCATTTTGTAACATTGATTAATTGTTAAAATTGAACTAAGACACTCGCAAGCAAGTTTGAATAGGTTTTGAAAACAAGGTTTGTGCCTTAGGTTTGGTATAAATACGACCGCCCGATCGCAGCTCAGTCTGACTAGAGCGGCCGGACTGTTCGGAGCTCTTAAATTGTAATTGTAACAAATTGCAATTACAATTGAAGAAACTGAATAAATACAAACTATGACTACCTGCAAGCCTTTCATTCCTGAAGGATGAGCGATCACCATGATGATGATGACAGTGACGTCAGCCGTACCGACGTACGACACACTATACAGGGTGGAATTGAATTCGATGTTTTTTCGAAATGTATGTAGGTACTCAGTATGGACAGCGTGAGCTTTAGATTGAATATGAAGCGTTAAATAAAAAATATATGACCAAAAAATAATATACAATGAATTTATTAGTAAAAAAATTACAGTCACAAAAAAAGACAATGAATTTATTAGTAAGAAACACAAAAAAAGAAACTATTAATAAGATACTAAACTATGTACAACTAGAAATTTATATACAAGTGGTGACCATGCGGCAAGGTGCCAAGAACGCTGGCTGCATTCCCGCGTTGAATGGCTAAAGCTAATCTTTGAGCCAGGAATGAGCCAGCCCTTTTGTCACCTGCAGCTTCGACAAGACGTGGGCAAATTTTTTTATATAAATGTTTGGTGCCCGGACCTCATGGACCAAAGGTTTCGACACCAAGCGGCGCAAAAATGTAATGACTGCAGAGTGAAGCATATTTCCGCCGCTTGGCGTCTTCGGCAGCCTCCGCCGCGGCTCCGGCCTTTGACACCGATCCACTGAGGTGAGAAGGAGCCAACGTATCGACGCAAGTTGCGTCCCATACGAGGGCTCGACCACGCTCCCAGGGGATCGCCGACATCCCGTCCGGACGCTTACCATAATCGCGAACGACCCCCACCGGTTCTAGCACCGAAGGGATGTTGACATATAATTGACAATTACCTAGGTGAAATGTCTATTTCACTAAACAGGATACGCGCGGCGAGGCGTGGGTGCACGGCGCGGCTCCTACTAGCCTCCCTGCGTCGCTACGTTTCATTCACATTCATTCATTGACATTTCAGCTAATTGTCATTTATATTTTGGCCAACTATTATTAGTTTTATTTTTTTAATTTAACACTATAAATTTATTCTAAAACACGGACTGAGTATATTATTATACATTTCGGAATATCGAATTCAATTCCACTGTGTATTATGTCAAACACAATAATATAAATGTTTGTTTTTAAGGATATAAGGAAGTACCCACAGATAACTGCAAAAATATTGGGGCGCATACAAACCGGAAACCTTTCTCCTTTAAGCCGACCAGCAAATTCGACATAAAGCCTGTACAAGTCAATAACACCAGAAGAACATCGTCTTCTAGAAGGTAAACAATGTGGTAGATTTTTCAAAGTTCAAGGTTCAACAAGTTCAAGTACAAGTACAAGTTCTATCTCTGTTTGTTCTTGTTATGTTTTTGGTGTACAAAAAAATGGTAATAAACCAACCAATCAATCAACAAGTAATGGAGCGCAGTATCCTCGGAGTGAAACTTACGGACCGCATTAAAAACACCACACTGCGCTCTCAAAGTCAAATTATAGACGTCACCCAAAAATTAAATTATTATTTTATATTGATTTTGATTTAAAATTATTTGTTGACATATTGATTATTGTATTGATTTTATTGACATTATTGATTATTTTATTTTGACATTTTTAATGAAACAAATTGATTAATTACTTACTAACATTTTATGAACTTGCATTTTTACTAACAAATATGGATAATTATGTCTGAATTATTAATAAATGAATTGAATTGAATTGAAAAAGCTGCCGGCTTAAAGTGGGACTGCGCTGGACACATTTACCGCATGCCGAACGAACTTTGGGCCAAAATAACAACAGAGTGGTCCCCTAACAACGGCCGACGGCCCCGCGGCAGGCCTCGACGGAGATGGCGGGATGACCTGGACTCCTTCATGAAAGACTGGACGAAAATAGCGAAGAGCCGTGAAACGTGGAAGAATGAAAGGGAGGCCTTTGCCCTGCAGTGGGACATTTTAGGCTCTAAATAATAATAATAATAGTAATAAGGTTCAAAGGTCCTTTATTCAATTTTGGTATTAAGTCAATTATCACCATGACTGACTCTATCACCGTATAGGAAAAAGAACCACTCAGAAGATACGGCATTAAGCTGAAGGGTATATTTTTTAGAGTTTTTGTTTTAGTAATAATAATAATTTAGCAGGTGCCGAAATCTCATACCATAGAACGCTTTTCATCCATTAAAAAACACCTCAATAGCCCAATCATCGGGGAGACGGGTCTGAGCAGCCGCTCAACTGCCGTCTCTCTCTAGATCTATGTGCTCCATCTTAGGCCACATCATCGCTTCACATCAGGCGAGACAGTGGCCAAACATAAATCTAATAAGTGTAAAAAAAATAAAAAATCATAAGTAATTTACATATCCCTAATAATAGTCCTCGCACTTAACGGGGGCTGTCTTTGATTGCATCTTCTTAATGATGCACTTAGAGACAATCCCCGACAAGTGTTGCCCATTATATATCTAAACTAAATGCTCTAAGAGGCCTCTACGTGTTGGACTCATATCCTCGCGCAAGCCTTTCAAACGACCGGGTGTATAGCCTGTGAGAAAGAGCAACATAATAATTTATTTTATTTTAGATTTACATACATATTTGTTAACAAGCGACTTAAAATTATGTTCGTACCAATACATTGCAATTAAATTAAATTTTAAAACAATGTTTGTTTTCGACAATGATGAAGATGCTTGGAACATTCCACTTCTGCAAAATAACCAACTGGTACATAAGAAACATAACATTGTAAAAACTCAAAAAATAGTAACAAAATCTCTAAAAAAAAATGCCCCTCTGTTTTTTACCGTATCTGCTGAGTAGTGGTTCTTTTTCCGATACGGTGGTAGAGTCATTGTAATAATTGACGTTCATAAGTGCGTCTGTGATGCCAAAATGATTAAAGAGAGTTTGATTTTGATTTTGGTGCAGAGCTGAGTCGGGATTCGAACCCAGGTGCGTTGGATCGAAAGGTGCACTAGTTCCCGCTCAGCCACACTCGCTCTATTTACTTTCTGTGCAACTGTATAAGAGCAACGTCCTTATTTCCATCTTCAGGTCAATGACAATGGACATCCACGGTCGGTTCTGCTCACACCCGTGCCCTGCAACGTGTCCGGAGGATTACGAACCGGAATGCGTCGTGTCCGGGACGGGAAGGCACCGAGTGTTCGTTAACCACTGCGCTTTGGATTACAACTCGTGTTCGTTTGGAATCGGTACGTAATGTCTGGAACGGGTACATGACGTAACAGTTTAGGTACTTTACGGGTCCGGGACGGGACGGGTCCGGAAAGGTAGGACATCAAGAGTCCGGTAACCACTGCGCGTTGGATTATAACTCGCGTTCGTTCGGAATCGGTGCGTATTGTCTGGGACGGGTACATAAAGGAACAGGCTAGGGACTGTACAGGTCCAGAGTAGGATGGTTCCGGGATTGATGGGTCCGGGACGGGACGGGTCTGTTAAGGGACGGGACCGAGTGTTCGTGACATGTTTTATTGTGTCGGGGGATTTTTTAATTTTTAATCTTTAGTTTTTGTTTTCAGTGTGGCACAAGCGCCCTCTCTCGGAGTGCGTGGGCGGGAAGAAAGCGGATATGCGGCAGAACGCCGGCTTCATCGGATGGATGCAGCGCGTCGGTATTGTCGACAAGCGGGGGCGGCTGGTGCTGTCTTAATGCCTCCATTGACGCCACACTGTTTGTAGTTCCGATAGTCGCTACGATTTTTACAAGCTTTTATTAAACTTGCAATGTTTGGGTCAAATCTTGCAAATTGAATCAGAACCACTACTTATCCTACTGAGTTGAAATATTGTGTGTTGCTTTATTAAATTTGTAAGAACAACCACATTTTTAACCGACTTCAAAGAAAGGAGGAGGTTCTCAATTCGATTGTTTTGTTTTTTTTTTATTGTAACAAACAAAGTACTCCTTCATTTATGAACCGATTTGGAAAATTATTTTTGCGTGTTTACGTGAAAACGCGTTTTGGGTTCAGTACAGCTACGAAGTGGTCCCATATATATATTTTTCATCATTCGACATGTCGGATTCTGCAATTCGATCTTAGCTTGCCCATTGTCAGATCTAGCTCAACATTTGTATATATTAGTAGATCTAGGACTGAAAAAGGATTAATTTGTTACCATTTTCCTTACCGGACGATATGGTCGCACAGCGACAAAGTTCAAAAATAAATGAAAAAAAATAATATTCGACCTTGGACTTCGAAGATACATCAGAATAGAAGTAGATTTTTTTTGTTATAAAATCTATACTTGTTACAAGCCTTTATTAAAATTGCAATGTTTCAGTCAAATCTTGCAAGTTGAATCAGAACCACTTCTTACCCTACGTTGAAATTTTGCATACTTGTCAAAGTCTGATGACAATGCAATATTATGGTGACAGCCAGCTGATCTGATGATGGAAACGGAAGGTGGGCAATAGAATTCCTTAACGGATAATCGTAAACTACTAGTGTTTGGGCTCATTTTAATCTGCTCGCAGTTCCGATAACGAATTTGTTAAACGCTTGTCTTTAAATATATATTGTTCAACAAAAATCTTGTTTTATTATGTCGACACGAAGTCGCGGGCGGTTGCTAGTGCCAAATAATTCAAAAAGCGACGGAAAATCTTTTAGCTAAAACCTCAGAGAGACAGGTTATCGAAGTGCTTTAGATGCGCTAATGCAATTTTTGGACGCAGTCGCTGCTCTAATGGAGGCTAAAAGCCTATCCAGACAGATTTAGATCTACGGTTTTAGAAGGTTGGCCTTATGCTCCTAGTATAATTTTATAAATTTGAGAGTTTGTGAGAATGGATGGATGGATGGATGCTGTTTACTCAATCACGTAAAAACTACTACACAGATTTTAATGTTTTTTTTTATGTTACTGAATGACGAGGCGTGCTGGTCGTTTGCCTGATGGTCAGCAATACGGCAGCCCAAAACTTTGTTTTGCAAAATCCTGCACGGCGCTGGACTGCGCTCGTCGCTGGCTACAATGCCCTTTAAACCGAAACACAGTAATGCTTGCGCACTACTGCTTGACAGCAGAATAACTGGCAAAGCGGACGGCCATACAGACGGCCTCGGAGAAACGTACCACCAGTAATATGAAATATTGTATGTAGATACTTTAGGTCCTAGAAAAGGATACAAAACTAAAACTGAATCCCCGGGAAACTGCGGGTGAATCCGCGGGGACCAGCTAGTAATTAATACATTCATTTTCGCTCTGAGCAAAACTGGGGCTAGCTAATATCAGGCCTAGAGCACTCCGCATTGAAGCTACAAGTACATAGCCGGACATCGACGGCGGGTCGCGCGTCGTTACACGTGCCGCGTCAGAAGAGATAAGCGAATAGAAAGAGAGGCGCTCTGTAGGTTAATATGACTGGTAGGTATGCAGGGCTACGCGAGCTGAATTGAATTTTATTGCGCCATAGCAAGAGTCGCTATTTGTTTAAATTTCTTTGTGGAGTGATGCTTCTGTCCCTTAGTATTCTGTGCTAATATTAACATAAATTAACATACAAGTGAAGTTGAACAAACTCTCGAGCCCAAGTTTTTATCTTAAAAAATGTTAAAAGTATTTATTCCTGAATTATCTAACGAAGTCCTGAATATTCATGCGCCTTTGAATTATTCAAGAGACTTAATGCATCCATTGTCTTCTTCCAGAGACTTTGGACTTTAGACTTAGACTTTTGCCATTTTATACAGCGTTCAGTACTACACTAAGAAGGTTCCATAAAGAACAAAAAACTTCATCTTCTATATATACTACATATTATAGTATAATAACTATAAATTAAAAAATTTACTTGTGGTTTTATGTGTGCCGTCTGGGTGGGTAGCACCACTTTGCCAGTTATTCAGCCGCTAAGCAGTAGTGAGCAAGCATTACTGTGTTCTGGTTTGAAGGGCATTGTAGCCAGTGAAATTACTGGGTATTAAGAGACCCAACAGCTAATCGTCTCAGGGTGACGAGCGCAGTGCAGCGCCGCGCAGGATTTTGCAAAACAAGGTTCAAACGACCAGCTCGTCTCGTCATTCAGTTACAAAAAAAATAGATTTTCAAATTGATCAGACCAAAATGTCAATATATCTAACTTACAAAAGTTTTAATAAAAGCGTCAGAATCACGTCCCGTCAGTCGGTTTGAACATCTCCCCCGCCCTGGCAGGGGCGTGAAACCACTTGTGCAAAGGGGTACGAGCTGTTGTAGCCGATATGTGTGTGGACGCAGTAGTATAGATCGCGAGGTTTTACTTTTGCATGCTCAAGGCGAGATAGTGATATATCTATAAGCGATAAAAAGAAACTGATATTAAATTTTAAACTACTCATTCCGCCAAGCAGTAGCGCGCAAGCATTCGAGTTTTGACCCAGTTTTGTCCGAATTGTTTCGCGTTTTGGAGGGAATAGTGTTTCAGCGCTACAAAGAGGCTACACCGTTGTTTTTTACACTTAATAAATCTATGTTTGGCCACTATCTCGCCTAAATGCCGCTTATCCTAGTGTATAGTGTTTTATAATTTGTATATAATATGTTAGTCTGTAAGGTATATATTTTATGGACTTCTGGTAATTTTATTTTGTTAACAGTCTTATTGCCTGACATAAATTAATTTATTATTATTATTGAATTCCGGTTTTAAGGGCATTATAGCCAGCGAAATTACTGGGCATATGAATCTTGATATCTGATGTCTCGGGGTGATGAGCGCAATGCTTTTTATGGTATAAAGTTTCTGGGTTATGGGCAGGCGTAGCGCTTACCATCAGGCGATCTGCTTGCTCGTCTCATCACTCAACCACATAAAAAGTAGGTTTTAGAAGTTCTGGCGGACATTGCGATTGCAATGGGCAGGCCTGGCGCTTACCATCAGGCGAAAGATATGCTCGTCTCATCACTAAGTTCCATAAACGTGTCACATAAATATCGTAAATAATTGCAGGCTTGCCCTAGTGCGGGGAGTACTGCTAATACCCTAATATGTTATATTTTCTTTTGGCAAATAAATGATTTTTTACTTGTATTTCTATTTATAATTTTATGTTTGTTATTTTTAAGGTATGTTTGTTTATATGTAAATAAAAACCCCGAAATAAAACCTCTGAGTAGTTTCGTCAGAGAAATAATTAGCTCGCGGGCCCGGCCATGGCGCCGGGACAGGAAAAAAAAAGTATGTTTATATGCATATTTATATGGGCCCTAGTGCGGGGAGTACTGCTAATACCCTAATATGTTATATTTTCTTTTGGCAAATAAATGATTTTTTACTTGTATTTCTATTTATAATTTTATGTTTGTTATTTTTAAGGTATGTTTGTTTATATGTAAATAAAAACCCCGAAATAAAACCTCTGAGTAGTTTCGTCAGAGAAATAATTAGCTCGCGGGCCCGGCCATGGCGCCGGGACAGGAAAAAAAAAGTATGTTTATATGCATATTTATATGGGCCGAAAAAAAAGGAAATTACATTTATAACTTTCTAATGTTGCCTGATATAAAGATTAAATAAAAAAATGTTTCTTACGATTATCCCGAGTTTGGATACTGTTGACCTCTCTACACCCCACCATCCAAAACCGATAAATTCATAGCTCGGAGCCGGACCCTTCCTTTGTGCAAGTGGCTTTCCATCATCGGCAGGTCTGTCGTGTGCATGTAAAAATGTATGGGATGGCTTGGACGGTTTTTTTACAAGCTTTTATTTAACTTGCAATGTATGTATGTATGTACCTATGTATGTTTGTTCGAGTGGAATCTTGCAAGATGAATCAGAACCACTTCCTACGAAGTTGAAAGTTGCATACTTGTCAAAGTCTGATAACAATGCAATATTCTGGTGACAGCCAGCTGATCTGATGATGGAAACGGAAGGTGGGCAATGGAACTCCTTGACGGATAATCGTAAATTACTTGTGTTTGGGCTCATTTTAATCTGCTCGCAGTTCCGATTACAAATGTGTTAAAAGTTAAAAGCTTGTCTTCAAAAATATATTTTTCACCAAAAAAGACTTTACATCAGACTAGGTCTGCGTTTGACCACAATCTCACCTGATGGGAAGTGACGATGCGGTCGATGATGTAGCACGCTTACCCAGTACATACGTGTTCACTCTAGACTTGAACACACCCAAATTGAAAATATGTGGAAACACAGACGACGGCAAAGTATTCCACTCCCTTGACGTTCGCACTAAAAAGAATGACCAAAAACGTTTAGTACGAACAGGCGGAACTTCTACCATTTAGGGGTGCCGTTGTGCCGACCGTCTAGTTGTCCGATGGTGGAATGGTGATGCGGGGATCATATTGTGCAGTTCTTGAGCACATTCTCCATACTGTATGACTGGGTGTGTGGTTTGAATGTGACGTCATCAAGCATTTTGTAAAGAGGTGAACCATCAGCGAGACAGGTCTGAGGAGTCACTAAACTGCCGTCTTTTCTAGATCTATGTGCTTCATCTTACGCCAAAGGTATATCTTAATCGTGGCCTACCAGTAAGATATACGAGAGACCTATGTATCTTTCGAATGCGAGAGACAGTCTGGGGAGGTACCACCGCTTTGCCAGTTATTCTGCCCCCAAGCAGTAGTGTGCAAGCTGTGATCTGGTTTGAAGGGCCTCGTAGTGATCGAAATAACTGTTATGATACTTAATATCTGATATATCGAGGTGATGAGCGCAATGCAGTGCTACGCAGTACTTTTAATTGATTAAAAGATCTGGGCACTGCAATTGCTATGGGCAATCGCAACGCTTACCATCAGGCGAACGACGTGCTCAGTTTCATAAAAAGTTCAAAGTTCAAAAGTTCTTTATTCAGTTTTGGCATCACAGAGGCACTTATGAAGGTCAATTATTACAATGACTACCACCGTATCGGATAAGAACCACTACTCAGAAGATACGGCAAGAATCTGAGGGGCATTTTTTAGTTATATCTATGCTAAAACGCGTTCACAGTAAAATCTCTAAGATAAGTCGAGAGGGAGAACTAATTAGAATTTAACACCGGCTTTAATTTGAGTTAATTTTGACCTACGGCGTCGTTAAAGGAGAATTTAATGTTTTTGGGAAAGCTAGCGGGGTTTACACTTGCTAAGAATGATGTATGCGGCGAACCCGTCGCGAACTCGCAGCGTTCTCGCGTCTTTTGGATAGTCACTACAATACCTATATTATAATTATATTTAATATATATTTTTAGGGTTCCGTACCCAAAGGGTAAAACGGGACCCTATTAATAAGACTCCGCTGTCCGTCTGTCTATATGTCTGTCCGTCTGTCACATGAACTGTCTGGCTGTATCTCATGAACCGTGATAGTTCGACAGTTGAAATTTTTACAACAAATACTAAGAAACAGAATAAAATAAATATTAAAAGGTGCTCCCATACTACAAACGTGATTTTTTGCTCGTTTTTGCCCGATATTGATAACGGCAGCAGGTAGACGCTTGAAATATTCACAGAATATTTAATTATATATTCACCTTAATTATTTTTTTTATGTTACTGACTGACGAGACGAGCTGGTCGTTTGCCTGATGGTAAGCAATACGCCAGCCCATAACAATAACAGCACCACCCAGAACTTTGTTTTGCAAAATCCTGTGCGGCGCTGCACTGCGCTCGTCGCCCTGAGACAATTAGCTGTTGAGTCTTATAATGCCCAGTAATTTCACTGGATACAGTGCCCTTCAAACCGGAACACAGCAATGCTTTCGCACAACTGCTTGGCGGCTGAATAACTGGCAAAGCGGTGGTTTCCACCTAGACGGCCTCTCGCATACGAGAAACCTACCACCAGTAAAGAAACCATAATAATAATAACCATAATAATTAAATTAAAACAAATATTTAAGGGGGGCTCCCATACAACAAACCTGATTCTTTTTTGCTCGTTTTTGGTACGCAACCTTTCGTGCGCGAGTCCGACTCGCACTTGGCTGGTTCTTTTTATTAGTTATAGGCTCGCGTTTGACCGCTATCTCACCTGCGCCTTGTCTGCGCCGCGAATCCAAAGCGTAAACTCCCGGAAGAAGGACATCCTAATTGTCCGAAACCTGGTCGGAGTTGTTCCGACACAATCATAACGTGAGTGTAGCCGTTTATATTTATAATGGCTATCTCACCTTTTGTTAAGTGACGATGCGGTCGAAGATGTAGTACGGTCGCCTAGAAGAAACCTTTTAACTCTTGTCTTAAAGACATCGGTCCCGATTATAGCTATCCGGAAACACAGATGCCGGCAGAGAGTTCCACTCCTTGGCCGTTCGCATTATGAAGGCATCGCTAGTGGAGCTTCAGAATGTACAATATCGTCGGATAGCGGTGAAACAGGCGCGGGCAAGCGGAGTGTTTTAAAAAAATGCAATTTTTATTTACATTTGCTATCTACCTCCACACATATTATATTATTCTACACTGCACTTCTCCTTCTACTGTCTTGATGACTTCTTTAAGTGAAGGTATATTAATGTATTTTTAATAATAATTATTGTATCTCATGATCATGACATAACTGTATATTTTATTTTGACATTATTAATAAGGGACCGACAATAACTAATAAATAATTATTAAATATTAATTAATTTATTAATCTAATCATTAATACAGCGTTTTCAATAATACAGTGTTTTTTATACAGCGTTGAGTACTACACTAAGAAGGTTCCATAAAGAACAACAAACTTCATCTTCTATTTATACTATTATAGAATATTAAATATAGATTAAAAATTTTACTTGTGGTAGGTTTCTCGTATGCGAGAGGCCGTTTGGGTGGGTACCACCGCTTTGCCAGTTATTCAACCGCCAAGCAGTAGTGCGCAAGCATTACTGTGTTCCGGTTTGAAGGGAATTGTAGCCAGCGAAATTACTGGGCATTATGAGACTCAACAGCTAATTGTATCAGGATGATGAGCGCAGTGCAGCTCCGCGCAGGATTTTGCTTAACAAAGTTCTGGGCTGGCGTATTGCTTACCATCAGGCAAACAACCAGCTCGTCTCGTTATTCAGTTACATAAAAAAACATGTATTAAATTCATTATCATAAATATTTTACCACCGAAAGTTAGAACATGATGGAATCTATACCTAATCAATCTCAACATCTTTATCTGTACCCATGTTTCAGACAAAGAAATTTATTTCATTTCATTTCTAACAACAACCTACATAATATTCAGTGGAAATACACTACATACTTTCATTTCGTTTCAGATTTGAGATGAATTTCCGCAACGTCACGCCTGATTCCATCAGATTTCTATGATATCTTTCCCGGTTAGTAATTAGTTTGTATTCCCCGCGGTCCCGGGATTCAATCGCCCGGAAAACTCTTGTTATTTTTAATTAAGACACTAATTGCAGGGCTGGCGAGGTCTGTGATTGTTTTTATGTGACACTAGCTTTTCCTGCGACTTTGTCCGTATATATGTCGCAGGGATATAATAAAAGTAGAAATTACTTTTTTATTTATTTTATTTTATTTTTTTCAATTTAATTTATTTAAGCAAAAAATGCAATACAATATAATATCTTAATTGTAATATTGTATAAAAATAGCTCGTACATAATTCTGTCACATAAAATAAATATAAGATAATCACCAGCACTCGTACTAGGATAGACCTGTGTTACGATGCTAGTTAGTATTTTCCCTATTTAGACAATATCATTTACTTACATTAACAAAGATATTGTAACATCATACCATCACATCACTTCTACCAAAACATCTAACTACGAGGTAGGTACAAATAAAACATACTTAAGGTTAAACATTAAGCCACAATAATGGTACCTAACTGCAAGTTTGTGGTAATTTCAACATCGGCTTAACTGGAGAGAGATTTGGCCAATTCCCTAAGTGATTTGACCAAATCGCGGAGGATGTTAAAATAACAACACGATTTTATCATTTCCCTAAACATCTAGTGCTATTGTATTGTAGTTTATTTTATTGTCATTTTTTGTTATTATTATTGTAGACCTTACATCCCCGTCTTTAACATTTTGATAATTCCTATCCATCCAAAGGTTGCCTGGAAGAGATCGCTTTTAGCGATAAGGCCGCCCATTGTAACACTTTCTTAAATTGTTTTTATGTAATGACTTTAATTTAATGTTTGCAATAAATAAATATTTGTCATGGGAAGGGTTCCGATTGAAAATCAGTGCTAAGTTAGTTTATTACTATCTGTGGAGACTTGTAATTGGCTCTTTGTTAGCTACTTGTACTCATATTTTGTAATTGATAGCTGTAAGTCCCCCAAATAAAAAATTAATAAATAAATGTCCTGGTGGATTATGGCTCATACTCTCTCTATGAGAGAAGGCTCGTGTCCCAGCAGTGGGAACTTGATGGCTGATGATGATGATGATGATGAAGTCGTGGGTATCGGTTAGTTAGGCCTTAAAACTTATATAAGAACTAGCTTTTCCCCGCGACTTCGTCTGCGTGAACGACAGAGAAAGCTCATATTAATATTTTTAACCGAATTCACAAATGGAGGAGGTTCTCATTTCATTTGTTTATTTTTGTTTGTTACCTCAGAACTCCACCGAACTAAACCGATTTGGAAAATTCTGCGTTGGGTTCAGTATAGCTACAAGGTGGTCCCATATAAATTTCATCGATATTCGACCTTGGACTTCGAAGATACATCAGAATTGAAGTCGATTTTTTTGTTATAAAATGAAATATTTGAAAGACCATCTTAGCAAGACCTCCCCAGTATACGAAGAGCGCGTACTACGAAGAGGTCAAGCTGTATCTTCGTAGTCACTCAACCGGTTTTGATGTAACACACCCCATAATTTAAGTTGGGACTAATGCTGCCAAGCCCTGAAAACCAAAATAGTGTGGCCAGGGTGAGAAAGCGTATAAAAAGGCGTAGAGTTTAAGATGAAGTGAGCCTATAAGGGTGGCATGATTATGTATGATCAAACTTTCTATAAATAATTAGTAAAGATTTAAAAAGAAGCGCATAAATGAAATTTTCAAGAAAGATCTGAAGTCTTCTCTGAGTAGTGGTTTGTTTTCCGATTCGGTGGTAGAGTCTTGGTGATAATTTGACGTTCATAAGTGCGTCTTTGATGACAAAACTGAATAAGAGATTTTGATTTTATTTGATTTAAAAACAGCGCTCACTGTAACTCTTTTCCTGTAGTTTTTCTGTGGTGTAGTGGTTTGGCAGGTTGGCTCAAATCTTATACACCTAAGCTGCGGGTTCGATTCCCGTGACAGGTCATTTTTGTGCACAGGAAAAAATTGTGCAAGCATTTGTTTCGTGTCTGAGTGTTGTGGAACCACGGTCCTCATAGTTCCTGGTTCTCTATATACCGGTAATCCTAGTTAGGGGCCAGGATCTATGTATGTGATGGTGGGGCGTAATCCTGGTAAGTATTCTGCAGTTCTTTCTTTATACCATTGCACCAAAAACGCACCCTTCAACACACGTAGGTATAAACCTAAAAGTTATGAATAATACAGCGTGGCAGCCCTACCCGGTGAAGTTTTAATTAAATATTTAAATTCATGCTACAGCCCGAGATAAGAACGCAGCGCTGCGGATGTGACTATACGGGTGAATGGTTTTGATACTTGCTTTATTTCAGTTTCGGTGGTCATGAGAGGACTGGAGAAGCGGGTATCAGCACAAGCATCAGCGTCAGGAATGGCGGGCGTTGTCACTAACTACCCGCATTTGGTCTGGTAAGACTTGGTCATGACATACAATACTAACAGTATCGGCAGATACGTTCGAAGATAAATCGCGACGCGAACACCTACTGATCACGGGATTCCACGATGCAGATAACCTAAAACCATCCTCCCGATTGAAGTTACAGTACTTCTTTATCTCAATCGCTTCTCGAACAATTCTTGGATAGAACTGTCGATCGGTGGAGAGGATTTTTGGGTCATGAAGCTCGATCCAGTGGTTTGGTCCTGACTCTTTTTTTTTTACGCTTTATAGATCCATGTTTGGCCTCTATCTCGCCTGATGTGAAGCAATGATGTGGCCTAAGATGGAGCACATAGGTCTAGAGAGAGACGGCAGTTGAGCGGCTGCTCAGACCCGTCTCCCCGATGGTTCACCGAACATCATCCCGAAACACACATACATAATTTATGCTTTTGTTTTACGGTAATATGTATTACGATATTTATTTTGTTTTTCTGATAGTTTTTTTTATTTTTTAAATTTTTGATGCACGCTTTGTAACTTTCTTTTACCGTCACTGGATAACTGGTAGAAAATGCTTTAGCATTAAGTTCTCCTTATGTACACTACTTGTAATAGTGCAATAAAGAATTAAATAAATAAACACGACTAGGTCGTTTGACGGCATGGCTTTGTTCGGTGGGTGGTATTACAACCACGGTCTGGCCGTGGTTGTAATAACCTACCACTCCAAAGCGCGTAAGCGGGTTTCATCACGATGTTTTCCTTCACTGTTTTAGAGCGAGCGTGCAAAATCTGCACTTAACTATAAGTCATTGGTGCAGGGCCGAGTCGGGATTCGAACCGAGGTGCGTTGGACCGAAAAGCGCACGAGTCCCCGCTGAGCCACACTCGTTCTATCAGTCAGTTTTAAAAACTACTATGTTCATGTCAAGTATCAAACGCTCGCGGTCGCAGTACTGATCTGAAGACATCCGCGTGCCTAATTGGCCAGTGAAGCGACAAACGTCACCCGTGCCAACGTTTTCACGCCAGGGGTGCGGACTAATCATATTATTTTAGGTTCCTAAATACATTTCACTCGTGGTAGGTCTCTCTTAAGCGAGAGGCCGTCTGGGTAGGTACGACAGCTTTGCCAGTTATTCTGCCACCAAGCAGCAAGCATTACTGTGTTCCGGTTTTAACGGCGTTGTAGCCAGTGAAATTACTGGGCATATGACACTTAATATTTGATGTCTCGGGTGATGACCGCAATGCAGTGCTACGCAGTGCTTTTTTGTATTAAAAGTTCTGTGTGGCGCTGCAATTGTTATGGGCAGACGTGGCGCTTCTTCAGGCAAACGAATTGCTCGTCTCAATCAGTTCCATAAAAATACTAAATATTTGAAATCTGTAATGTTTAAATATCACTACATAGTATAAAACAAAGTCGCTTTCTCTGTCCCTATATCCCTATGTATGCTTAAATCTTCAAAAATAACGCAACAGATTTTGATGCGGTTTTAAGCTATTGCATAGCTTCTATCGCGGGCCTTGAGCGTGGAGACCGAATCCAGAAATTCCGTAACGAAAATAACCTAACACCCCCCACTCCGAATGCTATGCAATAGCTTTACCGCGGCAGTCTCCGAGTGCCACACGTCTTTTTTTCTTAATAGATATATATGTAGATTTTTATGTATATCATCATTATCATCATCAGCCCATTACGTCCCCACTGCTGGGTCTCGGGCCTTTCCTCGTAGAGAGATTAAGGGCCATATTCCACCACGCTAGCCTAGTCCGGGTTGTATGGATACATTTTGCTATTATTTCTAAGTATTTTCTCCTGAGTACCTACCAATATAATTTTTGTATGACCTTTTAATTTTTCCAATTTTTCTTTATATTTTATTTTCACTTAAAAATCCACAGTACACCGACGTTAACTAGAAGATAATGCTTACTAGCATCAAATTCGCTTATGTACCTACAAATTTGTTTGTGCATTGAATATTTTCCATATCTCGCATCATATATGAATAGAAAGTTAAAACAATTTATCCAAGAATAGAACCACAGAACAACTCAAACATTCAAAGGTGCGTTCGGAACCGCAAATATGACCAAATTTTGAGTGAAAACATTACGTCTGTAGCCGGGAGCATGTTTGTGCTGGCTAATTGGAACGCGTCGCCTGCGGGATACACTAGGGATGGGACAGGGGCAACTATCGATACTTTTAAGTAACGGAAACATTCAAACACAGATTTAACGATAAAAAAATGTGAATGAACTGCAAGACCTGCCAACGACTGCAATAACTAAACTGAAAGCCCATCCACATATCTAGATCTATGGAAATCGCATACTGTCCGATTCTCCAGATCTTTCTTGCCGCACACCTGCAAGATATGGAAAGAGCTACCGCCCGAGGTCTTCCCAAGGAGCTATAACATGGGGCACTTTAAAAGAAGTGTGAAAAGGGTCCTTAAAGGTAGGCAACGCACCAGTAATGCCCCGAGTGTTGCAGGTGTCCATAGGCGACGGTATCCGCTTACCATTCAGGCGGGCCGTCTGCTTGTTTGTCTATATGTCAAATAAAAAAACAACTGACTCGATTTTTAACCGATTAAAAGTAGGAGGTTCTCAATTCAGATATATAAAATATTTTTTATTGGAAAATTTTTTTACGGATTCAGTATGGCTTCAACATGGTCCCATAATTAACCGACTTCAAAAAGGAGGAGGTTCTCTGTTCAATTGTTTTTTTTTTATGTTTGTTACCTCAGAACTCCGTCATTTATGAACCGATTTGAAAAATTCTTTTTGCGTCGGGTTCAGTATAGCTACATATAAATTTCATCGATATGTGACCTTGGACTTCGAAGATACATTGAAGTCGGTTTTTTGTTTTTTTCTAAAAATTAACTATTATAAATTTCATCGATATTTGACCTTGAACTCAGAATTGATGCCTTTTTTGTTATAAAATGTATACCTGTCTAAAACATCGATAACTGCCATTTCTAACCCCCATCCCCGCCCTAAGGGTTTCTTGTTTAAATATTAATCCAAAGCGACAAAGGGTCGATTGCGGCGCATTGTTCCGCCTTTATATTCACGGTGGGGATTGAAAGGGTGGCTGGCAGTACTGCAACTTACGCAATTATGTAGTAAAGAAAGAAAGAAGACAGAAAATACATTTATTCCGGACATCACACAACATTACACTGAATATATACATACTAAAATAAAGACAAAACAAAAAACAATAAAAACAATACAGTGAAATGTTGCATGATGTCAGGAAACGGTTCCGACTCAGCAAACGCTAAGGTATCTTAAGTAGGTACCTAAGCACTGATTTTCAGTCGGAACCCTTCCCATGACATCACGAACAATCAGACGAATATAAAACACAAACATTAAAAACAATAAGAAACAAACATTAAAATTCAATAAAAAACAAACATAAAACACAACAAAAAAAAAAAGACGTGTGGCACTCGGAGACTGCCGCGGTAAAGCTATTGCATAGCATTCGGAGTGGGGGGTGTTAGGTTATTGTCGTTACGGAATTTCTGGATTCGGTCTCCACGCTCAAGGCCCGCGATAGAAGCTATGCAATCGCTTAAAAAAAGAACTAACTATCACGGTTCATGAGATATAGCCTGGTGACAGAGAGACAGACAGACAGACGGACAGCAGAGTCTTAGTAATAGGGTCCCGTTTTACCCTTTGGGTACGGAACCCTAAGAAACATTCTAATTGTGAACCTACACCTTTTTTGAAGTTGTTAAAAATAGACCGAGACTTAAGACAAGACTCAAGTCTGTTTCTTGGAGTAGCAGTTTTTTTCAGATACGGTGGTAGAGTCATTGTAATAATTGACGTTCATAAGTGCGTCTGTGACGACAAAACTGAATAAAGAACTCTGAACTTAGAATCAAAACGTAACTCGAGATAAGGTGATCGCAGATCAAACGTGAGCCAGGTCAGATCTATAAATACGAAGCTGAATTAACCACATTCCACCCCTATGGTTAGGGGTGGAAGGGTGTTTACTTTGTATCGTAGCTTTGGCAAGTTCTAAAGTTAGGTTAAACACTAAGTTGGTTGTAATCGCTTCTTAGCCACGATTTAGTGGAGTTGCTTATATAGTTGACTAGCTATACCCTGTGGTTTCAATCGAGGTTTCCTTGGATAGAATGTAGGAAGAAGATAGAAAGAAATGTAAAGGTACATTTTATTGAATCAAAAAAAATAGCAATCCTTAAGAAAACTGATTTTACTGATGGTAGGTTTTTTACCACAGCTTTGCCAGATATTCAGCCGCCAAGCAGTAGTGCGCGAGCATTACTGTGTTCCGGTTTGAATGGCATTGTAACCAGCGAAATCGCTGGGCAAAAAACATCGTGAGGAAACAGACATGTCTAAGAATTTATTACAAAAATTCTAGGACATTTTGACATCCACCAATCCGCACTGGGCCAGCGTGGTGGAGTATGGCCAATACCTCACTCTATGAGAAAATGCCCTTGTCCCAGCCGTGGTAACATGATGGGCTGATGATGATGATGATTAAGACACAAGCCAACATAACCTACCTTAGTAGTTAGGGCCAAAACAACATAGATGCTAGAAGAATAAAAAGTTTTTTTTACAATGACAGTGGAACTCTGTACCCAGTTCTCTTGACGTGGGCTCGGCGCCTAATTTTCACCCTTTCTTTGAGTACTTGGGTTCAAAGCCAGAGTTCCCCAAGGAGCTTCCCTAGGGTTCATTGTTTGATTTTAATTTCACAAACTCCTTTGATATTCATTAATTTCTCTTTAGACTTGTTGCTTTTGTGATGTTTTATTTTTAAATCTTGGCAAATGATGACAGTTGGAATTTATGCAAGGGGAATATGTTGTACAAAGGCAGAGTTGAAAAAAAAGACATCCCCGCAGAGTTTCTTGGTGCTATCTTCTCTAGCGGGCGTATTTCCGAGGCACTGGTAGAGTCAGTTTTCGCATTTCTTTTCTGCACCCGCACTTCAATTTGAGTATTGGAAAGAAATGGGAAAAAAAGGTAAGTAACCTTTTTTTCAAAGTCATGTTACATACCATAAATTACAATTTTTAACTTTATTTGCATCATGTGTTTATGACCTTTAAAAGTGCACTTTTATGCCTATTTAATAAATATTTGACTTTGACTTTGACTATGTAAGGAAACATTGATATTGGTACTGGTGTTAGGTTTCTCATATGCGAGAGGCCGTCTGGGTGGGTACCTCCGCTTTGCCAGTTATTCAGCCGCCAAGCAGTAGTGCGCAATCATTACTGTGTTCCGGCTTGAAGGGCATTGTAGCCAGCGAAATTACTGGGCATTATGAGACTCATCAGCTTAATGTCTCAGGGTGACAAGCGCAGTGCAGCGCCGCGCAGAATTTTGCAAAACAAAGTTCTGGGTAGTGCTGTTATTGTTATGGGCTGGCGTATTGCTTACCATCAGGCAAACGACAAGCTCGTCTCATCACTCAGTTACATAAAAAAAATTACTTTGTAGCGAATACGTGTAAGCATTAACTCTTTACTATATAGACCTGTTCACTCACAAAGGCGGGTCCCATAACTTTTTAAGAATTTTGTAATTTAGCGATGATCTACTTTTTTAGCCTCGAGGTAGGCATCTCGTATGCGGGAGGCCGTCTGGGTAGATACCACAGCTTAGCCAGTTATTCTGCCGCCAAGCAGTAGTGCTGAGTCGGAACCTTTTCCTGACATCGCGCAACATTTCACTGTATTGTTTTTGTTTTTTCTTTATTTTAGTATGTATATATACTTGCTTCGGCAGTACATATACTAAAATTGGAGTTGATGAAATGAGGACAACACCACTTAGATTTTGCTTCAACGACAGTTTAATGTTTATATTACAATAGTTAATAGTTAATTGCCTTTTTACTAAATTGGTAACGTAATTACAAGGTGCAAGTAACGCCTGCAGTCCTCGGTGATATGACGCGATCAGGAAGCGCTACGATTGGCTCCCGGTGACGTGATGTATTTATTGCGTGAACATCGCGCGAGGTGTTCTCGCCGGTGCGGCACTGCAGCGCCCTCCGGTGCAGATACATATGTACTACGGCGTCAACAACGAGTATATTAAGTGTAATGTTGTGTGATGTCCGGAATAAATGTATTTTCTTTCTTTCTTTCTTAGTGTGCAAACATTACTGTGTTCCGGTTTGAAGGGCATTGTAGCCAGCGAAATTACTGGGCATATGAGACTTAATATCTGGCGTCGTGGTGATGAGTGCAATGCAGTGCTACTCCGTGCTTTTTATGGTATGTTATATGGTACGTTCTGGATGGCACTGCAATTGCTATGGGCAGGCGTGACGCTTACCATCAGGCAAACGACTTGTTCGTTTCAATACTCAGTTCCATAAAAAAATAGACTAGACGAGTAATCTAGCGATGAATATTATATGACTGTTCTAATTAGAAAAGCATACTATACTGTTCGTAATTACAAAGAAGACAAAGATGCTTGGAACATTCCACTTCTGCAAAGTATTCAACTGGTACATAAGAAACATAACATTGTAGAAATCCAAAAAAATTTAACAAAATATCTATAAAATTCAACTCAGTTTCTTGCCGTATCTTCTGAGTAGTGGTTCTTTTTCCGATACGGTGGTAGAGTGGTGGTAATAATTTGACGTTCATAAGTGCGTCTGTGATGCCAAACATTTATAAAGATATCGACTTTGACTTTAAGTGTGACAACCAATGGTTACCTCCGATGATCATAGTTACCTCCGAGGATCAATATCCAATAAATAACAAAGATATGAATCGTCCAGGCGTTAATTAAAAGATAACCCCCTGTGGCTGGGGGTAAAAAAGCTGCCCATCGACCGGTCAGCGATTTCGGTTGACCACCCCTGCCTTTTGTTGCGGTCTTTTTACGTCTAGCGAAATATAATTGTTCGAGAGCGAGTGTGGCTCAGTGGGAGGATGTGCAACTTTCGATCCGACGCACCCGAGTTCAAATCCCGAATCCCACACGCCGCTGACTTTCTTAAGTTATGTGCGGATTTAACACCCGCTCTAAAAACGGTGACGGAAAACATCGTGAGGAAACCGGCACGTCCAAGAATTAATCACAAAAATCAAGGATATGTGACATCCACCAACCCGCACTGGGGCTGCGTGTTAAGTCCCATACTATCTCTGTGAGAGAAGGCCCGTGTCCCATTAGTGGGAACGTGACGGGCTGATGATGACGATGATGAAATATTGTTGTTAAGGTGTCGACTGACCTGGCGCAAACATTTTGACAGTGTGTAACGTAAACGTATTGAGAATACAAATGGGTGAGACCTTGGAGCTTGGGCCGCATCCTGATTAGATCGACACGACAGCGACACGACAGGGATTTGAAAGCGACACGACAGGGATTCGACAGTGACATGACAGCAGTTTAACAGCGACACGACAGGAATTTGACAGCGACACGACATGGATTCGACAACGACACGTCAAGGATTTTGACGATGACACGACAGCAACACAACAGCGATACGACAGTGACCCAACAGAGATTCGACTGCGTCGCGACGTGTCGTTGACTTTCGCCTTCTAAAGATGGTTTTGTGTCGTATCTACATTATATGATACTTGTGGTAGGTTTCTCCTAAGCGACAGGTAGATACCACCGAATTGCCAGTTATTCTGCCGCCAAGCAGTAGTGCGCAAGCATTACTGTGTTCTGGTTTGAAGGGCATTGTAGCCAGCGAAATTACTGGGCATATGAGACTTTATATTTATACGCGATACGACAACGGCTATACCTCGACAAGGCTGGTCTGTCGTGTCGCTGTCGTATCGCTGTCGTATCGACCCAATGAGTAAGCGACCACGCACACAAGATGAAGCAATTTTCAATCATGACATAATTACTAGGTAGGTATGAAAAATGTCCGGTCTCCGTGCACAGTGACACTGTGCAGACATCGCTAATTGACCGGCGCAGCCCCCTCGGCGATTTTTGCCTCGTTTTTGGCCAGATGGCGGGCGGCGGGACCACTGTGCGATATTGGATCGTGTGTTCATTGGAAAATTATGTTATATCGGTTTAGGGTAACCTTTTTAGAGGGTTTGAGAACAGTGTTTTGTTTTAAATTAGTAATGCATACTAGTGGATGATTTTTAAAAGCTTTTATTGAACTTGCAATGTTTGGGTCAAATCTTGCAAGTTGAATCAGAACCACTTCCTCTTATCTTACGGAGTTGAAATTTTGCACACTTATGAATCTAATAATCTAAGAATTATAAAAATCTAAAAATCTTATAGTAAAGTATCTTATATTAAAGTAGTACAGTCATTTGGTTCAAAGGCAAAAAGTCAGAAAGGAGGTATTGTCATAAAACTGCTTTTAGGCGCCATTTTTCCAATATGGCCGCGCGAGCGGAAAAAGTACGATATAGCAAAGTTGGAATTCAGAAAGAGCACATCAAAATCTATAAAATCACCAATTTTCAAAACTCCCGGAAAGCTTTCCAGGTAAAACTACTAAATGACTGGACTATTTAGGTCTAATTAAATAAGCGGAGAGATTATTTATATATTTTTTTAATTGTAATTCAATTTACGTTTGCTATCTACCCCCATACATATTATATTATTCTAACAACAACCTACATAATATTTAGCGGGATTACACCACATATGCACTGGTGGTAGGTTTCTCGTATGCGAGAGGCCGTCTGGGTGGGTACCACCCCTTTGCCAGTTATTCAACCGCCAAGCAGTAGTGCGCAAGCATTACTGTGTTCCGGCTTGAAGGGCATTGTAGCCAGCGAAATTACTGGGCATTATGAGACTCAACAGCTAATTGTCTCAGGGTGTCGAGCGCAGTGCAGCGCCGCGCAGGATTTTGCAAAACAAAGTTCTGGGTGGTGCTGTTATTGTTATGGGCTGGCGTATTGCTTACCATCAGGCAAACGACCAGTACGTCTCGTCATTCAGTTACATAAAAAAAAAACATATTTTCATTGCATTTCAGTTTTGAGATGAATTTCCTCTACGTTACGCTTGATTCCATTACATTCCTTAAGTATTTCACTTGCCTGAACTTCACGTGAATAATTAACCCCTCAATACCTCACTGGGGGTCAGATTGAGCCCACATTGTTGGAGCGCGACGTGTTAATTGACAACCCGCCAAGGGTACCCCTGGATGGTTATGTGAGGAATGCAAGGGTTGAGCTTGGCATTTTGATTGTAGGCAATTCTTGCTGATAAAGTTGATATTTTAAAATCTGGAGATTATACAAAGTATTATGTTCTGTTTGAATGACGATGACAACCTGCTTTACAGAGGTAGAGCAGGCCGGCTGACTATTTGACATTCAAAGTCATAATCTCTTTAATCATTTTGGCATCACAGACGCACTCCTAAATAAAAATGTATAGACGCACTTATGAACGTCAAATTATCACAATGACTCTACCACCGTATTGGAAAAAGAAGTGGTTCTTTTCTCAGAAGATACGGCAAAAAACTGAGGGGCATTTTTTTTTAGAATTTTGTTACAGTTTTTTGGGTTTCTACAATGTTATGTTTCTTATGTACCAGTTGGCTACTTTGCAAAGGTGGAATGTTCCAAGCATCTTTGTCTTCTATGTAATTACGAACAGTGTAGTATGCTTTACTCATTAGAACATTCTTTGACAAAAGGACGAAAGATATATGAAAAAGATCAGCTGAAGTCAGTGGAAGAAGGTAGACCTTGACTAGAACTTGATGACGGAGGCCTGCCTCTTTCTCTTGTTCACAGAGGTAGATTTATTTTATGTTCTGATATATCGCGGTCACCTTTTACAATGTAATTATCACTTTAGTTTCACTTTACAGAAAAGGCTTCAAAAACAAAAATGAATCTACTATCGTTCCTTCAAACTACACACGCTATGCCTCATAAGCTCTGAAAGCGCTACGCCGTAGCGCGGTCTTTCGTAGCGTAGTAGCACTCGACCTCTCATAGCGTAGCGGCTACGCTACAGCTAAAGCAACAAATTCTAACCATGTTTTATGTAGGCTTGATTTCTCATAGCGTAGACTCGATCTCTCATAGCGTAGCCACTACGCTTGATTGGGTCTATTATTGGCTTGGCTGCTACGCCACCTTGCAATAGATTGCTAAATTAAATTCGACTCTAAGATTATTTGAATAGTGATATAGATTGAACAAAAGAGCTACATCTTGCTTACGGCAGGCGTAGCGCGACCTTTTCTAGCGTAGTAGAACTCCTCGGCGTAGCTTGATCTCTCATAGCGTAGCTATACGCTATTCTCAAATTAAATAAAAAAGGAGGATGGAATCTCTGATCTCATTATGGAGACGGAAGGTGGGCAATGGAACTCCTTGACTTTACTAGTGTTTGGGCTCATTTTAATCTGCTCGCAGTTCCAATTACGAGTTTGTTAAAAGCTTGTCTTGCAAAATATATTTTTCACCAAAAAATCTTATTATTTATCAAGCAAGAAACGTCCAATAATAAATACACTAGACAAGGCAGGAAACGAGAACGTACCCAATATGAATGTAAAGAAGAAATAATAGGTGTGCGAGATAGTGGACAAGCGCGAACTGAAATCTAACTGAGGGTTCCGATAAGAAAAATCCATTATTTTTATGATAGATGATTATTATAGAAAACTGACAGATATCTTAATTCCACGTTTTTATGCGCCTTTTGAGGTTAGGTCGATATTGCATGCTAACAAATGGATTTAGAATGCATTGTCATCGAGTTGTGAGCTACCCTGAAAGTTTCAGCCGGATAGCTAATCGAGAAGTGCTCGAAATTCGAGTTGCAAGAGTCCACCCGGAACGACACACAGACAGACAAGAAAGTGACTTAATAAAAACGTGGTAAAAGAAACTAATAGCAACACTTATCAAGAAGAAGAAGAAGTCCTATTAATATTATAAATGCGAAAGTTTGTGAGGATGGATGGATGTTTGTTACTCAATCACGCAAAAACTACTAAACGGATTTTGATGAAATTTGGTATGTAGGTTCTTCAGGTTCTGGAAAATGACATAGGCTCTTTATCCCGGGAAACTGCGGGTGAAACCGCGCTAACATTAAAATAAATAAATAACGCCCGACGATCACATATATAGATCCTGGCCCCTAACTAGGATTCCCTGTATCTTGGGAACCAGGAACATGAGGACCATGGTCCCACAACACCCAGGCACAAAACAAATGATTGCGCTTTTTTTCTGTGCACAAACATTTGTCCCGTCGCGGGAATCGTAACCGCAACCTCAGTGGTGTTTGAGATTTGAGCCAACCTGCCCAACCACTACACCACAGAGGCTGTCATTCAATAGAAAGGTTTAGTTGTTTCTCTTGCGGAACCCTAGAAACATATTAGAATGTCCCCCAGTCACATGTGTTAGTCGAAATGTAATATTCCCGATTTGATATATTGCAAGCCACGTCCTACCGTTTTTGTCAACTTGTAGGTAGACTTCTGCAAATTTATTAAAACACTACCTATATTAAGCAGTATTATTATCAGAGAGAGTGTGGCTCAATGGGAGAACGTGAGACTTTAGATCCGACGCACCCGAGTTCGAATCCCGCTGGCCCCGCACCACTGACTTTAACACTAGCTCTAAAAACAGTGAATGAAAACATCGTGAGGAAACCAAAAATGAAAGATAAAAGAAAGATATGTGATATCCATTAAACCGCACTGGGCCAGCGTAATGGATTATGGCCCATACTCTCTTTATGAGGGAAGGCCCGTTTCCCAGCAGTGGGAACGTGATGGGCTGATGATGATGATGATGATAATCAGTGTAGGTACCTAAATCCTAATAATAATTCTGTCTGTCGGGTCTGAGCAGCCGCACAACTGCCGTCTCTCTCTAGATCTATGCGCTCCATCTTAGGCCACATCATCGCTTCACATCAGGCGAGATAGTGGCCAAGCATAGATCTATAAAGTGTAAAAAAAAAAAAAAAAGTCAAAAGATATTTATTAAATAAACACAAAAATGCACTTAAACGACATAATATAAATGAATTAAAATACGTAACTATCATGCTTCTGAAATAGTTATTATGTTGAAAAATATATTTTCAGACAACACATTCGTAATCGGAACCGCGAGCAGATTAAAATGAGCCCAAACACTAGTAGTTTACGATTATCCGTCAAGGAGTTTTATTGCCCACCTTCCGTCTCCATCATCAGATCAGCTGGCTGTCACCGTAATATTGCATTGTCATCGGACTTTGACAAGTATGCAAAATTTCAACTCCGTAGTATAAGAGGAAGTGGATTCGATTGAACTTGCAAGATTTGACCTAAACCATAAGAGTGAATTTATTCTTATGCCTAAACAAACATTGCTAGTTAACTAGCAAGTATTTATTAAGTATTTATTTAAATAAATACTTAATAAATACTTGTAAAAATAATTACAAAATCGCTCTCCGCGACCCCATTTTTAACCGGCGAAAAACGGAGGTGGTTCTCAAGTCGACGCGTATATTTTTTTTTGTTTGTATGACCACGCATGACTTTTTACAGAGTAGTCCGATTTTGGTAATTCCGAATTATTTTTGTTTGGTTGGTCATTGCTTCACAGGTGGTCTCATATAAATTATATCTAAATTCAGCGCTTTTTGAACAACAAACACATGTGTATTATACCTTCCGTAAAAAAATCTCTACTAATAGGTACACAGGTGTATTGTACCTTCCGTAAAAAAATCTGTAAATCACAGTGAAAACCGTATCAAACCGGTACGTAGGGTAAAAGAAGTAAGCGGCAAACAAAAATATTAAAAAAAAACACGAACCGACTTTAAGACTATGTCTTTATTTTTTTATTTTTTTGTTGTTCAAAAAGCGCTGAATTTACATAAAATTTATATGGGACCACCTGTAAAGTAATTGACCTACCAAACAAAACAAATGGAATTATCAAAATCGGACTACTCTGTAAAAGGTTATGCGTGGACAAACAAAAAATTATACAATACATTCCAATTAAGTTTTTGTAGATATTTTTGAGCAAATTCAATGTTTTGTAAATCAAGTCGTCAAAAAATTACAACATTAGTAAACTACATCCGCGCGATGCCGCGCCGGGGCGGGTCGCTACAAAATCTTGACAGACATCCATTCATCCGATAAAATAAATATTCTCGAAGCGTTCCGATTCATTGCCCCATACATATTCCGCGCCCGGTTCCGCCCGTTTATAAATAAAGATCAACAGCGCATCACACGCGACACTGCCTTCCAATTTTACGATTCAAATGTGAGGGCGGGAAGGAATAGCGTGGATACGCAAAACAGTTGTTACAATACAATACATTACAATATTACTTTATTGTAAATTTTTCGGTTTGAAGGGCATTGTAGCCAGCGAAATTACTGGGCATTATGAGACTCAAAAACTAATTGTCTCAGGGTGACGAACGCAGTGCAGTGCCGCGCAGGATTTTGCAAAACAAAGTTCTGGGTGGTGCTGTTATTGTTATGGGCAGGCGTATTGCTTACCATCAGGCAAACGACCAGCTCGTCTCATCATTCAGATACATAAAAAAAAAATGTATACTAAGCAGAAAAAACAACAGTCAAGAAAGTGTTGAAGAAGAAATGAAGTTCGTGGGCGCTAAGGTGTACAATGCGCTCCCCGAGAGCATTACCGGCGCGCCGAGCACGAGCTCGGTCCTCACAAAACTTAGGTCGCTGCTGCTCGCCAAAGCATATTATAGTGTAGATGAGTTCTTTGAAGATTTAAAAGCTGCTCATTGACACAAATTGTTTTCATATGTATGGAGTACCTATGACAGAAAATTAATGCTTAAAGCTGACCCAGCCTGATGTAAAAAAAAACTACTATAATAATAGCTACGACAAGACGTGTCCATACTTATCTAACGTCAAAAAAGTAATTCTAAGTACGCGAATGATTCAATCGTGTATATTTAAGACATTCCTTTTTTCCTTCTCCCTGTTCCGTGAAGGAAATGCAAATTTTGAATACGAAATTAAGAAGATCCTTTGTTTAAAAATTCATGAATAAATTAGAAAGCTTAAAACAAGATTTCTATTGAAAAATATTTTTTTGAAGACAAGCTTTTAACAAATAATCGGAACGGCGAGCAAATTAAAATGAGCCCAAACACTAGTAGTTCACGATTATCCGTCAAGGAGTTCCATTGCCCACCTTCCGTCTCCATCATTAGATCAGCTGACTGTCACCGTAATATTGTTTTGTCATCAGATTTTGACAAGTATGCAAAATTTTAACTCCGTAGGATAAGAGGAAGTGGTTCTGATTCAACTTGTAAGATTTGACCCAAACATTGCAAGTTACATAAAAGCTTCATCACTGACCGAGTTTCAATTGTCCATAATATTATGTACATACATGTTTACTATATTTCTTGTATAGACATTAAGCTATAGGTATGTAGTAAAGTCAAAGTCAAAGTCAAATATCATTTATTAAATAGGCATAAAAGTGCACTTTTAAAGGTCATAAACACATGATACAAATAAAAAAATGTTAAAAACTGTAACTTATGTTAACATGACTTTGAAAAAAAGGTAAGTATGTTTACCCATTTCTTTCCTATACTCAAATTGAAGTCTGAGTGCTGAAAAGAAATGCGAAAACTGACTCTACCAGTGCTTCGGAAATACGCCCGCTAGAGAAGATAGCACCAAGAAACTCTGCGGGTATGTCTTTTTTCAACACAATTACGTATAAATTAGAATTAACAGAATGTAAAACAAGAAATGCGAGTGAGATGTCCCATAGTCATAGTATCAGTAACAGAAAAGTGTAAATAAAATATAAGTAGGTATGACAGTAGCAGTAGGAGTGACTAGAACAGACCAGCCCCCGCAAGCAGCACCCGTTCACGAGTATGACTTGTGGACCAGCCATCACCCCCCTCAACCATATTGGAGGGAAGGGAGTGACCCGACACACAGAGCCGCCGCAAGCAAAGACATTTGAGTGAGCATGACTGTAAAACCTAGTCACTTCCAACTCAAATACAATTTTTATAGCTTTATTTGAATGACTAACTAAATTAGACATCTAGTAGTATTAATTGTTTTATGCTATAGAGTGCGGCGCGTGGCCTTGCCAAGTTCCCATAAGCTATCGACCATCAGAAGCAACACCTATCAGTTGTGTAACAATTTTTTAGGGTTCCGTACCGAAAGGGTAAAACGGGACCCTATTACAAAGACTCCGCTGTCCGTCCGTCTGTCTGTCTGTCTGTCTGTCCGTCTGTCACCAGGCTATATCTCATGAACCGTGATAGTTAGACAGTTAAAATTTTCACAGGTGATGTATTTCTGTTGCCGCTATAACAACGAATACTAAAAACAGAAAAAACAAATATTTAATTGGGCTCCCATACAACAAACGTGATTTTTTGCCGTTTTTATAGATGATGGTACGGAACCCTTCGTGCGAGTCCGACTTGCACTTGGCCGGTTATTTTTCTTATCATATACATGCACGTGTTGTTTTAAGACGTGTCTCAACATTGAATGCGCATAGAATGATATCAATAATTTCCTCTCTGATGATGGAAGATGATAAATTAATTATTTTCTAATAACAGAAGGCTTACATCAGCAATATAACAAGTTCATTGTCCCCCGAGGGAGCAAAGTTTAACATAATAGGCATTATTAGATCAGCGCGTAATGTCTTGCCGCCTAAGTTGGTTCCATAGTCGGGGCTTAAAATGTTAAAGAAATTAGAGTTTTTCAACATTTTTTTTTACTTTACTGCTTTGGTGTATGGTACAAGTGAAAATTGGGGTTTAATTTTTTGAGTTCTGTAGAAACAGCGTACGTTTTTACAATAAAATTCCGAAATGTATAACAGAGCTCACAGAAAGTTTATTCAAATTGCTTGCACCTTTAGTAATTAGTAGTAATTACATAGAGAACAATAACATTCCGTTTCTGCCAAGTAGCCAACTGGCACATCAGAAACATTATATTGTCAAAAACAAACACAAAATATTATAACAAAAAAACATTAGTAGTGGTTCTTTTTCGTATCGCGTATTTTTTGTGTGTGTGTGTGTGCCCAATCCTGATGTCGGAGTTTTTAGACCGCACGAAAGCCTCCGACATGGCCTAATGACTGTTGTCCTAAGGCAACAACCCAAAACACGTTAGCGCTCAGATGTAAATGACGCAGGAATATGATAAAACAGAGATTTGGTCAATTCCCTTAGTGATTTGACCAAATCACGGAGGATTTTAAAATAACAACACGACTTCATCATTTCCCTAAACAAACATCTAGTGATTTGAACAAACAACTGCCGCAGGAAAAAGAGGATAAAAGGGATTTCACGAAATCCCTACGACGTACAGTTTTAATAAATGGGCTTTTGATATTCACTCTAGGGGTAAGAACGAGTTGGACCGCAAAGAAGTGGTCCTTCCAATACATGATTATACCGTGATTTCGTGGTATCCCTAGGAATTTCGCGAAATCCCTGGTATCCTCATTTCCCTGCGACAGAACTGACATGCTGTTTTTGTCATTTAACGGAATCAGTTCTGGTATTTCTTCAAATCACTAGATGTTGTTTAGGGAAATTATAAGGCGTGTTGTTATTTTAAAATCCTCCGTGATTTTAAAAAGGGGTTAAGGAATTGACCAAATCTCTGTTTTCATCATATCTCTGCGACATAAATGCCAAACGGTCACCCATCACAGTTGTGACCGCTGCGAGCGTTGCTTAACCTAGAAGATCTGTTACGAACGACTAGGCGAGCTACGCTACGAACGCCAATAATTAAAGTTTTTAATAATAATAATTGTCGCTAAATGCTTGTGCCCTATCCCACACCCTAACAAGGGGGAGGTTTGTCAAGTGTCCTACGGATCTCTAATAAGCATACAAACGGCGCCGGGCTCCGCGCTAATCACTGTTTTCTTAGACAGAGAGATATCTTTTGTAATACCTCCTTTCTTTTAAAAACTTAAAATTGCTGAGAAAATTAGAATGTGCCGGTAGAAACATTTAAATTTTTTGCTTATACTATGTTCTTAATACTACCGCAAAAACTACACATCTATGTAACTCCGTCTTGCTATTAGCTTACGTCTGGGTGCAAGGTGTTATGAAGCCCATCGTTGCCAGTGTGGTACTGCAGTTGATCAACTCGGTCACCACGGTCTCTCATGTTCCAGAAGTGCCGGTCGAATTTCGCGTCACGCCAGTCTTAACGATATCATCCGCCGGGCTTTTACCAGCGTTAACGTTGCAGCCATTCTCGAACCGAATGGTCTAATGCGTGACGATGGTAAAAGGCCTGACGGTATGACCCTGATCCCCTGGAAGTTGGGGCGGCCTCTAGTGTGGGACGCTACTTGCGTCGATACTATGGCGCCGTCGCATCTTCCGGAGACGCAGAATAGGGCTGGCGCGGCGGCTAATTCGGCCGAGCTGCTCAAGCGGCGGAAATATGCTAACCTCGGTAGCGGTTACATATTTGAGCCGTTTGGTGTGGAGACTTTGGGTCCGTGGGGACCGGGAGCTCATCGTATTTTCAAAAGTCTGTCAGAGCGCCTGATCGATGCGACACGTGACCAAAATGCTGGGACTTATTTGGCTCAACGTATCAGTATTGCAATCCAACGGGGCAATACTGCCAGCATCTTGGGTACGCTGCCAACTGGTAGTGGGTTGGAGCATTTGAGCTACCTATAGGCCTTTAATGGTCTATGGGTTGTCCAATTGCTTCTCCTTGTATGTAGTTAGTTTAGTTTTAGTAAGTAGAGTGTAGTTTGTTTTGAGTAATAAAGGCATTCGCCCGTTAAAAAAAATAAAAAATAAATTACCATGTAACTGCACTGGTGATGATAATGATAATCTCATCATTATCATTATCATCATCATCATCATCATCATCAAATCATCTCATTATCATCATCATTTACTCATGGTTATTATGCACTGATAATGATAATGATAATCTCATCATTATCATCATTATCATTATCATCATCATCATCATCAAATCATCTCATTATCATCATCATTTACTCGTAGTTGTATGCACTGCTGCACTTTTGTGATAATCTCATCATTATCATCATTAAATCATTATCATCATCATCATCAAATCATCTCATTATAATCATCATTTACTCGTGGTGTTACCATCATCATTAATTCGTGGTAGGTCTCTCTTATGCGGGAGGCCGTCTGAGTAGGTACCACCTTTGCCAGTTATTCTGCCGCCAAGCAGTAGCGCGCAAGTATTACTGTGTTCTGGTTTGAAGGGCATCGTAGCCAGCGAAATTACTGAGCATAAATGAGACTTAATTTCTGATGTATCAGGGTTGTTATGGGCAGGAGTGGCGCTTACCATCAAGCGAAAGACTTCTTTTTCTTATCACTCAGTTTAATAGAAAAAATCTATCGCTACCACAGAATAGTTAATAGCCACAAAACTTTGTCGGCATCTTAATCACTCCCTTCCCTCGACTGTTTTCTTTGGTCAAGTCTCGCTTGCCCACTTGTGGCCGTGGGCGTGGGTGGTCTGGCAATAATATTTTCTTTGCTTAGCTGCGGCGGGCAGATAGGGCGGGCGGGTCAGATCACCACTTTTTATTTGTATTGGACAGTCAAACACAAAAGTCGTAGAACATTTTTTTATTCTCGAATCAAATAAACTAGAATAACTATTTATTATAACACCATAATACAGAAACAATAAAAAAATAAAATATTTTTTTTATAACAAAAAAAATGTCTTCAGTGTGTCTTCGAAGTCCAAGGTCGAATATCGATGAAATTATGGGACTTTATATGGGACTACTTTGGTATACTGAACCCAACGCAAGAAAAATTTTCCTAATCGGAGTTCTGAGGTAATAAACATTAAAAAAAATCAATCGAATTGAGAACCACCTCCTTTTTTTAAGTCGGTAATAACAGTGTCACAATGGGCGGTCTTATTGTTCAAAGCAATCTCTTCTAGACAACCCAGAAGTGGAGGAATGTAAACAGAAATATATATGGGCGGTGTTACTAAGGTAATTTTTTAGCCAATATTATTTTTAAGAAGGGTGTTGTAAAATTTTGACAACGCCAGGTTTTCGGCCGTTTCCTTATTGCAAAACGGTAAGATTTTTTTTTGGTTTTGGATCTAGTCGTGTGAGACGATGTTTGGTGAACCATCAGGGAGACTGGGTGTGATCAGTCACTCAACTACCGTCTTTCTATAGATCTATGTGCTCCATCTTTAGCCTCATCGACGCTTAATAACTAGGCCATCAAACATACATAAAAAATATATCGACTCGTTATAGGTTTATCTGCACAATAGTAAGTTGATAAAACAATGGTAAGTTGATGGTGGAAAGAAGTAGTGCGTAAGCATTACTGTGTTTCGGTTTGAAGGGCATTGTAGTCAGTGAAATTACTGGGCATATGAGACTTATATCTGATGTCTCGAGGTGATGAGCGCAATGCAGCGCTACGTAGTGCTTTTCATTGTAATAAAAGTTCAGAGTGGCAATGCAATTGTTATGGGCAGGCGTGGAGCTTACCATCAGGCGAATGACTAGCACGTCTCATCACTCAGTACCATAAAAAGAATAACGAATTTCATAAATAAACTTTACGATAACATTTTGATAAAACATGTCAAGGAAACACCGCTAGAAAACCTGCTATCAAATATTAAAAAACCACGTCCAATCGGTTCACCCGTTTAAGAGCTACGGTGCCACAGACAGACACAGCCCCACTTTTTGCGTTGGAAGTAAAAAAAAAAAACTTCGTCAATAACACTTTTCTACCCGATTATACTTCCCGTCCCTTGTTATGACAAGTCGGCTGCTTGACCGCTGATAAGGCGACAAATATAACCACTTACCGTCGGAGATGTGGGGAAGCCTAGTAGGTACATCCTTTAAGGGTTTCCTTGGCGAATTAAAGATATTTTACTATTATAAAAAAGATATTTGTTGAAAGAAATATTTTCAAAACAAGAATAAAATGAACCCAAACACAAGTTTACGATTATCCGTCAAGGAGTTCCATTGCCCACCTTCCGTCTCCATTATCAGATCAGCTGGCTGTCACCATAATATTGTATTGTCATCGGACTTTGACAAGTATACAAAATTTCAGCTCAATCGGTTTAAGATATCTACTTCAAAATTGAGTTGCAAGATTCCACCCGAACAAACATAGTTAGGTACATTGTCTGTACATTGAAGATATTTTTGAAAAACCAACGGAGACCGACTATTTATATATTAGAAATTGTTAGAAGGCATTGAACCAGGCATAGCGCATTGCGCACTGTAGGTACGAAGCTACAAGTACATAGCCGGACACCGACGGCGGGACGCGCGTCGTTACACGTGCCGCGTCAGAAGAGATAAGAGCTATGCGATAGAAAGAGAGGCGCTCTGTAGGTATATATGACTGGTAGGTATGCAGCGCTACGCGAGCTGAATTGAATTTTATTGCGTCAAAGCAAGAGTCGTTATTTGTTTAAATTTAATTTTCTTTGCGGAGTGATGCTTCTGTCCCTTAGTATTCTGTGGCATAAGTCCCAACTTAGATTATAGGTTATGTTGGGTGACTACGAAGATACAGCTTGACCTCTTCGTAGAACGCTCATTAAGTAGGTACTTGCTTCATTCCGGACCTCCTTCACGAGTTCCTGGCTCCGCGCTTTTTATATAGGTACACTCTAGGGCTAAGAGCGAGTTGGACCACGGAAGAATGAGGTGCGGCAATTCGGGTAAGATTTTGTGGTCATTTACTAAATTTGGTGATCATTTACTAAATTTGATCTGCAGATACAATTTTTGGATGGAAGTGTATAGGATCTCAAAGATTACTTCGATGTTCATTATATTTTCTCCCATACAGAGTCTGAATCTGTTTGTATTTACGTATGTTCGGCTGTAGCGCTTAAACTACAAATCTTTATTTCAGGAAACATTAAAATAAGTTACAGATGTTATTTACTTATTCAACGGCCCATATAAATATATACCTTAGAACTAACATACATATAATTTATATTAAAATATTTATGTGACACGTTTTGTCGGCGACGTGTGACGCAACTGCGCGGTGTCAGCTTGCGGTGTCAGCGGTGACGCTTGCAGCCGTCCTCTGAATCGTCAAAACACGACACCCTTTGGCCAGAATTCCTCACACATGTAGGTCGACAGATGTTCAGTAGGAACTCGCACCACAAAAGAATTAAAATTCACGTTGGGGCGCGACTCCAACCGCACGACCCTCAGAAGAGCATTTGGTCTTCTTCACTAAGTACTCAGTAACATCTCTAGCCTTGGATGGATTATATTTTAATTAAAAAATTTAAGTTGAAATCATTAATTGTTGCACAGTCACTGTTTGGTTTGATGAATTTGCTTATATCTGCTATTATCAGATTATTAACATGCGTCACTAATTACTAATTACCTAGCTTGTTTTGCAAGATAACGATATTCGGGTAGGTAAATAAATTACAAAAAAACCGGCCAAGTGCGAGTCGTACTCGCGCACGAAGGGTTTCTTACCATTATCTATAAAAAACGGCAAAAAGATCACGTTTTTTGTATGGGAGCCCCCTTAATAATTTATTTAATTATGTTTTTTAGTTTATTATTTTCCTGTTTTTGTTATTTTAAAAAATATTGTATTGTATTAGGTTGCCAGTTATTCAGCCGCCACGCAGTAGTGCGCAAGCATTACTGTATTCCGGTTTGAAGGTCATTGTAGCCAGCGAAATTACTAGGCATTATGAGACATAAGAGCTAATTGTTTCAGTGTGACGAGCGCCGAGCAGGATTTTGCAAAACAAACTTCTGGGTGGTGCTGCAAATGTTATGGGCAGGCGTGCTGCTTAGCATCAGGCGAACGACCAGCTCCTCTCGTTATTCAGTTACATAATAACTTTTTTTTTTTAAACTCCGAAACCAACCTAACCACCAAATAAAACCATGCCGTCAAGCGACCTAGTCGTGTTTCGGGATGATGTTCGGTGAACCATCGGGAAGACGGGTCAGAGCAGCCGTTCAACTGCCGTCTCTCTCTAGATCTTTGTGCTCCATCTGAGACCACATCATCGCTTCACATCAGGCGAGGTAGTGGCCAAACATAGATCAATTAAGCGTAAAAATAAATAAAAAAATGTCTAAGAACAATCGCTAGAAAACCCGCAAAAAACCTCATCCACGGTTGACGTGTTTAAGAGCTACAGCGCCACAGACAGACACACATAGTGGTCAAACTTTTAACACCCCTTCATTTTGCGTCGGGGGTTAAAAAAAATATTTATCACTTTTATCAACAGTAATTTCGGTTCGGTATCTTAATTATCTTTGTTAATAAATAGTTGATTTTATAATCCAACGCGTGTTATTACATTGTGATCCACGATGAAGGTGGCCCTGATCCTCTTGTGCAGCATTGCTGGCTTATCAGGTATTTTATTAAAATACTAGCAACTGTCCGCAAATTTGTTCGCGTAGGCTCAGTTAAATTATTAATTTTTAGAAAAAACAAGAACCGACTTCAAAACTAAATTTATATTTTTAGCACAAACAATACTAATAACATTCTAGCAATAAATAATTTAATTTGTTTTTGTAATTTTTTTTCAAAGTGCTGAATCAATTTCGATAAAATGTATATTTTTTTTTTTTTAAACGGGTGCATGCCTTTATTACTAAAAAAAAGACGTGTGGCACTCGGAGACTGCCGCGGTAAAGCTATTGCATAGCATTCTGGATTCGGTCTCCACGCTCAAGGCCCGCGATAGAAGCTATGCAATAGCTTAACAACTCCACACTCTACTTACTAAAACTAAATTAACTACTTACAAGGAGAAGCAATTGGACAACCCATAGACCATTAAAGGCCTATAGATAGCTCAAATGCTCCAACCCACTACCAGTTGGCAGCGTACCCAAGATGCTGGCAGTATTGCCCCGTTGGATTGTAATAAAAAGTAATTAAATAAATAGTATATTAATTAAATAGTTTGTCCTGATAACTGTATCATGAAATTAATTAAAAACGATCATTATTAAACTAAAACATGTCACTTAAAAAATCATAAATTTCTAAGAAAATGTATTAGGTAGTATAAATATATTAATGTAACTAGCTGCACCCCGCGGTTCCACCCGCGGTTTCCTGAAAGAAAAAGTAGCCTATGTGCTATTCCAAGTCCTACATACCAAATTTCATCCAAATCGGTTTGGTATTTTTTGCGTGAAAGAGTAACAAACATATGTACATCCATACATTCTTACAAACTTTTGCGTTTATAATATTCATCATCAGCCTATCGCAGTCCACTGCTGGACATAGGCCTCTCCAATTACACGCCATTGAGCACGATCCCCGGCTACTCTCATCCAGCTGCTACCAGCCACCCTGCGTAGATCGTCGCTCCACCTAGCCTGAGGGCGTCCTACACTACGTTTGCCAATTCGTGGTCTCCACTCTAGAACGCGTCTACCGCAACGGTTATCGGTTCTACGGCTAATATGGCCGACCCACTGCCACTTCAGCTGGCTAATCCTGTGAGCTATGTCGGTGTCTTCAGTTCTCTGTCGAATTACTTCGTTCCGGATACGATCCTTCAGAGAAACTCCAAGCATAGCCGTTTCCATAGCCCGCTGAGCGACTTTAAATTTGTGGATCAGGCGTACCGTGAGTGTCCACGTCTCGGCTCCGTAAGTTTATAATATTAGTAGGACAATTTCTAGTAGAATAATTTTCATGAGTACTTGGTACCGAAATTTGAAAATTCAAATAACATGTCACCGCAATATTACAGCAGCCAATCACGTAAAAACGAAATATCAAGACCACGAATGATTCTACAGCGAAAGCTTGTGACTTAGACTTATTCTTCTTCTGGCGCATCACCGGCCGCTGCCGCGGCACGCTCGCTTCGCTCGGCTCGCGCGTAGTTGTGCACCAGTAACCTAACACTCCTACTCGCTTCGCTCGTCGTCGTACCTATTAAATAATTAAATTAAAAATTATTTATTTCATAATAGTGCAAATTACAATTTGTTGCGACTCTAGCCACCAAACATACTCCGTCCAACCATTTATTTATCTTTGACAGCTCAATTAGTGATGTCCTAAATGCGTTACTGATTCGATTTCTGAAAACAATCGACTTTATTTATGGATAAGTTTTATTCGATTTAACAAATTGACATTACATTATTTTTTGTGTTGTTTTATAAAAATAATCAGGTGTTTAAATGAGTGTATTCATATAAAAGTTTTATTTTGACTTTATAACTTAATATTTAAACCTTTTATGACCAATAATAAATATGTACCTACAAATTAAAATTCATTTATTTATTTACAGAACCAATTAACAATTATGTACAAATATATGGAATGATAAACACTAAACTAACCTGCAACAAAATTAAAAAATGAAATTAAATATAAAACACAGAATTTAGGTCACCGTCCGCGGGCAAGGTGCCCAAAAAGCTGGCAACCTTACCTCGTTGAATGGCCAGACTAATTTGTTGGCCGAGGTAAGCGCCAGCTCTTTGGTCACCTGTTGTTTCTATGAGGCGTCTGGCCAGCTCTTTAAACAGAAGCCGCGCGTTCGCCCTCTAAGGTCCCATAGTTAAAATATTTAACAAAACTTTATATTTTTTTATGGAAAAATCACCTTGATAATTTTGATTATCAACCTATGGGCTCAAAAAATATCGAAGTTAATTAGCACGTCTCGCGACTATTGTAATAAAAACAGTACCTACAAAGTTTTGCATTTTTTTACTATGGTGCAATAGTTACGGAACTTCATATGCGTGCATATATCAAAAGTTAAATAAATGGTTGGACGGAGTATAAGTGTTGACACACCCGTATCTTGGCAGTTGGCTTCTTCCCAACTTTGCGGCAGATTTTCAAACTCTACATTTATACTCGCTAACCATTTCTGTTATTTTTTATTACCTGATAGGCTAGCATTTGACCACAGCCTCACCTGATGGAAAGTGACGACGCGGTCGACGATGGATCATGCTTGCCTAGAAGGTACCGATTCACTCGGGACTTGAAAACACCTAAATTATAAGAACAAAACAACCTACAAAACATAATCTTCAAGACGTAGACAACTTAAAGAGCGAGTGAGGCTCAGCGGTAACTCATGCGCCTTTCGATCAGACGCACCTGGGTTCGAATCCCGACTCGCCCTGCACCAATGACTTATAGTTAAGTGCAGATTTTGCACGCTCCCTCTAAAACGGTGAAGGAAAACATCGTGTTGAAACCCGCTTACGCGCTTTGGAGTGGTAGGCTCTGGCCGTGGTTGTAATACCACCCACCGAACAAAGCCATGCCGTCAAGCGACCTAGTCGTGTTTCGGGATGATGTTCGGTGAACCATAGGGGAGACGGGTCTGAGCAGCCGCTCAACTGCCGTCTCTCTCTAGATCTATGTGCTCCATCTTAGGCCACATCATCGCTTCACATCAGGCGAGATAGTGGCCAAACATAGATAGATAGATAGATAGATAGATAAACGCTTTATTGCAAACATTAAATTAAAGACATTACACAAAAACAATTAAAGAAAGTGTTACAATGGGCGGCCTTTTCGCTGAAAGCGATAAGGCCGCCATAGATCTATTAGGTGCAAAAAAAAAAGAAATTGTTATCTATTACTCATACTGCTAGTGTATTATACTATCTAAACTTACGCGATGTTTGCATGTGAAAGTGTGTTTTATTAATGTCCGCTAACTATAGTGGCCAAACATAGATACACTAAGCGTAAAAAAAAAAATGTAATTACTGACGTATCTTTATACTAATCTTATGAGTGGTTGCCAAAAAACACAGATATCTTCCGAAACCCGTCTAATCTACGTAGATTACTAAATTATCCTTGAAAGTACGTCAATTCCAAATTCATTAAATATATTTAGATATGTTATCCTCCAAAGAGTTTTATTTTTGGCCTTATGTTTGTTTGCAAATATTTTATTTTTAAGTTTTTGGTAAAAAATATTTTTTTCAAGACAAGTTTTTAACAGATTTGTAATCGGAACCGCAAGCAGCTTAAAATGAGCCCAAACACTAGTAGTTCACGATTATCCGTCAATGAGTTTCATTGCCCACCTTCCGTCTCCATCATCAGATCAGCTGGCTGTCACCATAATATTGTATTGTCATCGGACTTTGACAAGTATGCGAAATTTCAACTCCGTAGGATAAGACAAAGTGATCCGAATTCAGCTCGCAAGATTTCTCATACAATGCCCTTCAAACCGGAACACAGTAATGTTTCTATCGTAAAATAATCTATCTAACAAACTTGCCCCCAGCTCTGCCCGCCAGCGACCCTATTCTCTCCAAATGGGATCCTGAAGGACTCCGCTTCTCCTACATGAAGGATGACCACGGCAACGCTCACCTGGTCGACCACTGGCTGAAGATGAGCGACCTGGACAGAATGGCACGGTACAGGCCCGACAGCTCCAATCAGTACCATCTGTTCACCAGGTAAGACAATTTAATCTTTTTTTTATAAATTTTAAAATTATATATCGAAATTGACATATTTTTTTTTAATGTAACTGTATGACGAGACGAGCTGGACGTTTGCCTGATGGTAAGCAATACGCCAGCCCATAACAATAACAGCACCACCCAGAACTTTGTTTTGCAATATCCTGCGCGGCGTTGCACTGCGCTCATCACCCCGAGACATTAGATATTAAATCTCATATGCCCAGTAATTTTGCTGGCTACAATGCCCTTTAATCCAGAACACAATAATGTTTGCGCACTACTGCTTGGTGGCAGAATAACTGGCAAAGCTGTGGTACCTACCCAGACGGCCTCCCGCATACGAGAGACCTACCACGAGAGAAATGTAAAAAATGTATGTACTTTTAGGTCCAGGAAAAAGACATAGCCTACTATTTATTCCGGGAAACTATTGCAGCTAGTAAATATAACGTTTGTTTATTCCATCCTCAGGCTCAACCCGACCCTCAGCCAGCCCCTTGTGTTGAACGATGCGCAGCGCGTCGCGGCGTCCAATTTCAACCCTAATCACCAGACTGTCATACTGATGCACGGGTTCATGGGATCCATCACTTCCAGCTTCAATACTGTACTGGTGCCAGGTACGGGATGCATCTTTTGCTATTAAGTTGGTTTAATTAGCATTCGCAGCATTAATAAACTGCTAATTTTATATTAGCATTAATCAAATTCATTGTAGTTGTGAAATTGTATGAATGCTAAAATTTACCGCTTAGCACGCGTCTTGCGGCAGCATGCGTGCATCTTCATTCGAGCACGAATGCGATCTGCGGCGGTGATCTGCTAATGCTAATACTGTTGCGATTGCGATTTGCATCAACGAGGAGTGTTTCGTTCCGTTTTTTAATGCAGATTTTAAAATCAATTATGTCTATTTTGTTTTGTATGATGTTGGCCCATGGAGCCCTTTCATTTGAGGTCAAAAACGAAGTAATACTTTATTTCCATTTTTCAATAATTTAATAATACACTTTTAGTTTAAGGCGGTATAATCTGGATGAAAGACGTTCTAATTGTCCGAAACCTAGTCGGAGTTATTCCGATACAATCATGACGTGAATGTAATTGCTTATATTTATAATAAATACACTCGAGAGCAATGAATCCGGGTCACTTAAAGAATCCTAAAAATCTCGGAAACTAAAAATGCTAGGTTAATGCAATAAATTGTATTTAATAGACAATGTAATACTCCTTAAATGAAGGTATTAAAACTTCTTAGTTATTGTAAAGTTATATCATAAAAAAATCAAATTTGAAAAAGGGCCACTTTCGAAGATGGAACTACGAAATTACAGCATTTGGTTTTGCTTTTGTTTGTAATCTGTCATTTATGTGGGTACATAAACCATGTTGATAGTGCTCTATATTCATTATTCAAGCTGAAATTATGTCGCTTACGCCTGAAGAATGCACCAGAATACTTACAATGCTGGAAACCGGCCGGAGTCAGCGCGATACAGCCAGGACTGTCGGTGTGTCGCTGTCAACAGTACAAAGAGTTCTCCGACGTTACGAAGAAACTGGTTCTAACCTACGCAGACCAGGAACGGGCAGAACCAGGTGTACCACAGCACGAGAAGACCGATACTTGGTGAACACCATGCTTCGAAATCGCTTTCTCACAGGAACTGAACTCACCAATCAGTTTCGACGCCTCGGAGGAAGTAACCCAAGTGCATGGACAGTAAGACGTCGGCTTGCTGAATCTAACTTAAAACCCCTTAGACCTGCAAACGGCCCTAAACTGGAGCGTAGGCATCGTATTTCGAGACTAAGATATGCCCAGAGCCACGTAAATTGGAGTATTGAAGATTGGTCAAAAGTTATGTTCTCCGACGAATCAAAATTTATGCTCTACAAGCACGATGGAAGACACAGAGTGTATCGAAGACCAGGGGAAAGATTCAAGCAAGCATGCATCGAAGAAAAAGTAGCCTACGGTGGTGGGTCTGTACTTGTGTGGGCCGGAATTTCTTCTGAAAGTCGCACAGAGCTGGTGATCATAGAAAACGGCTCTTTAACTAGCGTAAGATATGTGGAAGAAATCCTCAATGATCACGTTGGTCCATTTATGGTCAATTTAGGTGAGGATGCTATATTTATGCATGACAATGCCCGACCTCATACAGGTAGGATTGTGAATGACTACCTTCAAGAGATGAACATTACTCGTATGGAGTGGCCAGCGCGCAGCCCGGATATCAACCCGATCGAGCATGCTTGGGACGAGCTAGGCAGATGCGTAAAACAACGAAACCCTCCCCCAATCACGCTTCGTGAGCTCAAAATTGCTCTCACAGAGGAATGGGAGAATATTCCCCAAAATCGTATAAGGAACTTAGTGTACAGCATGCCAAACCGCGTAAACGCAGTAATGGAAGCACGAGGAGGCAATACGAAGTATTAAAATTCAAGAAAATCGTAATAAAGTTCAAAAATTTCATGTTTCCTATTTTTGTTTTAAGGAGAGATCAGCAGTTTTTTTCTTTATGTAATTTTGTGTTAATAAAATGTATGGTGACTCATATTTTTTTTACTTTCATTTAAGGAGTATTACATTGTCTATTAAATACAATTTATTGCATTAACCTATCATTTTTAGTTTCCGAGATTTTTAACATTCTTTAAGTGACCCGGATTCATTGCTCTCGAGTGTAATACACGTTATGTAACTAAATTTGGGCCGAAATTGTGAATTTATAGCTGCGATTTTTTATATGAGCAATTAGCATCGCAATAGCGCATAACATGCTAAGGCACAGTTTATCACTTGTTAATGAAATTAATGAAAAATGGCAAAAAATTCCATTGCTACTCCGCATCATAAATTATGTGCGGATTTAACCGTCACTCTTAAAACGGTGAGAGAAAACATCGTAAGGAAACCAGCAGGATCACAAAAATCAAGGCCACGTGACCTCTACCATATGCGATATGTAGCGGGAATCGAACCCGCGCCCTCTTTCTCCACCTATTACTAAGCTTAGCACTTCTGTTACAGCGTTCCTGGCTGCGGGTGAGTGCAACGTGATTGTCCTGGACTGGAGCGCTGGTTCCTGGTGGGGACCTCAAGCTAGCCAAGCTGGTAACTAAAGTTTTTTTTTCGCTTAATAGATCTCTGTTTGTCCACTATCTCGCCTGATGTAAAGCGATGATGTGGCCTAAGATAGAGCACATACACAGGAGAGAGACGGCAGTTGAGCGGCTCCTCAGACCCGTCTCCCCGATGGTTCACTGAACATCATCCCGAAACACGACTAGGTCGCTTGACGGCATGGCTTTGTTCGCTCGTATTACAACCACGGCCAGAACCTACCACTACAAAAAAAATCTAGAGGAAGACGACTTTTCAGACTTCCCCGTCTTTCTGATGGTTTAACGAACATCATTCCGGAAAACGACCATTATAGATTCCTACATTTTTTTTGTATACAGGCGCTGCAGCTGGCCGCTTCATCTCATGGCTGGTCTCTGTCACCAACGGCAATCCCAGCTTATACCACGTGGTGGGGTACAGCGTGGGCGGCCACGGTGCTGGCATCATGGCCAGGAACGTGATCGGCAACGTGGGATACGTCACTGGTAAGTATGGGATCTGCTGGCAGCATTCCCTCTAACACCAAGACTGCTCGCAGCATTCCCTCTAACACTTAGAATGCTGGCAGCATTGTCTCTAACACTTTTTTTTATGGAACTGAGTGATAAGATGAGCAAGTCGTTCGCCTGATGGTAAGCGCCACGCCTGCCCATAACAATTGCAGTGCCACCCAGCACTTATAATACCAAAAAAAGCAATGCGTAGCACTGCATTGCGCTCATCACCCCGAGACATCGGATATTAAGCCTTCAGCATACGAGAGACCTACCACAAGTAAACTAAGCTTGCTGGCAGCATTTCTAGCCCTTAACTAGGATTCCCTGTATCTGTGGAACCAGGATCTATAAGGACCATGGTATCACACCACCCAGACACGAAACAAAATATGCTTGAACTTTTTACTGTGCACAAACTTTTGTCCAATCGCGATAATCGAACCCGTTATCTCAGTGTGAGACAATCCAGTTTTCGCTTGATGGTAAGCACTGCGCCTACCCATAGCAATTGCAATGTCACCCCGAACTTGTAATACCATAAAAACAATGCGTAGCACTGTATTGCGCTCATCACCCCGAATCAGATTTGAAGTCTCATATGCCCAGTTATTTCGCTGGATACATGCCCTTCAAACCAGGACACAGTAATGCTTGCGCACTACTCCTTGCCGGCAGTCCTTAGTGGGAATATGTTCTTTTTTCCAGGTCTGGACCCCGCCGAGCGATGGGATGAAAACCAGCTGTTCCGCGCTGACGACGGCCTTTATACCGAGGTTATCCACACCAGCAGCATGGGAGAGATCCGCCCGATGGGCCAGGTGGACTTCTACCCTAACGGCGGGATCAGCATGCCTGGATGTCTGACGTCTTTGTGTGATCATGAGAGGTAGGACTTAGAACATAATCTTAATTATACACAGCGTACATAGCACACATCAGTCGCACAGCACCCAGCACCCAGACACAGCATACGGCAAACAGCACTCAGCATCCAGCACCTAGCACCCAAAGCCTAGCACCCAGCTCTCAGCACTCAGCACCCAGCACTCAGCACCCAGCACTCAGCACCCAGCGCTCAGCACCTAGCACACAGCACACAGTACTTAGCACAGCACACAACAACTAGCACACAGCAGTCGACACACAGCACTAAGCACACAGTACTCAGCATACAGTACATTACACAGCACACAGAACACTGCTCACCGCACACAGCTATGATACAGCCCCCAGGAGCACACAGTATAGCCATAGCAGTATACCAGCACACAGCACTCGGCACTCAGCACTAAGTACATAGCACTCAGCATACAGTACATTACACAGCACACAGAACACTCAGCACTCCGCTCACCGCACACAGCTAAGCATCACCCAGCACAGAACACACAGCACACTGTATATTACCTTGATATTTTTTTGTTAAGGTGTATAATAAAGTATTATTGTATCGTATTTTATTGTTTTTTTCCAGGTCTTTCTACTACCTAGCCGAGTCCCTACAAACCGGTGGGTTCACTGGCCAGCGCTGTGAAAACTTGGACCAAGCCACGTCCGGTTCGTGCACCGCTCAGGGCATTCTTAGGATGGGAGGATTCCAGCCTAAGACTGGGTAAGAAAACAATTTTTAACCGATTTCAAAAAAAAGGAGGAGGTTATTTTGCGTTGGGATCAGTATAGCTACAACATGGTCCCATATACATTTCATCGATAGTCGACCTTGGACTTCGAATATACATCAGAATTGAAGTCGGTTGAAGTCGGGGACTGGTCTGGTCCCTCTTACTGCATCTATATACCTATTTATATATTACTCATGTTACTGATACCAACGAAAACTAACTACCTATTACTTACGTACTGATACTATGAACGTAAGTAATAGCACAGAATACTAAGGAACAGAAGCATCACTCCGCAAAGAAATTTAAACAAATAGCGATTCTTGCTATGACGCAATAAAATTCAATTCAGCTCGCGTAGCGCTGCATGCCTACCAGTCATATTAACCTACAGAGCGCCTCTCTTTCTATCGCGCCGCTCTTATCTCTTCTGACGCGGCACGTGTAACGACGCGCGACCCGCCGTCGGTGTCCGGCTATTTACTTGTAGCTTCGTACCTACAGTGCGGAGTGTGCTAGGCCTGGTAATAGGTAGTTAGTATTGTTTGCTATGGCTATGTGACATCTCACTCTCACTTCTAGTTAGACATTGTGTTATGTTAATCGTAATTTTCACCTCATTGTTTAGTGATATAGTTTTAGACCTTTTAAAAGATTTTAAAAAGAGACATCCCCGCAATTTCTTGGTGCTATCTTCTCCGGGCGTATTTTCGAAGCACTGGTAGAGTCAATCGCATTTTTTTTCTGGGCCCGGACTTCAATTTGAATATGGGATAGAAATGAGTAGACATGCTTACCTTTTTTTCAAAGTCGTGATATTTTAAGTGACATTTTTATGTATTTTAATTCATTTGTATTATGTCGGGGAGACCACCCGCACATCGGGGAGACGGGTCTGAGCAGCCGCTCATCTGCCGTCTCTCTCTAGATCTATGTGCTTCATCTTAGGCCACATCATCGCTTCACATCAGGCGAGATAGATAGATAGATGAACGTTTTATTGTAAACATGAAATTAAAGACATTACATAAAAACAATTAAAGAAAGTGATAGTGGCCAAACATAGATACCTAGGTAGAGCAGGCCGGCTGACTATTTGACTTTGACATATAGACGAAACATATTGAGAAAAAGACGGAGAACGGCTGAAGACGGTGGAGCTGACCAGGACCTGACCTGACTGACGGAGGTCTACCTATCTCTTTTAAAATGGTTCGTTATTGTTTTGTGTATGGATGCAAAGAAACCACTTACACAAATAAGAATCGAAGATTTTTTGGTTTTTCGCGTCTCCCAGCCAAGCGATAGTGGGTGTGAAAGAGAAACACTTAGGTTGCTTACGTATAGCGTTGTCCTTGTCCGCTCGATTCGTATTAGCTCATCCCTACAATAATTACGCACACACACAAAACGTGTGCGGACAGGCCGCTGCGTCAGTAGTAGTACTAGACAGTTAGCTCGGCAAATTTGTATGGAGTGTCGGGGGTCTGTCTTAAGTCTCTATTTGTTTTTTCAGGAGCACCGGTATCTATCACCTGAGGACTAACATGTTCACACCCTTCTCCCGAGGATAGGAACATAACACGTGTTTTAATAAATGCCGATACAAATATGTAACAAAAATTTATGACTTTTATTTGCATGCTGGGCCCCGCGGTTTCCCGGATAAAAAGTAGCCTATATGTTAATATAGGGTATAAGCTATCTCCATTCCGAATTTGACTCAATTCCGTTCAGCCTTTAAAGCGTGAAGGAACAAACGCACTAGCACACACTAACACATAAACAAACTAACAGTAACACACTTGCGCTCAGATATAAATACCACACAAACGGTCACCCATCCAAGTTGTGACCGCTGTGAGCGTTGCTTAACCAAGATGATCTGTTACGAACGGCTGGGCAAGCTACGCTACGAGCGCTACGCGTTCCCATTGCTAGGACACGGGCCTTCTCTCATAGAGAGAGTCTTAATCCACCACGCTGGCTCAATGCGGGTTGGTAGATGTCACATATCCTTGAATTTACTGATTCTTAGACATGCCGGTTAGCGAGTGTCACATCCACAAAAGTCATTGGTGGGGTCCAGCGGGATTCAAACTCCAGTGCGTGGGATCGAAAGCCGCACTTGTTCCCACTAAGCCACACTCGCTCTATCGCCGCCATCACGTAATCGCAATAAAGTGAGCCAAAAGTCGCTTTATTATAGCGGGTGAGGTGCTTCGAGATATACAGGGTGTCAAAGTTTACCTTCGCTACACCATGCTTTAAACAACTTAAGTATTGGTATAAAATAATTATTAATGAATTATTATGGTTGTCTGGAAGGTATCACTTTGAGCGATAAGACCGCCCATCGTAACACGTTAGTTTTTAAGACTATTATTTTTCTTTTTGTTTTCTGGTGGTGAAAGAATAAAAAGTTCTATGAAGAGTTCTGAAATCTAATCTATGAATAATAATTATTAATATCTGGTAATTTTACTTCGTTGTACTTTAATACTGCCTGAAATGAATAAAAAGAAATATTTCACATCGCACGTATGCATCCCACCGGTGGGCTCAGATCTTCACGCAGTGGGGGTGCCAGAAGATGGGCGACGGCGCCGAGGGAGGCCGAGAAAACGCTGGCGAGATAATCTCGCCATTCCAAGAGGCATGGCTGGACATAGCGGGGGATCGGGATGCGTGGATAGAGATGGGGGAGACAGTATGATAAAAAAAAAATGTGGCACTCGGAGACTTCCGCGGTAAAGCTATTGCATAGCATTCGGAGTGGGAGGTGTTAGGTTATTTTTGTTACGGAATTTCTGGATTCGGTCTCCACGCTCAAGGCCCGCGATAGAAGCTATGCAATAGCTTAAAAATATTAAAAAAAACCTAAACCTAGAGTTCCGCCGGCAGCAAGGCCGGGCGTAAGCCGTTACAGCGTGAAGAAGTAAGTAACTAACACACAAACACACTTAGATACAAAGCTTCACTTTTAAATATATTTTTGGCAGACTGGGGAAGTCTCATGAACACCCAAGAACCCGGGACCCGGGTAGTGCCAGACTTGGTTCTAAACCACCTACTGGCTAAACCCCCGTCTGCCCATGTGCAACTGATGCTTTTGCTTTTGCAGTACCATTAAAACTGCTAATAAGAATACACAATTTACAATACAATACAATACAAATACTCTTTATTGTATACCAGTAACATAAAAAAAAATGATTACAGATATGCCTTGCGACGGACCACCAGTACCTACCAGCCGGCCACCACGTCGACCCCTGCTACCCGCCGCCAGCCGCGCACGCCACGCGGACGGCATATAACGCCGCTTGGCGCGTAGACTCGGGGCATTCGCTCGAGGCTCCCGCGGTGAACGGACGTGCCACCGGAGCACCAGCCCGACCGCTCGCAGAGTTTCCAGCGAATCGCCTCTCCCTCACCCGCTACCCGCACCCCACTTCCCGTTCCCAGGGCCGAAGCGCCGGGCTGAAAAGCTAGGCTGCAATCACCCTGTGGATTACCCGTTCCTGTTCCCGCTCCCGTTCCCAGGACCGAAGCGCCGGGCTGAAAAGCTAGGCTGCAATCACCCTGTGGATTACCCTAACTCCCATCCCCGGGTAAACCCCGCTCACATCCCGCGTCCCTGTTTCCCGCACCCCGATTTCCCGTACTCCGGGCTACGCTTCCCGTTTCCCAGGGCAGAAGCGCCGGGCCGAAAAGCTAGGCCGCAGTCACCCTGTGGAGTGAGACGCGCTCCCGTTTGAGGTCCCGCCGCGATCACGTCGTCTTGGGGTCCATCGCCCCTCCCGTAACCATTGTAAAAACCTAGATTTAGTACCCGTCTAGATGCCCTAAGCAACCTTTGTAAAACCGAAATATAAACCCTTTTATTGTTAACTAGATAACCGTGTGTTTCTCTGGACAAATCCCCTCATAGGTTACCCCTTCCTAGGTAGTCCATCCCTTGCCGCGGCCACCGTGGTCAAGGGCTAGTGCTCCATCACTAACGAGGTGTCCAGGCCAGCTAGCCGAACGGACACCACGTTACAACCTTATAACTAGGGTAGTACAATGGGTGGCCTATCGCTCAGAGCGATCTCTTCCAGACAACCTTTGGATGGACAGTATCGGAAGAAAAGAAGTAGACGGTGGTGTACAATAATTCATAAATAAATAATACTATTAAACCATTAGATACTTATATAAATATAAATCCTAATAAATGAATAATAAACTAACATATATTCATAATAAGCATAAACACAATTTTATGATAGCATTAGAAAGCAGTGTTATTGTGGGTAAGGTAGAGATTTTTTACCATGTTTATGAAAATTGATAAAGAATTAGCACGTCTGATAACTAGTGGCAAAGCATTCCATAGTCGAACAGCTTGGATAGTGAACGATTTTTCATAGTATTGGGAAGTATGCGAGGGTGTTTTGAGTTGCAGAGTTTCGGAGGAGCGTAAGGATCGGGAGTGTGACTTATGTAAAAATTCAAATCGTTCTTTCAGATAGGGAGGAGTAGAAGTAATAAAAAGGATACTATAAAGGAGAGAAAGGATATGTGCATTCCCGCGAAAACGAATGGGTAACCACTTCAGCTTTTTGCGAAATTCGGAAATGTGGTCATATTTACTAAGTCCAAATATGAACCTATTACATTATAATATACATAATAATTTACGGGTGACAACACGTTTAAATTGGAGTAATCCAACTATAGTTTCAACCACATCCGGTTGTTTTCAAGGTGAGTGCGGTACGCTCGCGAACGCGTCACGCCTCGCACCGCGGGCCGCTGCACGCTCCGCTCGCTGCGTGAGCGTCGACGCTGGTTGGTACGGGGGGTGGGGTGTTGTTGGGTCCGTCGGCACGATCGGCTGCGATTCGTCGTCGTCACTGAACTCTCCTTCAGTGCCATCTGGGACGGCAGACCGAACTCACTGTGTCACCACTAGTGCCACTGATAACACTATTATACGCTCCACGAAGACATGATCTCCAAGTACCCGGCAGGGTCCATCCTCCATCCCTGTTGAAGTTGGGGCGTCTACTAATTTCGATAGCCTCTCGAATTTTGCGGGGCACGAAGAACTTTTCACGCGACAAGACCTGAGCCTTGTCGAAGCGGATGTAGTGGCGTGTATCCGACTGCAGAGAATGATCAACCACCGCCGAACTGTTATTGATAATGTATCCAAACAAATGTGTCCAAAACAAATTGAAAATATTTTGAAAAAATTTGTGAAATTAACGAATTTTCATAGTGATATTATAAAATACATTTTGGTTTTCCTTTCTTTCGTTACTTATGGTCGTTTCCACACTTTTTTTAATAATAGTTCGCATTTCATCTATTAGTGCAATCGTAGTCGGATTTTCGATTCTTTAACTTTTTTCGCAACATCCTGTTTGAACGCCCTGTATACAGCAGGTGTAAGCCAAGTACCTTTATTCGCGCCGTAAATTCCGTGCGATGAATATGTGACGACTTATGAACATGTGATACTGGAATAATGTCTTCACTTTGAGTTAGTTTTAAACCTGTTCGGTTTTTCCGTAGGATCAACTAATATGTATATTTGTACCTATTTTTATATAGTTACTGTTATGTATTTAGATATAAGTACCTAAGGAGCTACGCGCGGCTGCGCCCGCGCTACTATTTGGTTAATAAATCAGTGCGCATCTAGCTGGCATTTTGATTAGTCGCGTCCTTTGCCCTTAGCTCCGTAGGATATCTAACAGTTACTGTATATAATAAAAACCGGCCAAGTGAGAGTCGCACTCGCGCATGAAGGGTTCCGTGCCATTATCTAAAATCACGTTTGTTGTATGGGAGCCCCTTATATATATATATATGTTATTCCGTTTTTTAGTTTATTATTTTCTGTTTTTTTTTTATTATTTTGTGTATTAGTTTTTTCAACACACTTGCTCATAAAGTGGCTCTACGGTCACCGCAATTAGGCACAGAATGACACCCATAATCAAACTGTGACTTTTTCATTGCTATAACTCACTAGAGTTATAGTTTTTTTTTTTTTGGTTGAGGTGCTTTGTTTTTAAAAAAGTTTTTATTCAAAAAAAGATCGTGTCTAATAAATAAATTAATGTTCCTATTGCTTGCTCATTTCATGCAACTTCTTATTTAAATAGATAATTTTAACTCGTACATGTTTAATAAATAAAACTTTCACTCATATATAAATTTTGTTTTCTCTGTAATAAAAGAAAACTTTAAATTCCCCATTTTGTACGAGGCAGAATAAGCGCAAACACTCAGATAAAGTATCCAGCCACTACTCGATGAGCAAACCAAATAAAAAAAAACCTCATCCCTTTAGTCTGTGGCTGATCGCAATGCGCGCGCATAGGAAAACTGATAAATTTTTCCCGCCATAGCGAATCATTTTTGACAACTCGTTTTCACTGTTGATGTTTCATTCGATAGCTAATTGTAGAAAATCTAGAAACTTGAAATGGCTTTGATAATGTGACTCACCGAAGATCCACAGCCTTGCTGACGTGTCCCGGGACGGAGCACCAGCTAGCACTTTGTATTGTTCAGTTTTCACGTCACAAACAGTTAATTTTGAATTATTTTCACAATATTTGTTGGAGCGCGCGCGGCCAATTTCTCTCGAAGTCAGACAGTGCCGCCACACCGGCATAGCGGCGGCGCGCGGAACTTTCTCAACCATAGTCGGTCGAGACGCTTGTATGGCGGGAAACGGTTCGTTTGCAAAATCAAGCCATTTAACAAAATAAACCCAACATTTCCCCCCACCGAAATCCGCAAGGATTTCCCAGTTACGATACCAGGATAAGTAATTGAATTAGTTGAACCTTGAGTACTAAAAATGAATGTGTACATGTATATAATATAAGTGTAATTGAAAATATTTAGGGTAGCTAGTGGACTGTATATTGATAATAAATAAAATAAAGCTATAAATAATTTGATATCATACATAAACTAGATGTTACATATGAATTTACATAGAAAACGTACATAAATAGAACTATTCTGAGTCCTTATCCAACGGGAGAGGACTTACTTTTGAAACCGGACGAGTGAACTCGTGATTGTTTGCGTTTCGCACACTGATGACGCGCACGACTCCGTCCGGGCCACTATGCAACTTGGAAACACGAGCTAAGGCCCATTTTAGCGATGGGGCATCAGAATTTATAAGTACAAGATCACCGATATTTAGATTGCGACATTTGGTAAACCACTTTTGCCGTTGTTGCAACGTATGCAAGTAATCTTGCCTCCAAAGTTTCCAAAATTGTTGTGACATCTGTTGAACGCACTGCCAACGATTCAACCTAGAACTAGAGAGAACCGTAAGGTCGTGCTCTGGTACTGATAAAAGTTCCCTACCTATCAGGAAATGGGAGGGCGTCAGAACCTCAAACTCATTAGGATCGCTCGACAAGGCACAGAGTGGCCTTGAGTTTAGTACAGCCTCAACACGGGAAAAGACTGTATTCAGTTCCTCAAAAGATAGAGCTCTAGTACCAATGGTACGTTTCAAGTGAAGTTTAGCAGATTTGATAACAGATTCGTAGAGTCCACCAAAGTTACTTCCTGTCGGTGGATTATGTCTCCATTTGACTCCACGAAAGACAAAGCCCTTAGACAGATTGTCCGAATCTGTATTAAGAAAGTCCGTCACTTCCTTCAGTTGCCTCCCAGCTGAGACAAAATTGGTGCCGTTATCTGACACAACAGAATGGCATAGACCTCTTCTCGCCGTAAATCGGTCAAAACATGCGAGAAAGCACTCTGTACTTAGAGAAGATACGAGCTCTAAGTGTACAGCTCGTGTGGCACAACACACGAACACGCACAAATAGGATTTGGATACGTGAGCATTTCTACGAGTTGACTCCTTGGTTGGAAAAGGTCCGCCAATGTCAACACCAACCGTGTGGAAGACATGAATCGCTTGAGAGCGGAACTTAGGCAGTTCGCCCATTATAGGTTGTCGATTTGTAGGAGACGCCCTAAAACAAGCAATACATTTCATTGTACGCGATCGAATGGCACCTCGCGCTGAAATAATCCAGTATTTTTGATTGATTAAACTTTGGAGTGTGCGAGGACCTACGTGCAAATGAAGTTTATGAAAGTGATCAATTAAGATGGTGGTGAAGTTTGATTTCTTTGGAAGAAGCAGTGGATGCTTCTTTTCGAAAGTTAAATCCGATTGAGAAAGTCGACCCCCCACCCTGAGGAAACAGTTGGAGTCCACAAAAGGGTTGAGCTTTCTCAAGGATTGACTGCAGTTACCGTCCTTCGACAAAGATACTATGTCGCTTGAAAAATGATGTCTTTGAACTGCTTTTATCAAAATATCATGCGCTTTTCTGAGGGCACTGACCGTGAGTGACGTACGTTCATAAGCAGCTGATCTGCAATTACGGATGAACTGATAACACCGAGCAACAATATTGAGCAATTTACTGAAGCTAGAATACTTTTCTGTGAGATTGTAAAGTAGATCAGCTGACTCCGTCTCAGTAGTAACGAGAACCGCCTTCGAACACTTAAGTTCAGGAGGATTGCAGTCACGAAATTCGTCCATTGTTTTGATCGGCCACTGCAACTGGTCTAGATTGAGCCAGTCAGGTCCGTTGAGCCACTCGTGTGTCTCTAGCAGCACGGATGGTAAAGCGCCGCGAGAGCAAATATCAGCTGGATTAGACACACCACTAACATGACGCCAGCATTCACTAGGCACATTGTCGTTAATTTTGGAAACTCTAGTCGACACAAACGTTTTGAGTGTGTAGCTGGGAGTATTGAGCCAGGCTAGCACGACGGAAGAATCCGTGAACAACAACGTTTCATTGATTTCAAGTCGATTATGTAATATGGCTTGGACGTACTTGATAAGTTTGGCTAGCAAGTGTGCAGCCATGAGTTCTAGACGGGGAATGGTGACAGTCTTTAAGGGCGCGACCTTAGATTTAGCGATGACTAGACTTACTTTAGTCTCACCATCCTCGTTTTTCGTTCGGAGATATACAACCGCAGCATAGCCAAGAGTTGAGGCGTCACAGAAACCTAGAATCTGACAATAGGTATGGCGCACTACCTTGACGTGCCGGTCGTGTTTTATATTGGACAATAATGGGAGTTCCTTGACGTACGCCTGCCACTGCGCTTCGAGGTCCGATGGCAAACTTTGGTCCCAGTCTAATTGGCGAGCCCAAAGTTCTTGCATGAAGCATTTGGCATAAAACACACACGGTGCGACGAACCCAAGCGGGTCGAATTGACGACCTATTTGCGATAGCACAGTTCGCTTTGAGATCACCGGGTTGGGCGGAGTAGTAGCAAAGGAGAATGCATCAAAAGTCGGTAACCATTGAAGCCCAAGCACCTTGATAGATAAATTCGTCTCGTCGTCGAATGCAACTGGCGTTTCACGATGAGCCACATCAAGATGTTCGACTACCTGCGGGCAGTTGCTAGACCACTTACGAAGCATGAAGCCACCTGCCTTCAACAATTCCATGAGCTCCTTCTGAAGCTCAAGCGCCTCTTCAACGGTAGCCACAGACCAAATAAGATCGTCCATAAAAAACGCCATTTTTAAAATAGGGGCGGCTTTTGGGTACTTCTCCGCTTCATCGTCCGCTAGAGTGTGCAAAACTTTGATTGCAATATATGGACAGCTGGCTACGCCGTAAGTCAGGGTATTCAGTTCGAATACTTGATTTGGTTGATCTACAGAGTAACGCCACAGAATATGTTGATAAGGTCGTTGATCTTGGTCAAGGTTAATCATCCGGAACATCTTACAAATGTCCGCTGAGAGACAAATTTCGTGAAGGCGAAAATTTATTAACAATTTATTGATATCAGCTTGAAGTTTGGGACCCGGTAGTACCCATGAGTTGAGCGACGTATTGTTAGAAGTTTTTCCAGATGCATCAAACACCACGCGATGAGACGTTGTGATACTTGTGGGTTTGATGATGCAGAAATGCGGAATGATGTATTTCGAATCCACGTTCTGGACATCACCGAGACAAGTCATATGACCGAGGTCCTCATATTCGCGCATAAATTGATGATACTGAAATTTTAACTCGGGTTCCCGCTCTAACTTTGACTCTAAGTTGAGAAGACGACGAGTTGCCATTTGACGCGAGTCACCGAGTTCAACTGATGGTCGAAGTGGATACTTGACTACATACCTACCCGTATCGTCACGCCGATGTTCTCTCGCAAACAAGTACTCTGCTAACTCATCGTCAGGGCTACGCTGCGTTACCTCAGATTGTATATTTTCTATCTCCCAGAACGAGTGCATAATTTGGTCAAGGTTCTTGGAAAATCCACAGAAGGGACTAGTAACGGATGGTGTAGCAACGTCGTGATCAGAACAACCGAGTTCGGTCTGGCCTAGAATGACGTACCCAAATACCGAGTTCATAGCAACAGGTAAGCCAGGTTCGCGTGGCAGTATCTTTTTACCGTCGTAGATATACGGAAACAGATCACCTGCTATTAATAAGTCGACGGGGGCGGGCTTATAGTAGTCCGGGTCGGCCAACATAAGGTGTTGAAATTCAACAATGGTCTTGCCAGAGAGAGGCACTGTGGGTAAATTACCAGCAATGTTGGAAACGATAACCGCATCAGTTGACAAGATAGGACCGTTACAGTGTCGGGGCTTAACTTTGCAAGTAGTTAACCCGAACTCCCGCACTGGATTGCCACCTAGACCGATGGGTTTAAAGTTGCATTTACGTCGCGACAGCCCTAGACGTTTTGCACAATCTTGACTTATGTAGCTCGACATAGCGCCGCTATCAATTATAGCACGTACGGTTTGGTACTGGCCCCAACAATCTGCGACGTGTATAACCGCGGTGCCGAGCAAAACCGTTAAATTAGCTGAGCACGTTAATGCAATGGCACTAGAACTCGAATTTGCAAAAGAATCTATGTGCAGTGTGTGGTGATGCTTTTTTTTGCAGATCGTACACCTTACCTTAGACGGACAGTCGTCGACAGAATGTTCACGTAAACAGTTTTCACACAACTTCAACTGTTTTATATTGTCGAGACGCTGCGCCGGCGTCAAGTCGGTGTAGTCGATACATCGATATATAGAATGCATCTTTTTGCAATACAGACACTCCATGGATTTATTTGACTTAACAGGTTGGTCTGTATTGACAACAGCTGACGACAAAGTAGGCCGCTGTGAGTTTGAATTATTTGATTTTGAACCAGAAGGCTGGTTGACCTTTGACTGGCCTCGAGTGTACGTTACACTTTTAGTAGCAGTGGAATTTGTAGTACACTCTGACATCTCGAGAACGCGCACATGTTTTTCAATAAACGTTATCAAATCGTTATAAGTAGGCAGCTCATCTTGCCCTAATCCACGTTCCAACTCGCGCCTAGTTACGGGGTCAAGATTACGCAATGCGACATAGAACAACAAAAAACCCGACAGATCATTGATTTTGAGCAGCTGGAGCGCTTTAATGTTTTCTTGAAACACCTGGAAGAAATTATTAAGTCCAGAGACCGACTCATTTACCAAAGGTTTGAAGTTAAATATCTTGTCGAGATATGTAGTCGCTAGCGCGCGTTTATGTTCATACCGTTTTACCAAAGCGCTCCAAACTATCTGATAGTTGCTGGACGTAACTGGCATAGACTTAACTATCGTGAGGGCGGGTCCACTAACAGCCGATAGTAGATAGTAAAACTTCTCAATATCCGCTATCTGTTTGTTATTGTGAATTAGGCTAGAAAACGTATCACAGAAGGTAGGCCAGTTTTCGATATTACTGTCAAAAGGAAACAGTTCCAATTTAGGTAACCTAGGTTTTACGCAGGAGCCCTCCAACTGTATTTGTTTTCCTACATTTTGTTTCGTGTCTACGTTCAAACTGTTTGAAACACCGATTATGAAATAATAAATTTCGTCAAAGCTTTGGATTTCCTTGTATGAGGGAACGTAATTTGATATATATTTTCGTTTTAAGACAGTGATATTATGCATACTTTCTTCGAACTTAGACCGCCAACTTGACAATTCACTAAAACGGGCATTGAATTCACCTAGCAACTCGGGTTTGTCACTGACGTTCTTAGAAAGCTCATACAAAGCTTGCAATCTCAAAAAACACATTTCTTTCGTAGCAATATGTGGTTGTACCAAGTCATCGTACTCTTTATCGGTAGTTTCCTTTTTTTTAGCCATTGTGTTATTCACTCAGATGCGCACACGGCAAATCACAATGGCGGCCGGACGATTTCGATGTATTTTACGTAATTATATTTCGAAAATGAAGACACAAAATATTGAGTTTAGAATTGAAAAACACGTTGGATTAGGTAAAAGAATGTAAAAAAATGAGTTCTAAATAGGTTTGGAGCTTGTAACTTATGTACTTACAGAGATATAAGCGAGTTAGTGCACGAGTTATGAAGCATACCTACTCACCGGCAATGAACGAATTTTACTATTTTAGCGAGAATTTACCAATAAATACGTTTATATAATATAGATATATAGCTGTATTGATTTCGTAACTGGTTTATCCTGGCTCGGATGACCAAAAATGTTTCATTCGATAGCTAATTGTAGAAAATCTAGAAACTTGAAATGGCTTTGATAATGTGACTCACCGAAGATCCACAGCCTTGCTGACGTGTCCCGGGACGGAGCACCAGCTAGCACTTTGTATTGTTCAGTTTTCACGTCACAAACAGTTAATTTTGAATTATTTTCACAATATTTGTTGGAGCGCGCGCGGCCAATTTCTCTCGAAGTCAGACAGTGCCGCCACACCGGCATAGCGGCGGCGCGCGGAACTTTCTCAACCATAGTCGGTCGAGACGCTTGTATGGCGGGAAACGGTTCGTTTGCAAAATCAAGCCATTTAACAAAATAAACCCAACAGTTGAAAATGAGTTTTTATTGTTATTTTATTCACAAGTGTGTTGAAAAACGTCGTATGATACACGTGTGTACTGATGATTACCGTCTTCGGCTCTCTTAAGACCCTAACCTGACGGCTCGGGTCTCAATGGTGCCTCAGCGGTAATCACCAACATTACACACTAGTACCATAATGTACTATTAAAAATGTATTGTATTGTATTAGGTTGCCAGTTATTCAGCAGCCAAGCAGTAGTGCGCAAGCATTACTGTGTTCCGGTTTGAAAGTCATTGTAGCCAGTGAAATTACTGGGCATTATGAGACATAAGAGCTAATTGTCTCAGTGTGACGAGCGCAGTGCAGCACCGCGCAGGATTTTGCAAAACAAACTTCTGGGTGTGCTGCAACTAATATGGGCAGGCGTGTTGCTTACCATCAGGCGAACGACCAGCTCCTCTCGTCATTCAGTTACATAATAACTATAAATTATATTTTTGAAACTCCGACACAATAAAACAAACCTAACCACCGAACAAAGCCATGCCGTCAAGCGACCTAGTCGTGTTTCGGGATGATGTTCGGTGAACCATCGGGGAGACGGGTCAGAGCAGCCGCTCAACTGCCGTCTCTGTCTAGATCTTCGTGCTCCATCTGAGACCACATCATCGCTTCACATCAGGCAGGCAGGATAATGGCCAAACATAGATCTATTAAGCTTAAAAATAAATAAAAAAATGTCTAAGAACTACCGCTAGAAAACCCGCAAAAAAACCACATCCACGGTTCACGCTTTTAAGAGCTACGGTGCCACAGACAGACACATAGTGGTCAAACCAATAACACCCCTTCGTTTTGCGTCGGGGGTTGAAAATAGTAGATTGTATCATAAGGGAGCAAAATAATATTTTTACGGCGAGGGCGCTTTTTTGAATCCAGAGCGAAGTGAGGGATTCAAAATAAAGACTACTAAAACTACTAAAAACTATTAAAAACTACTAAAACTACTAAAGAATCCCGAGCGTAGCGAGGGATTCTTTAGTAGAATCCTGAACGTAGCGAGGGATTCAAAGTACGTCGCCCGAGCCAAAAATATATTTTGCGCTCGAGTGATACACTCTACTTTTCATCACCCACTATGAGAAAATAAAAGCGCCTCATATTTTATTGTAATATTATTATTTAATAAAACATAGAGTAACAACTAAATTGAAATTAAATAGTATCCTTTATTAAAACAACTAAAAACTTATATTTACATTTGTGACTATGGGCCGTCGTACCAGCCAGTCTTTATTCAAACAATATTTGCGTTCGATTTCTTTGGTGCTGAACACTAAGATGTTCCAAATTCAAAAAGTGCGCGGCAAAGATAATTGCGGCGCACTTATAAAGAGGATTAAAAACTCATTACTGCCCGCTAAAAGTTTCTTATAGAAAACACCACCTTTGGGTGCACATAAAGGCGAACCAAGTCGTCCTTTTCGAATAGATGGGATGAAAAATTATATTAATCACTTTTATCAACAGTAATTTCGGTGCGGTATCTTAATTATCTTTGTTAATAAATAGTTGATTTTATAATCCAACGTGTGTTATTACATTGTGATCCACGATGAAGGTGGCCCTGGTGCTCCTGTGCAGCATTGCTGGCTTATCAGGTATTTATTAATATACTAGCGGCCCGCCCCGGCTTCGCACAGGTATTTGACAATTTTTTTTTACACCTTGGGTTACATTTTTGGAGTTTTAGTCATCATCATCAGCCCATCACGTTCCCACTGCTGGGCCTTCTCTTAGAGAGAGAATGAGCCATAGTCCACCACGCTCGCCCAGTGTGGGTTGGTGGATGTCACATGTCCTTGACTTTTTGTGAAAAAATCTTGGACACGCCGGTTTCCTCACGATGTTTTCCTTCACCGTTTTTAAAGCGAGTGTTACATCCGCACATAACTTAAGAAAGTCAGTGGTGCGGGGCCAGCGGGATTCGAACTCGGGTGCGTCGGATAGAAAGTCGCACGTGCACCCACTGAGCCACACTCGCTCGGAGTTTTAGTAAGGATCCCTAATTTTTTTTTAATATAATATACTAATACCCGTGGATTCGTGTTCGGTACCCCTAAATAGTCGATCCCAACTGTTCCCAACCGGGCGGCTCCTACGGAAGATCAGCGCTCGCGCTGGTTGCTTCAGCCGGCATTATGCTGAGTAGGGCCGTTTTGTAGCAATACCTAGTATTAATGTTTAGTTAAGTATTTGTTTAGTTAAGTATGTTTTTGCTACAATAAAATTATTTCATTTCATTTCATTTTATTTATTTATTTTAAATTGTCCCCACTGTACAGAATTGGTTTGGTTCCATTTTTATTTATAATATTGCTTATAATACCATTTTAGTATAGATAACAAAAAGTATTCAAGCTATTATTTATATAAATATTTATTTACACACTCATCACACACCCACCTGTTCACCCTCACACTCACACACTAACTCATTCAAAAGGCATAAATTGAGATATTTGTAAGTTGTAAATAAAAACTTTTAGCTATTTATTCTTGTAAGTTTTAAGATCTAGGAACAGCCTACTTATGTACATCTTAGTAATACCAATAAATGGAAGACACTGAAACCCACGACACAGGTTTTCCTAGTGTGGGTTCCAGGGTTCACCTTGCATTGCATAACAAACCTAACAATTGCAAATTGTTCCACATCTCCGATATGTATTAAAATTGTTAATTGTTACCTGGCTAAATAAATAAATAAATAAAAAAATATAATATAGCCTATGTCACCCGGGGATAGTGTAGCTTCCCAACAGTGAAATAATTTTTCAAATCGGTTCAGTAGTTTCAGAGCCTATTCAATGCAAACAAACAAACAAACAAATCTTTCCTTATAATATTAGTTTAGACTAGCAACTGTCTAGTCCGTGAATTTGTCCGCGTTGACTCAATTACATTATTAATTTTTAGAAAAAAAAAAACAAGAACCGACTTCAAAACTAAATTTGTATTTTTTGCACAAACAATATTAATAACATTCTAGAAATAAAGAATTTGATTTTATTTGATTTATTTTTGTTATTTTTTCCAAGTGCTGAATCAATTTCGATAAAATGTATACCTATTAATTTATTTATTTAAAACGGGTGAATGCCTTATTATGATAACAACTCTACACTCTACTTACTAAAACTAAACTAACTACTTACAAGGAGAAGCAATTGGACAACCCATAGACCATTAAAGGCCTATAGATAGCTCAAATGCTCCAACCCACTACCAGTTGGCAGCGTTCCCAAGATGCTGGCAGTATTGCCCCGTTGGATTGTAATAAAAAGTAATTAAATAAATAGTATATTAATTAAATAGTTTGTCCTGATAACTGTATATCAAATTAGTTAAGAACGATTATTAAAAAACTGAAATAATATTGTCTTTTAAAAAAATCATAAATTTCTAAAAAAATAGAGGTACCTAGTATAAATATATTACAATAATTATTTCTAGTAGAATAACTTTCATGAGTGCGTTACTTGGTACCGAAATTTGAAAATTCAAATAACATGTCACCGCAATATTACAGCAGCGAATCACGTAACAACGAAATATCAAGACCACGAATGATTCTACAGCGAAAGCTTGTGATTGGCTTAGGCTTATTCTTCTTCTGGCGCATCGCCGGCCGCTACCGCGGCACGCTCGCTTCGCTCGGCTCGCGCGTAGTGGTGCACCAGTAACCTAACACTCCTACTCTGCCCCCGATAGTTGAAAAGGCGCAAGCAACATGTCAAAACGGAGAAAATATATAATTAATCAAACGGGAAATCGTTGGCACTCTTTGGGTAAATTAAAATAATTACATATTAAAAATTGGAAATAATGGCCAAGTCTTTGAATTTGATTATTAAATATATGAATATTTTTAAATTATTACACTTAAAAAAACCAGAAAACTGTTTCATCTTAGTATAAAAAATAAGAAAAAATACTGCGTCCTTAATTGAATAGACGTAAATAACCAGATGCGCCCTATATATCTCGAACGCTTATTGCAGTACTTTAAAGTACTGCAATAAGCGTTCTTTCAGTTTCTTGGGCAAAATATCGCAACCTTAAATTCATCTAGACGAGGGCACATTATACCCTTTTCAAGATCTACCCAAATTCCAAATTCCAAATTCCAAAATATTTATTCGCGTTAAACATGGTACATTAAATTACACAGGTCTTAAATGTTTAGTAGTTACACATGTTTTATTGCTTTATCAGCGTGCAAATGTTTATAATATTGTATTTAATAAAAATCGAATTATTTGAAATGTCAAACCATATAATTTCATTACAATTACAACATTCGATTTAATAACACCATTAAAAAGTCAAATAAAATTATAATTATTAAAATGTCAATGTTTCAAATAAATTCCAAAAGTGTCATACAATAAAAATAGAACATAATTGATAACGTCGAGCCTTTACGCTTTTTATAAATAATAATAAATTAAGTCACAAAATTTTAAAGTTAAAACAACTATATATTTATTTTAATAGAAAAAAATTCATGGACCGAATAAAAGCATCTCCCAAGCAACCATTTATGTAATCTATGTATATTTAAAGATGTTGAAAGTCGCGTTCTTTAAATCTTCAGGAAGGTGGTTATAAATTTTGACAGCCATAAAATGAGAATTTTTTTGTAGAGACAACTTGCAAGATGGTAGGAAAAGTCGCTTATTTATTCTAGAACGGAGTTGACGGTGGCGCATCTCCTCGTGCCCAGTAATACATGGCGTCACTGTTCTGGTTTTGGATGTTCTTTGATGAGTTTTATCTTCTTCGTATTTCTGTCATGCTAAAACATATCTTCTGTGATGTTTTTCGTATTCCTTAAATTCAGTACAATTTCGATGACGTATTTCTATTATATCAGGGTTATGTAATTTATAAATAAAACATTCAAAAGTCTCAATGCCAAAACCACTGAAGGTAGTAGATAAATACTACCTACAAGTAGTACTTACTATATACATAGTATTTATCTACTACCTATTAGACTTGGCTGGCACCGACTTCAAATATATGAGTGGGTAGCGCTTATGATAATTATATTAATTTATTTTTTACTTTTGAGTGCCATTTGTGGTTTTGAAGTCGGTTTAGTTTTTTTTGAAAAATAATTTATTTAATTACCGAACTCGAATAAAATATGCAAGACATAAGGGCTATATCTAGATAAATACGACTTTTCAACTAAGTTTTAACTAAATTCGTCTTTTTATCTTCAATAAGGTGTAAAAATGTGTGCAGAAGCTGCTTCTTTTGTTGTGCTAAAATCACACCGAAGCAAGGTAGAAAATAATTAAAAATATAGTCAGATGCGCCTTTTTTTCTTGATTCCGGCAATATATGTAACTCAAATCCGGAAAAAATGTTAGATGCGCCTTTTCAACTATCGGGGGCAGTATTCGCTTCGCTCGTCGTCGTACCTATTAAAAAATTAAATTAAAAATTATTTCTTTAATAATAGTGCAAATTACAATGTATTCCGACTCTAGCCACAAAACTATACTCCGTCCAACCATTTATTAATTTATCTTTTGACAGCTCGATTAGTGATGTCCTAAATTTGTTACTGATTCGATTTCTGAAAACAATTGACTTTATTTATGGATAAGTTTTAATCGATTTAACAAATTGACATTCCAATTTCGCTTAACGTTTTGTGTTGTTTTATAGATATAACTAGCTGATGCCCGCGACTTCGTACGAGTTCATCCTGCTTCCGACCATTTTCCGTCCCACCATATTTCCGTTCTAGTTCCCGTCCCGCTCCTATCTTGTTACCGTACCGCTTCTGTTCCGTTACCTTCCGACTCTTATTCTGTTACAGCCCCTTTCTTATTCCGTTATCGTCCCGCTCTGCTCCCGATCCTATTCCGTTCCTAACCGGTTCCGGTTTTTGATCATTTACATGACTCTGCAGTGCGGCGGCAGCGCAGACATACATGAACATGCATGAAGCCTGAGTAAAAGAAATCTTCGAAACCTAAATCTCCTATTTACATGGCTGTTGCCCGCGACTTTGTAAGCTTAGTGAAATAATGCATTTTGCTCCCGGCTATTTACGGCAGCTCTCGCATCTATGCCGATTTTGTCCTGCTTCTATCCCAATCCTATCTCGAATTCGTCTCGTTTCTATTCCAATCTCTTTCAGCTCTTATCTCGTTTTAAATAGACATAATACTTACATTATAAACATTTATTTTATTTTACCACCCGTTTAAACCTGTTAGGGGATGGTATTCAAAACAATGGTAATAATACAAGTGTCAATAGTTTTTTTTTGCTGAGTATATGTAAGTATTTTGGCCAATGGTCAATCATCGTAGCTCCAGAGCTATTGTATGTCGTAGTGACATTAGGATACCAGGGATTTCACGAAATCCCTAGGGATACGACGTCCAGTTTTGATACCAGATTCCAGCTTTTTATATACACTCTAGGGGTAAAAGCTAGTCGGACCGCGGAGAAGTGGTCCTTCCCATACATGATTATACCATGATTTCGTGGTATCTCTAGGAATTTCGCAAAAACTCAGATATCCTCATTTCCCTGCGACACGTACGGTCAACTAGAAAAGTTGCTAAATATTTGTAAATCTTCGATTGACTACACCTTTAGAATTTCTTATCTTTCTGAATGAAATGCATTAAAAGTCAATTAAAGTCCTGTACGAATAAGGAAATTGTAAAAAAAATGCATTACGTTAGGATTCATTTCTTTGCCTAGTCTATATACCAAGTTTCGTTTTCACCTTATAGGCAAATTAGGTTTTCCACACAAATATTTGCCTTCCCGTTTAGACCTTTTGAGATGTTTAAAAAGTGGTGAAACATGTGCGTACAGTGTCTTCGATTAGTATATGTACCAAATTTCACCGTCGTAGGTTTTGAAAAAATGTTATATTCCACCTTGTTTAACGTTTTTAGAGGTTAACTAATAATGTCAGTTTCGTTTTAATTTATTACTTTTGTTTGGTCTGTATACGCAATTTCATTGCTACAACTTCATAAACAAAAATTCTCCATACAAACTTTACCAACCTGTATAACCCTGTTATGGGAATGATTTCAAAACGTGGTGGAATACGTGTTTAAAATTTTATTGGCTGAATAGTTATAACAAATTTCAACATCGTAGCATTAAAAAATAATTGATACTTTCTACCCTGTTTAACCTTGTAAGAGGGTGAATTTCAAAAAATGGCGAATTACGTTTCAATTTATTTCTTTTGCTTAATCTGAGTACCAAATTGAATTGCCATTACTTCATGAACAAATATTCTCCACACAAACTTAACAATCCCGTTTGAACCGGTTTAAGGATGATTCCAGCAAAATGGTGAAACAGGTGCTTAAAGTTTATCTGTCTGAGTATATGAACCGAATGTCATCGTCGTAGCTTCAAAAAATGTAACTTCATTCCACCCTTATTAAACCTGGTTAGGGGTAGATTAAAAAAATGTGAATCACGTTTTAATTATATCTTTTTTTTTAGTTTGTGTACCAAGTTTCATCATAACCACAAACTTCATAAATAAAAAAGATTTTCTTTACAAACTTTACCACCCGCTTGTTGGGGGATGATTTAAAAAAATGTAAAATACATATCTGTAATTTCATTGGCTAAGCACATATACCACATTTCATCGCTGTAGCTTAAAATAATAATCTTCACTTTCCACCCTGTTTAACCCTGTGACCCTTCCCTTTTCATTTTCAAAAAATATAAATAAGTTTTAATTATCTTCTTTTACCAAGTTTTATCATAGCCACGAAACTTCATAAACAAAGTTTTTCTATACAAATTTTACCACCCCGCTTAGGCTTGTTAGGGAATGATTTTCAAAAAATGGTGAAATATATATCTATAATTTCATTAGCTTACCACGTACTCCACATTTCATCGTTGTAGCTTAAAAATAATAATCTTTACTTTCCACCATGTTTAACCCTTTTAAGGGATGATTTTCAAAAATGGTAAATCACATTTAATAATGTTTTGTTAGGTATGTACCAAGTTTCACCGCTATAAACAAAGACTTTTTATGTAAACTTTACCACCTCGTTTAGACCAGCAAGGGGTTGATTTTTGAAAAATGCTGAAAAAATATTTTTAAACTTGATCAAACTTAATTTATTTACCCTGTTTCTTTACTGTAGCTACAGTGTCGCATTAGTAAAAAACCCTACTCCATACAAACTTTGCGGCCCCATTTAATTATCTTAGGGGATGATTTTTGAAAAGTTACTGAAATTATATTTTTATATTCTTATGTTTAGTCAATTTACTAAGTTTCATAACTTTACTAAAAAACCTACACCATGGAAAATTTGAGACCCCAATAAATTACCTTAGTCGAATTTTGCAAAATGCCAAAAACAAGTTCCTAGTATTTACATGCTTAATGCTCACACAAAATTTGATAACTACTGGTCAAGAAACAATCACTGTCGCATACATTATATAGGTAGTTTCTGCATTCCAATCTAAAAAAACACACTAAGCCCCCCCACAAGCCCACTAAGCACTAAGCTTAAGGGTTGATTTTCAAAAAACTGTGATACACGTGTTCTATTATTTCTTTTGTATAGTATACTGCCAAAGTTTCGTGACCGTGCGACAAAAGAATTTTTTTTCCCATACAACCTTTATGACCCCATTTGATCCACTTAAAGGTCAAATTTCGAAAAATCCCTTCTTAAATGACGCCTTCACTACTTGTAGTACGTGGTCCAAATTTCAGGTTTCTATGTTAAGCGATTTTGGCTGTGCGATGATTGTAGAAAAAAACCCTGCTCTTTTATTATTAAATGAGTGTATTGCATGTATTCATAAAAAAGTTTTATTTTGACTTTATAACTTATGTAGAAGTGAAAATATTTAACAAATCTTTTTATTTTTTTATGGAAAAATCACCTTGATAATTTTAATTATCAACCTATGGGCTAAAAAAATATTGAAGTTAAGTAGCACGTCTCGCCACTATTGTAATAAAAACAGTCCCCACAAAGTTTTGCATTTTTTTTACTATGGTGCAATAGTTACGGTTAATAACTTCATAGGCGTGCATATATCAAAAGTTAAATAAATGGTTGGACGGAGTATAAGTGTTGACACACCCGTATCTTGGCAGTTGGCTTCTTCCCAACTCTGCGGCAAATTTTCAAACTTTAAATTTATACTCGCTAACTATTTCTGTTTACTTACAAAACGTAATCTTCAAGACGTAGACAAATTAAACAAATTAAATTACTGACGTATCTTTATACTAATCTTATCAGTGGTTGCCAAAAAAGACAGATATCTTCCGAAATCTACGTAGATTACTAAATAATCCTTGAAAGTACGTCAATTCCAAATTAATCAAATATAGTTAGATATGTTATCCTTCAGGGAGTTTTATTTTTGGCCGTATGTTTGTTTGCCATTATTAAATATTTTAGTTTTTTGTTGAAAAATATTTTTTTCAAGACAAGCTTTCAACAAATTCGGAATCGGAACCGCGAGCAGATCAAAATGAGCCCAAACACTAGTAGTTCACGATTATCCGTCAAGGAGTTCCATTGCCCACCTTCCGTCTCCATCATCAGATCAGCTGGCTGTCACCATAATATTGTATTGTCTTCGGACTTTGACAAGTATGCAAAATTTCAACTCCGTAGGATAAGAGGAAGTGGTTCCAATTTAGCTTGCAAGATTCCACCCGGACAAACATACATTGCAAGTTAAATAAAAGCTTGTAATAATAAATCAGGTTCTGAAACTTACCTACGGCAAACGTTTCTCTGCGAACGAGCCGCTGACAGAATGTTTCGTTTATGAGCTGTTCAACGATAGCACCTTTCCACTTCAAACGTTTCGCCGACAGAACGATTCATTCATGAGCGAATCGACGACAGAATCTTTCACCAAAGAAGGATTCGTCGATAAAGCTTATTTAGGTACTACGACGAGTGACGGCGGCACAATTGCAGTGCGACCCAGAATTGAAATACAATAAAAACCACTGCGTAGCACTGCATTGCGCTCATCATTGGCTAATTTCGCTGGTTACAATACCCTCCAACCCGGACACAGTAATGCTTTTATCATTATATATTTACTCGTAGTAGGTCTCCCGTATGCGGGAGGCCGTCTGGGTAGGTACCACCGCTTTGCCAGTCATTCTGCCGCCAAGCACTAATGCGCAAGCATTACTGTGTTCTGGTTTGAAGGGCATTGTAGCCAGCGAAATGACTGGGCATATGAGACTAAATATCTGATGTCTCGGGGTGACGAGCACAATGCAATGCTACTGGGTGGCACTGCAATTGTTATGGGCAGGCGTGACGATTAGGCGTGCACGAAGACTTGACGAATTTCAAGGGTTCAATTCAAGGACACCGTAGACCACATACACACATTGCGCCAGATTATACAGAAGTCAGAAGAGTATAATCAGCCACTGTGTCTAGCTTTTGTGGACTACGAGAAGGCCTTTGACTCTATCGAGACCTGGTCTGTTCTGGATTCTCTGCAGCGATGTCAAGTGGACTGTCGGTACATCCAAGTGCTGAGATGTCTATATGAGGCTGCCACGATGTCCGTCCAAGTAGGTACAAGACCGGTGTACTGAACATATCCGAGTGTTCACGGGAGTAAGACAGGGGGCTGTAATATCCCCGAAACTGTTTACAAACACAATCGAGGATATGTTCAAGACACTGGATTGGAAAGGCATGGGCATCAACATTAACGGCGAGTACATCTCATACTTGAGATTCGCAAACGACATCGTCCTTATGGCGGGTCGCCGCAAGAGCTGCAACAAATGCTGATCAGCCTAGCTGACGCCTCAGGATGCATTGGTGTCCGCATGAACAATGATAAGACGAAAGTCATGTTTAACATACATATCACACCGGAACCAATAGTCGTTTACGGCATGCCTCTCGAAGTTGTGCAGGAATATGTCTACCTTGGACAAATTCTAATGCTTGGTAGACACAACTTTGAGAAGGAAGCCGACAGGAGGATACAGCATTTGGAAAACTTCGTTAAGTCATCTCGTCGCCCATCCCACAATGCCTGAAGACAAAAGTCTTTAATCAGTGCGTCCTACTCGTAATGACATACGGAGCCGAAACGTGGACACTGACTGTGAGACTGGTTCATAAGTTTAAAGTCGCTCAGCGAGCTATGGAGCGAGCTATGCTCGGGGTTTCTCCGTAGGATCGAATCCGCAACGAGGTGATCCGACAGAGAACCAAAGTAACCGATATAGCTCTCCGAATAAGTAAGCTGAAGTGGCAATGGGCCGGTCACATATGTCGAAGAACCGATAACCGATGGAGTAAACGAGTTCTAGAGTGGAGACCACGTTTAGGCAAACGTAGTGTAGGACGCCCTCCGGCCAGATAGAGAGACGACCTGCGTAAAGTGGCTGGCAGTAATTACATGCGAAGAGGCGAGGATCGGGCTCAGTGGCGTGCATTGGGTGAGGCCTATGTCCAGCAGTGGACGACTCGTATAGGTTGATGATGATGATGTGACGCTTACCATCAGGCGAACGACTTGCTCGTCGCATCACTCAGTTCCATAAAAAAAAAAACAATATAATAAACTTGCCCCTAGCTCTGCCCGCCAGCGACCCAATTCTCTCCAAATGGGATCCTGAAGGTCTCCGCTTCTCCTACATGAAGGATGACCACGGCAACGCTCACCTGGTCGATCATTGGCTGAAGATGAGCGACCTGGACAGAATGGCACGGTACAGCCCCGACAGCTCCAATCAGTACCATCTGTTCACCAGGTTAGACAATTTAATCTTTTATAATAAATTTTAAAAATAATTAATTAATTAATTAAAATTGTCATTTTTTTAATGTAACTGAATGACGAGACGAGCTGGTTGTTTACCTGATGGTAAGCAATACGCCAGCCCATAACAATAACAGCACCACCCAGAACTTTGTTTTGCAAAATCCTGCGCAGCGCTGCACTGCGCTCGTCACCCACAATTAGCTGTCGAGTCTCATAATCCGGACGACCAGACGTACGGCAAGCCGTCATCAATTCATGGTTGACATCCCTCCTGCTCGCACCAAGCGCTTTGCTTCGACCTTCATAATGCGAACGGCCAAGGAGTGGAACTCTCTGCCGGCATCTGTGTTTCCGGATAGCTATAATCTGGGTGTCTTTAAGACAAGAGTGAACAGGTTTCTTCTAGGCGAGCGTGCTACATCTTCGACCGCATCGTCACTTAACAACAGGTGAGATAGCGGTCAAACGCAAGCCTATAAATAATAAAAAAAAAAAATAATAATAATGCCCAGTAATTTCGCTGGCTACAATGCCCTTCAAACCTGAACACAGCAATGCTTGTGCACTACTGCTTGGCGGCTGAATAACTAGCAAACGAGCGGTGGTACCTACCCAGACGGCCTCTCCCATACGAGAAACCTACCACCAGTATCCATATCTATCCATAAATATATCCATTAAATAATAAAATGACTGGGAATAAACTAACTCCACTCAAAACTTGTGCAGCCCTCACAGGGCACATGTATCTGGTTCATAAGACATCTTTTAAACCTTTCTGGTAAATTACATGTAAGCATTAGTAATAAATAAATGAATAATCTAGTTTGACATTGTGTAACTAAAGTAAGGGCAAAACGAAAACAATAAACAACATAGTGAAATGTTGTGCGGGATCAGAAAAAGTTTCCTACTCAGCTAAGCCTGTTTGCAAGTATCTTTATTGATTTCATTCGGAATCCTGTCCAGCAGGGCGATCATGTATCTTTTATTTCAATCAATTTCAATAAGATATCAGTTTCGTTGATGGTTTTGCGATCACGTAACCCGTTTGTTGCAATCAAACGTCAACGAAAGCTCAATTGAAATAAAGATAAGTTCTGACATACAAAGTTTACATCGATATTTAAACCATAGACAAGAGCCGATTACACAGTAAAATTGAATAGATTGGGCATATACATAACAATTAATAGCTCAATCTCGATTTAAGTAAATTTGTCGGGTAATCGATAGGAGCACATTGAATTTGAAACATACAAATTTACATGATCGCATTTTATCGATTGAATTGAATTTCTATGGCACGTTAGTCCGTAACATGCGATGTTCGCAACAGACTTACTTTTTTTTTATTACCTGATAGGCTAGCATTTGACCACAGTCTCACCTGATGGAAAGTGACGACGCGGTCGACGATGGATCATGCTTGCCTAGAAGATACCGATTCACTCGGGACTTGAAGACACCTAAATTATAAGAATCGGGAAACAGAGACGCTGGTAAGGTGTTCCATTCCTTAGCTGTTCGCATTATGAAAGTTGAACGTGATCGCCCTGCTGATATAATGTTTGTTTCTTCCTCAGGCTCAACCCGACCCTCAGCCAGCCCCTTGTATTAAACGATGCGCAGCGCGTCGAGGCGTCCAATTTCAACCCTAATCACCAGACTGTCATACTTATGCACGGGTTCATGGGATCCATCACTTCCAGCTTCAATACTGTACTGGTGCCAGGTAGGGGCTCTATCTCTTGCTTTTTTTTATAGAACCGAGTGATGAGATGAGCTGGTCGTTCGCCTGATGGTAAGCACCACGCCTGCCCTTAACAATTGCAATGCCACCCAGGACTTTCAATACCATAAAAAGTACCACGTAGCCCTTTGAGCATTGCGCTCATCACTCCGAGACATCAGATATTAAGTATCATATGCTCAGTAATTTCGCTGGCTACAATGCCCTTCAAACCGGAACAGTGCTTGCGCATTACTGCTTGGTGGCAGAATAACTGCAGCTGTGGTACCTATCCAGACGGCCTCCCGCATACGAGTGCTACCCTGAGATACTTATCCCATCTAAATAGCCTCTGTAGATAGATAGATAGATAGATAACACTTTATTGCACTTAAAAAAGAAAACATAATATACAGTTGGTAACACATAATAAATAAGCACAATAGGCGGTCTTATCGCTAAGCAGCGATCTCTTCCAGACAACCATAGGGTAAGGAAAACAACACATAAAAAAGGATAGTGTGCAGTAGATAATAAGTAGAAAATGCTTTTAAACTAAAATGGTTAAAATATGATATACACATATATATATATATATATATATATATATATATATATACAAATATATATAGATACATTTATACATAAATACATCTATATTGTCTATACATACTATAAAACATATACATATTATATAATTCCAATATATAGTGTATTGGTTGGGCAGATTAGCTTAAATCTCATACAGAACCAAGGTTGCGGATTCGATTCCCGCTACAGGATAGATTTTTATGCACAAAAACATCGAAGAAGCTGTGTATCTGTTGTTTGTAGTTGCAATAAAGAATTTCTTATCTTATCTTTTAAAAAGCGCAAGCTTTGCTTCGTGTCTGAGTGTTGTGGAATAGCCGTTCTCCTCTACCTACTACTAAATTTAGCACTTCTGTTACAGCGTTCCTGGCTGCGGGTGAGTGCAACGTGATTGTCCTGGACTGGAGTGCTGGTTCCTGGTGGGGACCTCAAGCTATTGAAGCTGGTAACTAAAGTGTTTTTTTTTTCTATTCAATTCAATTCAAAAGTTCTTTATTTAAATTTTGTCGTCACAGACGCCCTTATGAACGTCAATTATTACAATGACTCTACCACCGTATCGGAAAAAGAACCACTACTGAGAAGATAGGGCATGAAACTGAGGGGCATTTCACTTAGTAGATCCATGTTTGGCCATTATCTCGCCTGATGTGAAGCGATGATGTGGCCTAAGATGGAGCACATAGATCCAGAGAGATATGGCAGTTGAGCGGCTGCTCAGACCCGTCTTCCCGATGGTTCACCGAACATCATCCCGAAACACGACTAGGTCACTTGACGGCATGGCTTTGTTCGTTGGGTGGTATTACAACCACGGTCAGAGCCTACCACTCCCAAAACAAAAGTCTAGAGGAAGACGGCAGTTGATTGACATTCCAGACTTTTCCGTCCTTCTGATGGTTTACCGAACATCATTCCGAAAAACGACCGTTATAGATTCGTACATTTTTTTTTGTACACAGGCGCTGCAGCTGGCCGCTTCATCTCATGGCTGGTTTCTGTCACCAACGGCAATCCCAGCTTATACCACGTGGTGGGGTACAGCGTGGGCGGCCACGGTGCTGGCATCATCGCCAGGAACGTGATCGGCAACGTGGGATACGTCACTGGTAAGTATGGGATCTGCTGGCAGCATTCCCTCTAACACTTTTATGGAACTGTAACTGTAGTGATAAGACGAGCAAGTCGTTCGCCTGATGGTAAGCGCCACGCGTGCCCATAACAACTGCAGTGCCAACCAGCACTTCCAAAACCAAAAAGAAGCAATGCGTAGCACTGCATTACGCTCATCACCCCAAGACATCAGATATTAAGTCTCATATGCCTAGTAATTTCGCTGGCTACAATGCCCTTCGAACCGGAAAACAGTAATGTTTGCGCACTACTGCTCGGTGGCAGAATAACTGGCAAAGCTGTGGTACCTACCCAGACGGCCTTCCGCATACGAGAGACCTACCACAAGTAAACTAAGCTTGCTGGCAGCATTTCTAGCCCTTAACTAGGATTCCCTGTATCTGTGGAACCAGGATTTATAAGGACCATGGTATCACACCACCCAGACACGAAACAAAATATGCTTGAACTTTTTACTGTGCACAAACTTTTGTCCAATCGCGATAATCGAACCCGTAATCTCAGTGTGAGACAATCCAGTTTTCGCTTGATGGTAAGCACCACGCCTGCCAATAACAATTGCAATGTCACCCAGAACTTGTAATACCATAAAAAACACTGCGTAGCACTGTATTGCGCTCATCACCCCGAATCAGATTTTAGGTCTCATATGCCCAGTTATTTTGCTGGATATATGCCCTTCAAACCGGGACACAGTAATGCTTGCGCACTACTCCTTGGCGGCAGTCCTTAGTGGGAATATGTTCTTTTTTCTAGGTCTAGACCCCGCCGAGCGATGGGATGAAGACCAGCTGTTCCGCGCTGACGACGGCCTCTATACCGAGGTTATCCACACCAGCAGTATGGGAGAGATCCGCCCGATGGCCCAGGTGGACTTCTACCCTAACGGCGGGAACGGCATGCCTGGATGTCTGACGCCTTTGTGTGATCATGAGAGGTAGGACTTAGAACATAAACCTTAATTATACACAGCACACAACACAGCGTACATAGCGCACAGAACGCACACAGCAGTCACACAGCACCCAGAACCCAGACACAGCACACGGCAAACAGCAATCAGCATCCAGCACCTAGCACCCAAAGCCTAGCACCCAGCTCTCAGCACTCAGCACCCAGCACTCAGCACCCAGCGCTCAGCACCTAGCACACAGCACACAGCACTTAGCATACAGTACATTACACAGCACACAGAACACTGCTCACCGCACACAGCTATGACACAGCACACAGTACACAGTATAGTACCAGCTTACAGCACTCAGCACTCAGCATACAGTACTCAGCACACAGCACTGAGTACATATCACTCAGCATACAGTACATTACACAGCACACAGAACTCCGCTCACCGCACACAGCTATCTCACATAACTCAACACAGAGCACACAGTATAGTACCTGTGTACCTTGATATTTTTTTGTTATGGTGTACAATAAAGTATTTTTGTATTGTATTGTATTGATTTTTTCCAGGTCTTTCTACTACCTAGCCGAGTCCCTAGAAACCGGTGGGTTCACTGGCCAGCGCTGTGACAACCTGTACCAGGCCATGTACGGTTGGTGCACCGCTGAGGGCAATCTTAGAATGGGAGGATTCCAGCCTAAGACTGGGTAAGAAAACAATTATTAACCGACTTCAAAAAAAGAGGAGGTTATCTATTCGATTGTATTTTTTTGTTAACTCAGAGCTCCGTCATTTTTGAACCGATTTGATAAATTATTTTGTGTTGGGTTCAGTATAGCTACAACATGGTCCCATATACATTTCATCGATAGTCGACCTTGGACTTCGAAGATACATCAGAATTGAAGTCAGTTGAAGTCGGGGACTCTTACTGCATCTATATACCTATTTATATATTACTCATGTTACTGATACCAAAGAAAACTAACTACCTATTACTTACGTACTGATACTATGAACGTAAGTAATAGCACAGCAACTTCAAACCCGTGACCGGCTACAGCCGATCGAGCGTCAACTACGCTACCGGAGACCCCACATCTTAAGTCTTTATAATTTGTTTTTATTTTCAGGAGCACCGGTATCTATCACCTGAGGACCAACTTCTTCCCACCCTTCTCCCGAGGATAGGAACATAACACGTGTTTTAATAAATGCCGATACAATTATGTAACCAAAATGTATGACTTTTATTTGCATGCTGGGCCCCGCGGTTTCCCGGATAAAAAGTAGCCTATATGTTAATATAGGGTATAAGCTATCTCCATTCCGAATTTGACTCAATTCCGTTCAGCCTTTAAAGCGTGAAGGAACAAACACACTAGCACACACTAACACATAAACAAACTAACAATAACACACTTGCGCTCAGATATAAATACCACACAAACGGTCACCCATCCATGTTGTGACCGCTGTGAGCGTTGCTTAACCAAGATGATCTGTTACGAACGGCTGGGCAAGCTACGCTACGAGCGCTACGCGTTCCCATTGCTGGGACACGGGCCTTCTCTCACAGAGAGAGTATGGGTCATAATCCACCACGCTGGCTCAATGCGGGTTGGTAGATGTCACATATCCTTGAATTTACTGATTCTTAGACATGCCGGTTTCCTCACGATGTTTTCTAAAACCGGTGTTTTTAGAGCGAGTGTCACATCCACAAAAGTCATTGGTGGGGTCCAGCGGGATTCAAATTCCAGTGCGTGGGATCGAAAGCAGCACTTGTGCCCACTAAGCCACACTCGCTCCATCGCCGCAGTCACGTAATCGCAATAAAGTGAGCCAAAAGTCGCTTTATTATAGCGGGTGAGGTGCTTCGAGATATACAGGGTGTCAAAGTTTACCATCGCTAAAACATGCTTTAAAAAACTTTACTATTATTCATATATATATTTAATTAATAAATGAATGATTAATAATTATTAATCTCTGTTAATTGTACTTTGTTGTACTTTAATACTGCATGAAATAAATAAATAAAAAAAATATTTACAATCCTCTGTGTAGTGTAAATCTAAGTTTTAGGGTTCCGTAACCAAAGAGTAAAACGGGACCCTATTACTAAGACTCCGCTGTCCGTCTGTCTGTCTGTCCGTCTGTCACCAGGTTTTATTTCATGAACCGTGATAGTTAGACAGTTGAAGTTTTCACAGATGATGTATTTCTGTTGCCACTATAACAACAAATACAAAAAAAAACAGAATAAAATAAATATTTAAGGGGGCTCCCATACAATAAACGTAATTTTTATTTTATTTACAATATTTCTATAAAAATATATATAAAAAAACATATATTATTATAAAAAAAACTTGGCCTAAAGTGCCGCCGGCAGCAAATATTAATATTATAATTAATTCAAATATTAATTATTACATGGAAAATAAAAAGAGTTAAAACTTTTAGTAGCTAATTGTAGAGTCGAGCGGAGCAGAGTACAGTGATATATAGTGGCCACGGCCGTGTGCGGGCGCGGGGAGAAAAATGTTCCGTTTCTCGCAGTAATAGGTGGTAATAGCAGACTGGAGTAGACAAACACACTAACACACTTAGACACAAACTTTCGCATTATCATATTAGTGCGATCGTAGTCGGATTTTAGATTCTTAAACTTTTTTTGCAACATCCTGTTAGAACGACCTGTATACAGCAGGTGTAAGCCAAGCACCCTTTATTCGCGCCGTAAATTCCGTGCGATGAATATGTTACGACTTATGAACTTGTGATACTGGAATAATGTCTTCACTTTGAGTTACTTTTAAACCTGTTCGGTTATTTATGTTATGGTCTTTCCGTGGGATCAACTAATATGTATATATTTACCTATTTGTATATAGTTACTATATAAAATAAAAACCGGCCAAGCGAGAGTCGGACTCGCGCACGAATGGTTCCGTACCATTTATATAAATAAAAATGAATCGCCAAAATGTTTGTACGCGCATAAATGCCGAACGACTGCACTAAATTAGATAATTCTTTTTTGTTTTCGTTATTGTCAGGACAAGGTTAGTATAAAAGAACATTTAGTATATTAATATATTGATATGAGTATATTAGTTTATATATGTATGTTTAAGTATGCAGGTATTTATTATTGTAATTTAATTGCACACCGCCATTTACTCCTTCATTCGATACTGTCCATCCAAAGGTTGTTTGGAAGAGATCGCTTTAAGCGATAAGACCGCCCATTGTACTACCATTGTAAGGAATTTTATGCTATTATAATTTTTATTGTTTTGTATCTGGTATGCAATGAAGAGTTTTGTAATTTGTAATTTGTAACATTTTTGAAAATCGATTTCAAATAAATATTATCTCGGTACGAAGTTCGCCGAGTCAGCTAGTTATCTATAAAAATGGCATAAATATCACGTTTGTTGTATGGGAGCCCCCTTAAATATTTATTTTATTCTGTTTTTTTAGTATTTGTTGTTATAGCGGCAACAGAAAAACATCTGTGAAAATTTCAACGGTCTAACTATCACGGTTCATAAGATACAGCCTGGTGACAGACAACGAACGGACAGCTGAGTCTTAGTAATAGGGTCCCGTTTTACCCTTTGGGTACGAAACCCTAAAAAATACTTTTTAACCAACCGATCATGTTATAACATGTATTATTTTATACCTGGGAGTCTTCAAATCGAGAGTGAATAGATATCTTCTAGGCGAGCGTGTTACATCTTGCCACATCACCTGGGTCTGGGTTGGTAACACCGCTTTGCCAGTTATTCTGCTACCAAGCTGTAGTGCGCAAGCATGTTCCGGTTTGATGGGCATTGTAGTCAGCGAAAGTACTGCCCAGATAGCAATATAAACTTACTTTAGACTTGCAGCAAGTTTGAAGTAGCAAACGTGCAAGCTTGCACCAAGTTTGCCATGGCAAGCGTGCAAACTTGCTGTAAGTTTGAGGCAAACTTTCTAGTTATCACGCAACAAACTTGCATGATGTTTGTCACGACAAAGATGCCACAATTGTTTCACAACGAACCTGCGATGTAAAAAAAATTGTTTCACTCGGTTACGGTTTACGATTGACCCAGGTACGAAATCTACGTCATAATGACGTCAATTTACAGGCGTTTTCCGACGTAGGCTATTTTAATTATTTCAATAACAGAAATAGGAAATGCCTTTTAAAATACAAAGTGCTTTTGCTTTTAAACACGATCCAGCACAAATAACCCTTAATGCAAAGGGATATTGAGCCAGGAAACTAATCTAGTGTTCAATCTCTTGAACGTTCAAGCGCTTTTTCTGTTTCACATCTAGGAGATACGCGGATAATCTTGCCACCGCGGGCTAACTCAACACCAACGCCATCTAGTTATGATTTTGGAACTATATGTGTTAGACACATCAAAGGAAAACAAGCTTGCACTCCATATTGCCGCGACAAACTTGACGTATCAAACAATATCAAAAGAAAAACAAACTTGCAACAAACTTACATTCCATTGCCGCGACAAACATGACTTATCAAATCAATATCAAAGGTGAAACAAACTTGCAGCAAGTTTAAGTGCTATCTGGGTGGGCATATGAGACTTAATATCGGATGTCTCGGGGTCATGAACGCAATGCAGTGCTACGCAGTACTTCTTCTAAGTTCTGGGTGGCACTGCAATTGTTATGGGCGGGCGTGGCGCTTGCCATCAAGCGAATAACTTGCTCGTCTCATTACTAAAACCAACTTCAACTGATGTATCTTTGAAGTCCAAGGTCAAATATCGATGAAATTTATATGGGACCACTCCGTAGCTATACGGAACCCAACGCAGAATTTTCCAAATCGGTTTATAAATTACCGAATTCTGAAGTAACAGAAAACAAATACAAAAACCGACTCAAAGACTACACATATATTTTTTGTTTTAGTTGATTTTTTCAAAAAGCGCTGAATCAATTTCGATAAAATTTATATGGGACCACCCGACGAACCAAAAAAATATATCAACAAAGTCAATTTATAATTGGCGGAGTAATCGCGTAACAAACACACAAAATAAAACATCGAATTGAGAACCTCCTCCTTTTTGAAGTCGGTTTAAAACAATCAAATGGAGAACCTTTTGAAGTCGGTTAAAAATAAAAAGTATGAAACGCAAACATTAAGATTTTTTATCCGAATGTTTGTACCTCTTTATAAGGGTTTGGTACAATATGCGTGCTAGGGATACGTTTTTAATAGGAGGGGCAGGTCTATAAATCTGCCAAACGCCGGAAGAACACCGTTCACCACTCCACTGCAGACATTAATGGAATACTTAGCAGCATCTATACCTATTTATAACTATGTTCTTAGGCTTATTTCATTTCGTATTACGAGTACAGTTTAAAGTTCAACAGTTCTGTATTCAGTTTAGTCATCACAGACGCACTTATGAACGTCAATTATTACAATGACTCTACGATCGTATTGGAAAAAGAATCAGTTCTCAGAAGATACGGCAAAAAAGTGAGGGGCATTTTTTTAGAACTTTTATTACAGCATTTTAGTGTTGATCCACATCTGGCCGCACCGTATCGCACTTTCCTATGCTTCTATCCTTTTCTGTCAATTAGAACCGTCATTTTCTAGAGCGAGAAAGAGAGCGGGAGTGTGACGAGGCGGAATTGACGAGGCGCTCAGCAACAGGGTCAAAATGCGATTGCATGCAAGGAGCCGACCGCTGGCATGCCTGTCAACATGCTGACCGCGTGTAGCCGCACGCTTTTGCATGCTGTCGCGCGCGGCTTCGTGCTGTAGCCAATTCGTATAGACTTGACACAGAGTAAATAAATACGGTATAATTTTTTTTATGTTACTGAATGACGAGACGAGCTGGTCGTTTGCCTGATGGTAAGCAATACGCCAGCCCATAACAATAACAGCACCACCCAGAATTTTGTTTTGCAAAATCCTGCGCGGCACTGCACTGCGCTCGTCACCCTGAGACAATTAGCTGTTGAGTCTCATAATGCCCAGTAATTTCGCTGGCTACAATGCCCTTCAAACCGGAACAATGTAATGCTTGCGCACTACTGCTTGGCGGTTGAATAACTAGCAAAGCGATGGTACCCACCCAGACGGCCTCTCGCATACGAGAAACCTACCACCAGTAAAAGAAACCTACCACCAGTGCCAGATGTGGTTCAACCCTTACCCTATACGTTGATGTAAGCCCATTCATCTCGATTCTAACATTACATTCGTTTTGTATGCGTTATAAACTCTCCGAGTGTAATTTTATTCATGGAATTTTTTCCGCATCTGTACTCACTCCCAGTTGCAGGTAGCTTCACTTTTGTTTTTTCTGTACCTCAATTTTATATAATACAAGCTTTTTCCGCGACTTCGTCCGCGTGACCGACAGAGGAAGCCCATATTAGTATTTTTTCCAAGACCATCTTAGCAAGACCTCCCCAGAATATTTTTTATGCTATTGCATAGCTTCTATCGCGGGCCTTGAGCGTGGAGACCGAATCCAGAAATTCCGTAACGAAAATAACCTAACACCCCCCACTCCGAATGCTATGCAATAGCTTTACCGCGGCAGTCTCCGAGTGCCACACGTCTTTTTTTGTTTTTGCCTACTTTCCCTATAACGGCGGTAGACTACCCCTGTAGGTCAGAAGTCCGGGGTGAGGAACATCTTCGCGTGTTCCGCTGGAACCTGGAGCGCGTAGGACTTGAAATCGGTGGTCCTAGTCTGCTCCAGCCGCGAAAAACTCACGTTGATGGGCTCCTCACTTGAACCAGGCCTAGCGCACTCCGCACTGTAGGTACGAAGCTACAAGTACATAGCTGGACACCGACGGCGGGTCGCGCGTCGTTACACGTGCCGCATCAGAAGAGATAAGAGCTACGCGATAGAAAGAGAGGCGCTCTGTAGGTTAATATGACTGGTAGGTATGAAGCGTTACGCGAGCTAAATTGAATTTTATTGCGTCATATCAAGAGTCGCTATTTGTTTAAATTTCATTGCAGAGTGATGCTTCTGTCCCTTAGTATTCTGTGCTTGAACTCCGGTCCATGCCGATTCTCTCCTGGACGTATCGAAGGACTTCTTCACCCTTCGTCATATATAAGAGCGCGTACTATACTATGGGCGTACTGTTTGTACTATACTATATAACATACCCTATAATCTATGTAAGTTGGGAATTGATCTACCAAACCCTAAAAACCGCATTAAAATCCGTTCAGCAGTTTTCAAGTCTATAGATAACACACAAACAAACAAATAGACAAACATTTTCGAAAAGGTATATTCGTGTTCAGTACCCATCATTAGTCAATCCCAGTCAGTTTTTCAAAAATATCTTCAATGATACATCAAAATCGATTATATCAATCGATGTTTCATCAAAATCGGTTGAGTGACTACGAAGATACAGCTTGAACTCTTCGTAGTACGCGCTCTCATATACTGGGCAGGTCTTGCTAAGGTGGTCTTGAAATAATTAAACTATGGAAAATAAATTATTTTTCATAAATAAATAAACCGACTTTAAAACCACAAATAGGCACTCAAAAGTGAAAAATAAATTAATATAATTATTATAAGCGCTACCCACTCATATATTTGAAGTCGGTGAAAGCCAACCGACTTCAAGTCGGTTAAAAAAACGTTTTTTTTAACGCCTATGTTTAGCCACTATCTCGCCTGATGTGAAGCGATATTGTGGCCTAAGATGGAGCACATAGATCTAGAGAGAGACGGCAGTTGAGCGGCTGCTCAGACCCGTCTTCCCGTTGGTTCACCGAACATCATCCCGAAACACGACTAGGTCGCTTGACGGCATGGCTTTGTTCGGTGGGTGGTATTACAACCACGGCCAGAGCCTACCACTTCAAAGCCAAATGTGCTTTCTGTGACGTTCACGCGGACGAAGTCGCGAGAAAAAGCTAGTCAATATTAAAAATCTAAAATTTGCATTTAACTGTTTGAATGAACTAAACGAAAAATATAATAAATTAATTAATTTATTTACTTATTTAAGTTGAAAAATTGAATAGATTTACTATTTAGATTATTATTTAAATTTAAATTTGTAAATTTATATTTCTATTCTTATTGATTGATTGATTGATTGATAACGCTTTATTGTACACCAAAAACATAACAAGAACAAATAAAAATAGAACTTAAAAATTTAATTAGTACAATGGGCGGTCTTATCGCTAATAAGCGAAGTGGTAAGTGAAGTGTTTTATTTTTTAGTTATAAATAATCTTAGATTTTAGTCCGGGACTTGTACTATCTATAATTTTATCTCTAAACGTATGCTCACGGCCCGTTGAAAGGGCTTCCTAAGCAACAGATTTCCTATCTCTTAAGATAAGCAACCTCTGACGTGCGGTTCCGCTCCCACATCCGGTCTAGAGTGCCGAATAATAAATTCATCACCGGACCCGTAGACAGGTGAAACGGGGATAGTTTAAGAGATACTATCAAGGGTAGAGTGATTATGGCTCAGTGGGTGCACGTGTGACTTGCGATCCGATGCACCCAAGTTCAAATAGTGAACAAAGTAGGTATACATTTTACCAAAAAAAAACCGACTTTCAATGTCAAATATTGATAAAATTTACGTGAGACCATTTCGTAGCTATACTGAACCCAACGCAAAAAGAAATTTCAAATCTGTTTTTAAATGACGGAGTTCTGAGGTAACAAACATAAAAAATATACAAAATAAAAAGGCAATTCGATTGTAATTAAGGACTTCCTTCTTTTATGAAATTGGTTAAAAACCACTAACTTTCTTAAGTTATGTGCGAATTTAACACTCGCTCTAAAAAGCGGTGAAGGAAAACATCGTGAGGAAACCGGCATGTCCAGAATTAAACACAAAAATTCAAGGACATGTGACATCCAACCCGCGTTGGGTCAGCATGTTGGATTATGGCCCATACTCTCTCTACAAGGGAAGGCCCGAGTCCCAGCAGTGGGAACATAATGGGCTGATGATGATGATGATGATGTTGAACTGTTATCGTAAGAAATCCAATCTCGCGAAGCCGATGGGTTAAACGGATCCTTTTTTATTACTATTGCTATGGTTTTATTGTCACTTTATTGATTGTCTGTCTGTCTGTCGTTCCGGGTGAAATCTTGCAACTCAAATTCCGAGCACTTCCCGATTAGCTATCCGGCTGAAACTTTCAGGGTAGCTCACAACTCGATGACAATGCATTCTAAATTCATTTATTCATTTTAAGACGCATAAAAGCGTGATTTTTAGATTATTTTTAATCTACATTGCTCTTATTTTGTTGTGTGATGAGACAAGCAAGTCGTTCGCCTGATGGTAAGCGACACGCCTGCCCCTAACAATTGCAGTATCACCAGGCCTAGCGCACTCCGCACTGTAGGTACGAAGCTACAAGTACATAGCCGGCCACCGACGGCGGGTCGCGCGTCGTTACACGTGCCGCGTCAGAAGAGTAAGAGCTATGCGATAGAAAGAGAGTCGCTCTGTAGGTTAATATGACTGGTAGGTATAGCGCTACGCGAGCTGAATTGAATTTTATTGCGTCATAGCAAGAGTCGCTATTTGTTTAAATTTCTTTGCGGAGTGATGCTTCTGTCCCTTAGTATTCTGTGGTATCACCCAGAACTTTCAATACATATAGAAACTATGAAGTGTTGTGCGCATTATTAAATTTCAAATAAGTGCTAATGACTTACCTTCTCACCAACTTTCACCGGCTGCTTAACAATGTAAGGAATCCCCGGCACAGGTCCGAATATTGATGGTAACATGGCTGGAGCAAATATCACTTTGACGGGCTGATTCGAGTACTTGCATCCACTTTGACAGTCACTCTGCACTTTCTTGTCCTTATGACAGCAGCAGTGATGGCACACTGTTTCACTTTGACATTTAGTTATATCACTATGACATTTTGGAGTTTCACTTTGACATCTCAAATTGTCGTTTTCACAAACGACACTTTGACAGTTTTTCAAATTTTCTTTAGGTTTGTGAATTAGCATATTTTTCATATCACTGCTTTCTTCGTCTGAAACGTTAATAATAGTTTGTGATAGATTGTGTTTTTGTGTCACAAACAATTTTGGTTTTTTTGAAAAGTCTTTAGGTAATTCCAGAAGAGGAGCTTTCCTTTTTAATTCTCTTGGAGTTTCAAGTAAGTAGGTTTTGTTTAATCTTGGTTCTGGGTTTTCATTCGTTTTCGGGAAGGGATGAACTAGTAAAGTTTTCCGGTACTGTCCAGAGTTTGAGGCCCCTGACAGGGCCTCGGATGGAGCTCTTGTTAAATCCAATTTGACAGATTTTCAAACAGATTTCGTACAAAATATTTTAAATTAAGTTTAACGTCAAAATATTTTAACTATTCGTGATTTTGTTTGTGCATTTCCGTAATTCAGTTTAATGTCAATGTTCACTCAAATAAAATATTTGAATCAGGTTTCTTACTGTTTTGTTAAGTTCACAAAAATTTTCTTCACTTTTGTCTTTAACACAAAATTTTTGGAAATGTATTCATGTAAAGGGTTTATTCTCGATTTTTAGTAGCACAGTTTCATCCTTGTACACTTCGTTTATAAATAGAATATAGTTTAAATTAACACGGTTGTTTTACAATAGTTGCATAATAAAATGTTTAAAATTTAATGTATTTTCACATCAATTCTCCATCTGATAAAGATAAAGTCCACACACTCCTTATAAATGTTTCCACTGTCGAATTCGGTCATATTTACTACGTCTAACCATCACTTAGTTCAATGACCTTAACCTCGCACGTGATGTTTGTTTACAAACAAACAAATTCACAAACAATTCGTTTTACACATCTTTCCACCGAAATAAATCTAAGCACTGTCATTAAGCTACCCTGCGAATGTCACGTTGAAACTGTCAATTGTTTTTGAGAAATTAACAATTTAATATTGAAATGGTGCAAGAAATATTCGGACACGTCTGCTCATCTTGAAGTTTGGGGTGAAACTGAATTGGTGGGAGTAGAAAAGGCGTGGTTAAGGGCGTGTCTTCAATGCCACGCCTGTCGAAGTTACCATCCAAGAGTAAAAGTCTAGACACGTCCAAGATGGCTGGTTATGTCTGATTCAAGATTAGTTTAGTGTAGTATACTTTACAAGATTATTTAGAGCGAGTGTGGCTCAGCGCTAACCCGTGCGCCATTCGATCCGACGCAACTGGGTTCGAATCCCTGCCCTGCACCAATGACTTATAGTTAACTGGCAAAGCGGTGGTATTTATTTATTATTATTTGATGGTAAACGCCACACCTGCCCATAGCAGCTACAGTGCCACCCAGAACTTGTAGTACATTAAAAAGTATACTGCGTATAACTGCATCGCGCTCATCACTCCGAGACATCAGATATTAAGTCTCATTTGCCCAGTAATTTCACTGGCTACAATGCCCTTCAAACCGGAACACAGTATTGCGCACTACTGCTTGGCTGCAGAATGACTGACAGAACTTTAGTAGCTACGCAGACGGTCTCCCGCATACAAGAGGCCTGCCATGAATAAAAAAGGCTTATTTTTAACTAACCACCAGCAGGGCGATCATGTATTTTTTGTTTCAATCAATTTCAATAAGAGGCGTATTACACAGTAAAATTGAATAGATTGGGCGTATACATAACAATTCATAGGACAATCTCGCTTTGTAAATTTGTCAGGTAACTGGTTTCTCATTGAAATTGAGTGAAATAAAAGATACATGATCGCCCTGCTGATATAGTAAAATGCAACAGCAAAAATTACATTGTATTTCCAAAAATAGTAAATGATAACCATTTCTGCGGACCAAGATGGGAAGGAATGAGATAGTTACAGCACTAAGACTTCGATCTGGGCATATTTCGCTAAATAAATTCGGTTTTATGATGGGTAAAACGAATAGTCCGAACTGTGATCGATGTGGTGTAATAGGGGACGTGTTCCATGTTATCATGGAGTGTGCCCGGAACGAGGGTCTGCGTCGACGATTGTTTGTCGAAGACCATGTTTTTGGCAGGTAGGCGGTTGTAACGGAGTGCTTTCTCAACCTGAGTCAGAAGATGCCAGAAAGCTTTATGACCTGTACCAGGCTGTCCTTAAGACGCTGAGTACAGGATAGGTAAAATTAAATTGTATCGAATTATTTATTCTTGTTGTTGTTTAGGGTGTTCTTTTTATGTTTGGACTCGCAATAAGCCCTGTATAAATTAAATAAAGATTTTAAAAAAAATTATCACCTAAAAATATCACCCAATAAAAAAATATAAATACCAAAAAATAGTAAATAATCACCAACAATAGTAAGTGATCACCAAAGTAGGGTCGCTCGTCACCCCTTCATGTCGCTTCCTCTACTTGACTTTCGCTCCGCTGCGGAAGTCGCCCGCGTTCCGCGCTATTTAGGGTTCCGTACCCAAAGGTTAAAACGGGACCCTAATACTAAGACTCTGCTATCCGTCTGTTTGTCTGTCTGTCCGTCTGTCACCAGGCTGTATCTCATGAACCGTGATAGTTAGACAGTTGAAAATTTCATAGATGATGTATTTCTGTTGCCGCAATAGCAGCAAATAATAAACAAAATAGAATAGATGTATTTAAGGGGGCTCCCATACAACAAACATGATTTATTTGCTGTTTTTTATAGATAATGGTACGGAACCCTTCGTGCGCGATCCCGACTCGCACTTGGCCTGTTTTATTATATAAACTCTACGGATAAGAGCGAGTTGGTTGGAGTTGTTAGCATTTACCAAATTTGGTGGTCATTTACTAAATTTGATCTGCCGATACAATTTTTGAATAGAAGTGAATGGGATCTCAAAGATTATTTTCTCATTCATTTCTCGGTTATTACATTTTTCCCAAAAAAAATATAACAAAATTATACACCTAAGTACTCATAAAAACTAATAAAATTAAAAGTTTCGTAAAACCGTGACACCCTTTTATCTGCCATCAAACACGAACAAAGCCTCCCCGAAAATAAAAAAGTTGTAAAATCACCCTCTGGCACCCCAATTTGTCAAATTAAATAAAAATTTCCCGATCCCGGTCCCCGATTGAGATGCGCAAAGCAATCTGTGGAACGGAAAATCAACATTATTTTGCATGGCATTTGTTTTTGGAATTTTTAACTGTCTTTTAAATTTTTTTAACCGACTTTAAAAAAGGAGACGTCGGCTGTGTATTCTATAAAATCTACAATAGGAATTGTTCTGTGGAACTATTTGATCTCATTCCTCCATCACGGTTATATAACTGCACTGCCCGCATGGGGCACTATAAAAGAAGGGTGAAAAGGGTCCTTAAAGGTAGGCAACGCACCAGTAATGGCCCGAGTGTTGCAGGCGTCCATAGGCGACGGTAACCGCTTACCATCCATGCGGGCCGTCTGCGTCTGTCTACATAATATATCATATAAAAAAGAAGAGGTTTCAATTCAATTTTATTTTTTATGTGTGTTACCTCAGTACTCCGTTATTTATAAACCGATTTGGAAGATTAGAGATCAGTATAGCTACGAAATGGTCCCATATAAATTTCATCAATATTTGACCTTGGACTTTGAAGATACATCAAATTGAAGTAGGTTTTATTGTTTGTTGAAAAATGAATTATTATATAACTGAATGATGAGACGAGCAAGTAGTTCGCCTGATGGTAAGCAATACGCCTGCCCATAACAGGAGCAGCAGCATCCAGAACTTTGTTTTGCAAAATCCTACGCGGCACTGCACTGCGTCACCCTGAGACAATTAGCTCTTAAGTCTCATAATGCCCAGTAAAGTCGCTGGCTCCAATACCCTTCAAACCGAAACATAGTAATTCTTGCGCACTACTGCTTGGCGGCAGAATAACTGGCCGAACTTTTACCCCAAGCTTTGTAACGCACCGGTCAAAGGGTTAATTCCAACAAACGTCAACAGAACATTAACCCTACATCCCCTACCTGTCCGAATTCACCCCTATAACTGCTAATTAAGATCATTCAACCCTTCGGTTAAGTAAGGTAAGTTAGGGTTAAGCTCGGGTTATAAGTTCGGACAAGTCGTTCGGTTTTATTGAGCGGTTAAACGGACATTGAAGTTACGCGAATTACATAAGTTAAAGCGAGTGTGATTCGTATGACTTTCAATCCAACGCACCTGAGTTTGAATCCCGCTGGCCGCATCACTGACTTTCTTAAGTTATGCACGGATTTAACACTAAAAACGGTGAAGGAAAATATCACGAGGAAATCGGCATGTCATGTTTATTTTTTACACTTAATAGGTCTATGTTTGGTCACTATCTCGCCTGATGTGAAGCGATGATGTGGCCTAAGATGGAGCACATAGATCTAGAGAGAGACGGCAGTTGAGCGGCTGCTCAGACCCGTCTCCCCGATAGTTCACCGAACATCATCCCGAAACACGACTAGGTCGCTTGACGGCATGGCTTTGTTCGGTGGGTGGTATTACAACCACGGCCAGAGCCTACCACTCCAAAGCGCGTAAGCGGGTTACATCACGATGTTTTCCTTCACCGTTTTAGAGCGAGCGTACAAAATCTGCCCTTAACTATAAGTCATTGGTGCAGGGCTGAGTCGGGATTCGAACCCAGGTGCGTCGGATTGAAAGGCGCACGAGTCCCCGCTGAGCTACACTCGCTCTAAACATACACATGACATGTGACATGTTGCGTGATTGCATGAAAAGTTCCGACTCAGCATACAATACAATACAATACAATAACACTTTATTTCATACGACAAACATAATTACATGAACAAAATAGAAATCTTAACTAAAAACTTAACTTTTTTTTTTAGGGTAATTCAATTGACGGTCTTACATACTACGCATACTACGCTAAGGTATTTTTATGTACCTTAGTAGTTACTGATTTTAAGTCGGAACCCTGTCCATGCCATTAGGAATATCAGACGAAGTTATTACAGTAAAACAAGTACACATTTTGTCAAAAAAAAACCGACTTCAATGTATTTTCGAAGTCCAAGGTCAAATATCGATGTTTATATGGGACCACTTTGTAGCTATACTGAACTCAACGCAAAAAGAATTTTCCACATCGGTTCATAAATGACGGAGTTCGAAGGTAACAAACATTAAAAATTTAAAAAAATACAATTGAACAGAGAACCTTCTCCTTTTTGAAGTCGGTTAAAAAGCCGGCTATCTACCTACCTACCTACCTTGTAGCAGGCCTAGCGCACTCCGCACTGTAGTTACGAATCTACAAGTACATAGCCGGACACCGACGGCGGGTCGCGCGTCGTTACACGTGCCGCGTCAGAAGAGATAAGAGCGGCGCGATAGAAAGAAAGGCGCTCTGTAGGTTAATATGACTGGTAGGTATGCAGCGCTACGCGAGCTGAATTGAACTTTATTGCGTCGTAGCAAGTTGCTATTTGTTTAAATTTCTTTGCGGAGTAATGCTTCTGTCCTTTAGTATTCTGTGCTTGTAGGTACGTAGGAAGCCGCGTGTGCAAGCACTACAGGTTCCAAGCAAACCTATCAGAAATACACAGCTGAATTTTACAAAAGGCTAAATCCAAAACTAAAAGAAATAGCAAAATGCTCAAAGAAGTCTCGAGTCCGATTTTGATAAAAACGAAAACTGCATAATTGGATTTTTGAAAATCATTGTTTCCTAGCCAAAAAACAAACATTTATTTTGAAAAAAGAGCACCTTTGTATAAGCCACCAGCTGATAGCCAAGAGGCGAAAAGCCAAGTTCTATTAATCATTTTATAGACTAGATTCACAGACTAATAAGAGATACTAACTATTCTCTATTTTTCCGATCCTCCAACCTATTATATTTGTGATATAGCAACGAGAATAAGTTGGTGAAACCCAAAACTGTGGATTGTATTTAATTAAATAAATGAATTGGATTGCAAGTTAAATACACATGATGAACACCACCCGTCTTCTATCCGATAACGCCCGCACCATATCACAGCGTGATGATAAGTAGGTAGCAAGGGTAGAGAGGTATGTTTATGTTAGGACATGAAGGGGAGCGCATTTATTTCTAGCTGAAGTAACTACAAGATATAAGTTATTTGTCTGTTGGTTGCATAACATAACGGTAAGGCAATTTATTAAATGTCTTATGAGCAACTTATTACATACTTGTAGCCTATTAAGAAGTACAAGTAGAAGCAACTAGTCTGTAGGCATAATGCGCTAACTGTGCCAGGCCATTAACAGATTAAAAAAGAAATTCGTTTACTCGGATATTTTGCTGTCAGTGGCAATAAACTTCAAAATTCAAATGTCAATGTCATTTTCGTTCTGCATTTTGTGAATTTTGTCCATTTTCGGTAGATTTAAAATTACTTTTCCAAAAAAATCTGTAAAAATAATATATGTTTTGCTTGTAAAGCAGGTAAGAACTACATATTATATCCATAAATAATATAATTCCAGAAGGATAAACTTGCTGAAATGTATAACACCTAGTCGCAAGTTGACCGCATGTTTACTGCATTTGTGTTTTTCTACATAATTACTTTAAAAAGCGAGTAAACCAGACCTTATGTTTTTTCAACATCTGCGTGTAATTAACTTTATAAATACACTGTTTGCAAAGGTCTCGAATGTAGCAAAAACAAAACTGCGCCAGTGAAAGCATGAGTATCTTTGCCGGTGTTATGACTTTCATAGCTGCTATAATTACTTTAGTTTATTTATTTATAATAACTAGTACAGCTATACAGCCAATGACACTAATTAAACAGCTAAAATACAATATAGATATGAAAATAAAAATTAAATACTTACAAAAACACTTTAATACAAATCAATTAGATGTAAAAGAATATCTTCATGTCAATATGTACATCTTGGAGGAATTAAACAGGCGGACACGTCGTCGCCAAATTCAAAAGTGAAGCACTCATGTTATGCCAGTCCGCTCGTTTGTACACAAGCCACACACACACATTTACATCATGGTATGCCGGTCGGCCGTCACATCGGTCCTCCGTCCTCTCAAACAATCAACGCCACCACCATTGCTATTGCTTATTATTTGTACATGTGGCGCGTCAGAAGAGATAAGAGCTATGCGATAGAAAGAGAGGCGCTCTGTAGGTTAATATGACTGGTAGGTATGCAGCGCTACGTGAGCTGAATTGAATTTTATTGTGTCTTAACAAGTGTCGCTATTTGTTTAAATTTCTTTGCGGAGTGATGCTTCTGTCCCTTAGTATTCTGTAGTCATATTAAAAAAAAAATTCAAATTCAAATATTTTTTTCAATTTTGTACCCTTTGAATGTCTTAGAACAATAAATAAGTCATTAAAATATTAAAAAGCATAAATTATTAATCTTTCAGATAAGCTTTCGAGATGCCGCAAGCAAGGCGCAAAACTCCCTTCAGTGGGAAAGCAAAGAAGCAGCAGCTGCAGAACAAGAAGCAGAGCAAAGTATTCCTCATGCCGAGTAAGTATGCAGCTTCTAGACTTCCATTTCAGTCAGATTATGTAAAAAATTTCAAAAATGAAACTAACATGACAAATGTATGTTCAGTTTTTTTTTTACACTTAAGACATGTTAAGTTTAGATAAAAATCCAAAAAAAAAAATCACTTTCAGTTTTTTTTAAGGTTTCCAATTTACCACTTACCAGGCAACTTTTAAATTTTTTCTTTCCATAAAAACTTAAAATTTTTTAAAAATAAAAATTCAATGGACCAAGAGATCTGAATGGGTTATTTTTCGAGACAACAATGGGGCTGGCTTGGTCGCCTCGACAAAAAGTCCCTAAAAAATTGTAGAAAATAAATAAAAACCCAAATCAGATCTCTTGGTCTGTCGAAAATTTGATTTTTTTATTCACTAGCAGCTTAAAACTGATGCGGATATGTCACTTCAGGGCTTGTCCAATATTAAATAATACATTTGATGAAAATAATTTGTTTGTTTATTTTCTAAATATGTCAATGAATCAAAAACGTCACAATTCTCTACATCTACCAAGTAGGTATATATCAGGTCTCTCCCCTTAATGTAGTGCCCAGCATCTGGTCCAGATGTCTTTTCCAGACCTGGCCAGAATCAGTCATGACCTCATAGTGTAGCTGGCCCAGACGTCTTACGACTGTCCCGAACTCCCACTTTTTATTTGGACAGTTATAGTTCCGTATCTGGACTCTCTGCCCCGCTTGGAACGTTCTTATATTAGAGTGACTCACGTGCGTACGGATCTGTAGCGAATTATCCTTGAACATTGCGTGTAGTAGTGTCCTGACTGTCCTGCCACCGAACATCAGTTCATATGGACTTTTCCCGGTGCTTATATTTGGCGTTCGCCGAATCTGTGTTTTAATTTTTAGAATTTTGTCATGTATTGTCCCGGTGTCGTTATTCATACCGTGAAGGGCTTTCTTTACGGTTTGGACAAACCGCTCGGCTTGGCCATTTGTAGCAGGATGATATGGTGCCGACGTTCTATGCACTACACCATTTTGTTGTAAGAAGGATGTAAACTCTTGCGATGTAAACTGACGTCCATTGTCTGAAACTATTATGGATGGAATGCCAAAATCTACAAACATGCCTTTCAGTTTCGAAATGCACCAGGCACTAGTAATCGTCTTCGTTGGAATTATCTCCACCCATTTAGACATCGCATCAACTAAAATCAACAGATAATATCCGTGTACTGGTCCTGCAAAGTCGATGTGAATCCGTTGCCAAGGTTCAGCTGGTACTTCCCAGTGATGTAATGGGGCCTTGTTTGGCTCATTTTGTTTCAGACGGCATTCACGGCATTTACTTACTAATTCTTCGATGTCCTTATCGATATTTTTCCAATATACGTAACTGCGGGCTAGTAATTTCATTTTCAGTATACCTAGGTGACCTAGATGTAGTTCTTGTAATATTTGACATCGTAAGCTGGTGGGAATCATGATTCTTGTTCCTTTAATAAGACAATTGTCTTCTAATGTAATTTCATTGTCGTTGTAACCAAGTGCTTTTAGAGTTCGGCCTTCCTTTAAAGATTGTACTAAAGTTACATATTCGGGGTCTTTAGCTGTTTCTTCTGCTATTTTGTGACGGTTGATAGGAAGTGTATGAATTTGATGTTGTTGAAATCTGGTATGTTGGTCTATTTTGTGTTCGGGAGTCTGTTCTAAAGGGAATCTTGATAGATAATCCGCGTTACAATTATCTATTGATTTTCTATATTCAATATTGTAATTGAAGCCAGAAAGAAAATGCGCGTAGTGAAATAGTCGCATTGTGCTCATCGCTGGTAAAGTTTTGCTGGGATGGAATATCGTTGTTAATGGTTTATGATCCGTAATTAGTGTAAATTTCCTTCCGTAACAATAGTGAAAGAATTTTTTTAAACCCCAGTATATAGCTGTAGCTTCTTTATCAATTTGACTGTACTTCTTCTCACACGCTGTCAAGGATCGCGAAGCGAAAGCGATAGGCCTGTCGGTACCGTCTGACATCCGATGCGAGAGTACTGCCCCGAGGCCAGTTGGTGAGGCGTCTGTCGCAAGAATAAGGGGTTTGTTAATGTCAAAGTGGATTAGAATTCTATCACTCATGATTTCTTGCTTTATTTTCTTGAAACTCTGTTCACATTCGTCTGACCATATGAATTTTGTATTCTTTTTAAGTAATTTGTTAAGAGGATAGGTAATAGTAGCTAGGTTATCGATAAACTTATTGTAGTAATTACTCATTCCTAAGAAGGTCCGTAATTCATTTATGTTCTTAGGTTTTTCAGCTTCTAAAATAGCTCGAACCTTTTCTCTAGTTTTATGAAGGCCGTGCTTATCAATAGTGTGTCCCAAATAACTTATACTCCTTTTGAAGAAACTGCATTTGTCTTTGTTCAGTTTCAGATTATTTTCTAGTAATCTTTCAAGTACCTGATCTAGTCTTTTCTGTACTTGTTCTCCTGTTGCTCCCTGCACTATTATGTCATCGAAGAAGCATTTCACTCCTTGTATATCTTGGAGAATTCTGTCCATAAATTTTTGCCATAAATTTGGTGCTACCTTAACGCCGAACATTAGTCTGTTTACTTTAAATGTGCCTTTGTGTGTACTGATCGCTTGCATCATAGCACTTTCCTCATCCATTTGCATATTTAGGTAGGCTTGTCCAATATCTAACGTGCAAAAAATCTCACCACCGTTCATCTCAGCGAATATGTCTTCTATTATAGGGATCGGATATTTTTCGTCTTTTAATACCTTATTCAGCGTTACCTTGTAATCAGCGCATAAACGAATGCTTCCATTAGGTTTTACGATGGGTACTACTGGCGTTCCCCATTCAGCATTGTCGACCTTTGTAATAACTCCTTCTTGGCATAGGCGGTCGATTTCCTGATCTACCTTTTCCTTTAATGCATATGGAATACGTCGAGGTTTAATGTAGATAGGGGTGGCATTTTCTGTCAATGTTAAATGCCCCTTGAAATTAGGAATACATCCGGGTTTTCCATCGAACACCGGAGAAAATTTTGTAAGAATCTTGTCCATTAAGGGTTGATTTTGATTATCCACACCTACAGATTTCATATCTGCAATGTTCAGTTTAATTTCTCGAATCCAAGCTCTACCGAAAATAGCGTCCACATCTTGCCTGATAATGTAAAGTTTGCCATGGAAAACTTGATCTCGGTAGTTACATTTGACGTAGGTGACTCCAACTGGCATGATGAGTTCACCTGTGTAAGTTTTCATACGTATTCCAGTTTTGAATATTCGATTTTCCAATTTCAAGTTTCTGTAGTCTCTGAGTGACATGGATGTTAATGCAGCTCCTGTATCCAGTTCCATTTGCATTTTCTTGTTTTCAATACTAACATTAATCATAAATTTGTCCGTAGAACTGGTGTTAATAATGTTAATGTCGCATATACTATCGGTATCGTCTGAATCAGGTTCATCAACTTGGTTGTTACGATTATGTCTTAGAGCTTGTAGACAGACGCGGGCTAGATGTCCCGTTTTCTGGCACTTCGAGCAATTGACGTTAATGTGCCTACATTTGTTAGCTCTGTGGTCATTTTCACCGCAGCGGAAACACTTCCCTTGTAAATCCTTTATTGATGTTATTCGAAATGACTGCCTCTGTTTCAAGTTTGAATAATTCTTGTTCTTGACTGAATGTATGGGTACATCAATGTTAGTGTGAGGTTTACGAATTATGAACTCATTATCAGCTCTAGCTATTTCATTTGTCGTAGCGATGTGTACTATTTCCTTGAATGTAGAAGTTTGGTCGTCTTGTAATATTTTAGTACGAGTTTCGCTGTCTCGAACTCCTCTAATGAATTGTAAAGCCAAGAAATTGTCAGTTATGGGTTTCTTGCAGGATTGGCATGCAAAATCGCAGTCGTGGGCAAGTTTCTTTAGTTCAGTACTAAATGTCAAAACACTTTCGTTCTCACCCTGAGTTCGTGTAATGAATTTATGCCGGCGTGCCCACACACTCGGTTTTGGATCTATAAATTGTTCAAGTAATTCAACTAAGGCTTTAAATTCCATATTTGTAGGATCTTCTGGTGCGCATAAGTTACATGCTCTCTCGTGTAATTCTGGGCTTAAGGAACTCAGAAGTATGTGTGTCATCATCTTAGAATCTTGACAGTTTAATATATGTAAATATGTAACTAACCGCTTTATGAAGTTTTTAAAACTTTCTTTCTGTTGGAATGGTTGGAAATTTATTTTAGGGACCTGTGTAGCGCTTGCTTGCGTACAGTCCTGAGACCTATGTGTAGCTGACGTTGAAGCGCTAGGTGACCTCCGGCTGTGTAACATCAGTTTCAGTTGTGTAACGTCTTCTTTGAATTCGAAGTGTAAATCGATTTCCTCTTGTGTACTAGGGTTTATTCGATCTATTTGTTCCTGTATTATGTCGAACTTCTCCTCATATTTTTGAATAGTCGTAAGTCTTGTAGTGTACTCGTATTCGGAAAGGTTTTTTACATTTTTCAGGAAGTTGTAAATTTTTGTAAATTGTCCCTTGATTGTGCTTCTCACTCGTTTTAAACTAATTAATTCTTCTTCCATCGTCGCCAATTATTAAATAATACATTTGATGAAAATAATTTGTTTGTTTATTTTCTAAATATGTCAATGAATCAAAAACGTCACAATTCTCTACATCTACCAAGTAGGTATATATCATCCAATAACACTAAAGATACAAACATTACATCAAACTGCTTATTTCTTTTCAGCAACGTCCGCATCAGAAGCTTACGAAGCCGTATCACTGAACTATCAACCGAACAAGTCACGACGTGGGGAGTCCAATCGATACGCTCTAAAGTTCTATAGAGAGTCAGATGCAGAGCTTCAGATGAAGAAAGAGGAAGCTTTGTGAGTATCCATAACTTTTTTTAAATGTTTATATACTTATGACAGCCTCTGTGGTGTAGTGGTTGGGCAGGTTGGCTCAAATCTCATACACCCTGAGTGTTAGTGACACGAACAAGTTAACATAAATATAAATATAATACCCATATCTGTACAGGAGGTTCGGAGTTCGACCATAATTTTAAATTCTGGACATTCCTCCCGCGCGTACTAAGCGCTTCGCTTCCACTTTTATTATGCGTACTGCTAACGAGTGGAACTCCCTGCCAGAGTCAGTCTTTCCCGATAGCTATAATCTGGGAATCTTCAAGTCTCGAGTGAACGGGTACTATCTTGGTAAGCGTGCTAGATCGTCGACCGCATCGTCGCTTACCATCAGGTGACATAGTGGTCAAACGCAAGCCAATTAACTAGTAAAAAAAAAAAAATTGTCTAAAAAACGGCAAAAAAATTATGTCTGTTGTATGGGACCCCTTAAATATTTATTTTATTCTGTTTTTTAGTATTTGTTGTTAAGCGGCAACAGAACTACATATCAAAAAAAAATCAAAATCTCTTTAATCATTTCGGCATCACAGACGCACTTATGAACGTCAAATTATCACAATGACTACCACCGTATCGGAAAAAGAACCACTACTCACAAGATACGGCAAGAAACTGAGGGGAATTTTTTAGAGATTTGTTATTTTTTTTTGGTTTTTACAATGTTATGTTTCATATGTACCAGTTGGTTACTTTGCAGAAGTGGAATGTTCCAAGCACCTTTGTCTTCTATGTAATTACGAACAGTGTAGTATGCTTTTCTCATTAGAACATTCTTAACGCGTAATTTGAATTTACTTTCTGTGAGCTTCATTAAACATTTTGGAATTTTATTATAAAAACGTACTCAGTTGCCCATGAAGGACTTACTCGATTTAGTCAGTCTATACCTAGGTACACCAATCCTATTCTTTTTTATGTTATGATGGTCACTATTTACTTTGAATTTTTGGAAGTTTTTACGAACGTGCTTTATGTTATCATCTGTGATAATTTCAACTGTCTAACTATCACGGTTCCTGAGATACAGCCTGGCGACAGACGGACAGACAGGTTAACCCGTTTCAGAGCAATGGTGCCACAGACAGACACATACTGGTCAAGCTTGTAACACCCCTCCTCTTTGTGTCAGGGGCTGTTTAAATTTCTTCTAGACCAGCAGGGCGACCATGTATTTTTTATTTCAATCAATTTCGATAAGAGCCGTATTACACAGTAAAATTGAATAGATTAGGCGTATACATAACGATTCATAGCACAATCTTGCTTTGTAAATTTGTCGGGTAACTGGTTTCTCATTGAAATTGATTGATATAAAAGATACATGATCGCCCTGCAGATCCATCAAATCTCTGTCTCCATAACCACAGACTAAACAAGCACCGTCTCATGCAACTAGCACCTGTGCTGCTCTTTTATTGACAAATAAATAATTCATTTTATGTAACTTAATGACGAGACGAGCTGGTCGTTTGCCTGATGGTAAGCAATACGCCAGCCCATAACAATAACAGCACCACCCAGAACTTTGTTTTGCAAAATCCTGCGCGGCGCTGCACTGCGCTCGGCACCCTGAGACAATTAGCTGTTGAGTCTCATAATGCCCAGTAATTTCGCTGGCTACCATGCCCTTCAAACCGGAACACAGTAATGCTTGCGCACTACTGCTTGTCGGCTGAATAACTGACAAATTCATTATTTTTACTTCTCCAGTAAGGCCATCACTCCCGTCCCAGAAGAAGAACTAGAAGTCGACCCAAGCAAGTTGTTCCCACCAGGTGTGTCGTTCCCAAAACGACCACCGTGGGACTTTAACATGACTCCAGCACAATTGGATGCACAGGAGCAGAGATATTTCAAGGTAACCTTTAAAGTCATAATATATTTATCTATCCTTCCATCTATCCTCAAAAACCTTTCGCATTTATAATATCACAAACTGATGCGGCCTTTTATATTTCCGCTGTGAGATGCGGTATGCGCCCTGAGGCTTATGGCGTCAATTAAATATATAATTATTTTAGTGGACTGTATTTGAAAATCGTTAGGTACACTAGTTACCTACATGGTATTTCGGCAGATCTGCTTAGGTATAGAAATTGGACACCAAGCACCTTCTTTCTCTTGTGTCGCTCCTGTGGGACGTCCCGTTGATTCTGAAGTCCTGAATCTGCCTTCAGGCAGAGATCGCGGTAGGCACTCACGTTACGCACTCGCGGCAGTGCAGACGGCGGCTCACTTGCACTTCACGGTTGTGGTAATTAGTGTTATTGCACTTTGGAAGATTTGTCTAACTTCCCAGATATATGACTGGTCGCGGATAAAATATTTTTGCTACTGCCTGCGGTGACAAGATGCGTGGCGGGATATGAATAGGTGAGGGACAAGGAAAGCAAATCACCTAATTACCATGTAAGAAAGGGAAAGCCTATCATATTGAAGTTGCATCGAATTGCAAATATGGTGGTAAAAAAAATAGCCAAGTAGGTCTAGCCGTTTTCAAGTGATGCGCTTACCAACAAACATCATTTTTAACCGACTTCAAAAAGGAGGAGGTTCTCTGTTCGGTTGTTTTTTTAAGCTATTGCATAGCTTCTATCGCGGGCCTTGAGCGTGGAGACCGAATCCAGAAATTCCGTAACGAAAATAACCTAACACCCCCCACTCCGAATGCTATGCAATAGCTTTACCGCGGCAGTCTCCGAGTGCCACACGTCTTTTTTTTTTGTATGTTTGTTACCTCAGAACTCCGTCATTTGTGAACCGATTTGGAAAATTCTTTTTGCGTCGGGTTCAGTATAGCTACGAAGTGGTCCCATATAAATTTCATCGATATGTGACTTTGGACTTCGAAGATACATTGAAGTCGGTTTTTGTTTTTTTCTAAAAATTAATTATATTTTTATTTATTATATTTAATTTTATGAATGTTTCATTAATATAATATTGTAAATGTTTCAGAATTACATAGACAGTCTGCAAACGTCGGAGCATTGGAAGGACATGTCCTACTTCGAACTGAACCTCGAAACGTGGCGGCAACTGTGGCGCGTCATGGAAATGTGTGACATATTGCTACTTATTGTCGACGTTAGATACGCCGTGAGTTGTTTATAACACCCGTATTCATGATCATCATCATCATCATCATGAAAAAAAAAATGAAATGAAATAACTCTTGAAACACACACATAAAATTATAAATAATCAAAACAACGTAACAAAAGTGTAACAATTGGCGGTCTTATCGCTTAAAGCGATCTCTTCCAGACAACCGTGCAGGGAGAGGAATAACGCAAAAATAATGGACGGTGGTTTTCAATATCTCAAAACACTTACATAAACCAATTACATAAAATACACACTAATAAAATAGTAAATAATCTTAATACATACAATACAATTAAAATATAATAAACATACATAAACATTAAAATAAATATATATTAAATACATTACAATAACATGATAAAGATGATTGTAGCTATAGCGAATCATCATCATCATCATCAGCCCATCACGTTCCCACTGCTGGGACACGGGTCTTCTCTCATAGAGAGAGAATGGGCCCATAATCCACCACGCTGGCCCAGTGCGAGTTGGTGGATGTCACATGTCCTTGACTTTTTGTGAAAAATTCTTGGACATGCCGTTTCCTCACGATGTTTTCCTTCACCGTTTTTGGAGCGAGTGTTAAATCCGCACTGTTAAGAAAGTCAGTGGTGCGGGGCCAGCGGGATTCGAACTCGGGTGCGTCGGATCGAAAGTCGCACGAGCTCCCACTGAGCCACACTCGCTCTCATGATCAACACTTGTCGAAACACTAGGGCTTCAACCAATTCCGACATTTCAAACCTTGGCTGCGCCGAAACATTTTGCACATCTAAATGTTTCTAAATCTATAGTCAAACATGCGTTATTGCTTAGAAAAAAAAATTAGACCCGTATTCATGATTAACACTTACCGAAACAAAAGGCAACTTCATCATGTTCATTTGCACATACGTAAACGTATCATGTCATGGAAATGTGTGATATACTGTCTTCTTTCTGTTTTATTGTCGACGTTAGATACGCTGTCAGTTGTTATTAAAACACCCGTATTCATAACTTTTTAAACCGAACCTTTTTAACAAAAAGGAGAAGGTTCTCCGTTTGATTGTATTTTTTTTGTTTGTTACCTCAGAACTCCGCCATTCATGAACCGATTTAGAAAATTCTTTTTTCTTTGGGTTCAGTATAGCTACGAAGTGGTCCCATATAAGTTTCATCGATATTTGACATTGGACTTCGAAGATACATTGAAGTCGGTTTTTGATTTTTTCTAAAAATTAATTATTAGATATGCAATTTTTTTGCCGCAGCCGAGGTTTGATCTCAAGACCTTTTGCTTCAGTACAGGAAGCGCTCTAAACCAACTGATAAATATGCGAAATATTGTCAATAGATGTCGCGCCCGTCGGTGTGCAAATATCCCGACCACCGAGGTACCTGCCTGCCGTGGTAGCTCAGATGGTTTAGAGCGTTTCCTGTACTGAAGGTAAAGGTCTCGAGTTCAAACCTCGGCTGCGGCGAAATATTTTGCTTACCTTAAGAGTTTGTTAAACTAAAGCAAAGCGGGCGTTATTGCTTATTATTACATTATTATAATAATAATGTAATAATAATAATAATTAGTCCAGGGGCGACTTTGTGGCGAGTCGTCGGTGCGTGGCGACACTGATCCTTACCCCGAGATTCTCCCTGGGGCTAAATGAGACCCCTGACCCCCGGCTTGCCTTAACTGGCCGTCCGGGGGTGGAGATGCAAGAGCTAAGAACTAAGCTCCAAGGGTGAAAGTGTTAAAGGGCATAACGCCGGGAGTAGCGTTTAAGTGAAACTGCAGCACACCTCTCGACACCCTTTAGCCACCCACACCAACGTTGCCCCTCTCGTCGCTAATGAACGGCGGCCCTTAAAGGGGGCCCGTTTAGTGGGTGGCGAGTCACCACCTGCCTAAATATTTTCTTATGAGGCGGAACTGGCAGGTGCCGAGGTCTCATATCATAGACCGGCTCTCATCGATTACAAATTCACCACAATAGCCCAATCATAAGTAATTTTCATATCTTCAATAATAGTCGTCGCACTTATCGGGGGCTGTCTTTGATTGTATCTTCTAATGATGCACTTAGAGACAGTCCCCAATAAGTGTTGCCCATTACATATCTAAATTAAATGCTCTAAGAGGCCTCTACGTGTTGGACTCATGTCCCCGCGCAAGCCTTTCAAACGACCGGGTGTACAACCCGTGAGAAAGAGCGGCATAGTAATAATTTAAAAATAACAATAATTTAATAATAATAATATTTTAATAATAATAATAATAATAATTCAATGATCTTTGACTTTCGCTCATTTTTAACCGTACAAAATCTATCTAATTCCAGGGTATGATGTTCCCCCCATCCCTATATGAGTATATAGTGACAGAGCAACGTAAGAATATGATATTAGTCCTCAACAAGGTGGATTTGGTCCCTGCAGCCGCGGCTGCAGCTTGGAAGGAACACTTCGCTGCCACGTACCCCGGCCTGAAGGTTGTCTATTTCACCTCCTGTCCGGGGTACAACTTGAGAGGAGCTACAAGTGATAAAGCTGGTAAGAATCGAAAGGTTTAGATATTTCCTCTCAGCCACACTCGCTCTCTGAGCCACACTCTCTCTCCGAGCCACACTCGCTCTCTGAACCACACTCGCTCTCTGAGCCACATTAACTCTCTGAGCCACAGTCGCTCCCTGAGCCACAGTCGCTCTCTGAGACACACTCACTCTCTGAGCCACACTCGCTCTCTGAGCTACACTCGCTCTCTGAGCCACACTCTCTCTCTGAGCCACACTCGCTCTGAATTGCAAATAAATGATTTCATTCCAGGCTTACAAGTCCGCCGCCGCAAGGGCCGTCAACGGATGTGCGTAGAAGGAGCCACGCAACTACTGACAGCTTGCAAGGAGATAGTGAATGGGGAAGTGGATCTGAAGCCGTGGGAGGACAAAATCAGAGAGGAGATGAAGATGGAGAGAGAGGAGGATGAAGTGGAAGTAGGCAAGTATTTCATATTTTTAACCGACTTCAAAAAAGAGGAGGTCCTCGATATCGTATGTTTTTTTTTGTATGTTTGTTACGGGATTTTTGATGATTGTTTTTTTGTTTGGTAGGTCATACTTCAGAGGTGGTCCCATGTAAATTTTATCGAAAAAGATGCAGCACTTTTTGGAAAAATTAAAAAAACAAGAAATATAAGTTTAGTCTTGAAGTCGGTTTTTGATTTTTTCTAAAAAAAATTACAAGCTTTTATTTAACTGGCACTGTTTGGGTTTTGCAAGTTGAATCAGAACCAATTCCTCTTATCCTAGGGAATTGTAATATTGCATATTGTCAATGACAATGCAATATTATGGTGACAGCCAGCTGATCTGATGATGGAGACGGAAGGTGGGCAATGGAACTCCTTGACGGATAATCGTAAACTACTAGTGTTTGGGCTCGTTTTAATCTGCTCGTGGTTCCGATTACGAATTTGTTAAAAGCTTGTCTTGAAAAATTTATTTTTCAACAAAAATTTTGTTGTTTTACTAGCTTTTTCCCGCGACTTCGTCCGCGTGAGCGACAGAGGTAGCTCATATTCGTATTTTTTCCAAAACCATCTTAACGAGACCTCCCCAGTGTATGAGAGCGCGTACTACGAAGAGGTCAAGCTGTATCTTTGTAGTCACTCAACCGTTTTTGATGAAACATTTTTTTTTTACGCTTAATAGATCCATGTTTGGCCACTATCTCGCCTGATGTGAAGCGATGATGTTAAGATGAAGCACATAGATCTAGAGAGAGACGGCAGTTGAGCGGCTGCTCAGACCCGTCTCCCCGATGGTTCACCGAACATCATCCCGAAACACGACTAGGTCACTTGACGGCATAGCTTTGTTCGTTGGGTGGTATTACAACCACGGCCAGAGCCTACCACTCCAAAGCGCCTAAGCGGGTTTCATCACGATGTTTTCCTTCACCGTTTTAGAATCAGCAAAATCTGCACTTAACTATAAGTCATTGGTGCAGGGCCGAGTCGGGATTCGTACCCAGGTGCGTCGGATCGAAAAGCGCACGAGTCCCCGCTGAGCCACACTCCAAACATACCCTAAAAGTCTAATATGGTACCTGCCCAAATGATTCCCCAAAGTAACCAATCAAATCAATTCATAATTTGAATAAATTCTAAAAAAATTCCCTAAAATCTCTTCCAAACAACCTTTGGATGGAGAATAACTGAGGAGGTTCTTTTCAAAACTTAACTATTCCACATTTTGTGTTTTTAAACAATCTGAGAAAATAGTTTTTAGGTATGCAGCTTTGTATTGGAATAATCTATTTTTGAACGAATCTTTTTTTCTGGTGTAATTATTAAATTCATCAATTAACAAGTTTTGGCCCAATTCAGCAGGCAGGACCGGGCAGGTTGGCTCAAATCTCATACAACACTGAGGTTGCGGGTTCGATTCCCGCGACGGGACAAATGTTTGTGTCAATAAGAAAAAAAATCGCAAGCATTTGTTTCGTGTCTGGGTGTTGTGGGACCATGGTCCTCATACTTCCTGGTTCTCTAGATACAGGGAATCCTAGTTAGGGGCCACGATCTAAGTATGTGATCGTTAGAAAAAAAAAAAATATATTTTCGCGGAGTGTAAATTTGAATGTTACCAAAGAAAAAAAATATTCACTTTTATCGAAAATGGAATAGTCAAGTTTTGAAAAGAAGCTCCTCAACTATGAATGTATTATTTGTTCGTAGGTGAAACGATAATTGAGAATCCGGACACAACATACTACACCCATGAACGGTTCAAGAACGGAGTGCTGACTATAGGATGCTGCGGACAACCCAACGTTGGCAAATCTTCTCTAATGAATGCAGTGCTCGGCAAGAAGAGATTGTCAGTCTCTAAGACTCCGGGGCATACAAAGCACTTTCAAACCATTTATACAACTCCCGAGGTGAGATATGTGAGGGTGTGTGTGTGTGTGAGGATGTGTATGTGTGTGTTAGGGTGCTGCCTACTAACCTACTGATTCTTTACTCAATCACGCAAAGACTGCTAAACTATTTTTGATGAAATTTGGTATATGAGTTCTTTCATGGAAAAGGACAAAGGATACTTTTGAACCTAGAAAAAGTAACTATTCCTTAGGGAACAACTATAAAACTCATAGTTACTTAGGGGACAACTATAACACTAACAGTTACTTAGGGAACAACTATAAAACAATCATTTCCTTAGGGCACAACTATAAAACAATCAGTTCCTTAGAGCACTACTATAGAACAATTAGTTATTTCTTTAACAACTATAAAACTAACAGTTCCTTAGTGAATAAGTATAAAACTAACAGTTCCTTGGGAAACAACAATAAAACTAACAGTTTCTTAGGGCACAACTATGAAACAAATAGTCCCCTAGGACACAACTATAAAACTAACAGTTCCTTAGTGAATAAGTATAAAACTAACAGTTCCTTGGGAAACAACAATAAAACTAACAGTTTCTTAGGGCACAACTATGAAACAAATAGTCCCCTAGGACACAACTATAAAACTAACAGTTCCTTAGTGAATAAGTATAAAACTAACAGTTCCTTGGGAAACAACTATAAAACTAACAGTTTCTTAGGGCACAACTATGAAACAAATAGTCCCCTAGGACACAACTATAAAACTAACAGTTCCTTAGGGAATAACTATAAAACTAACAGTTCCTTAGGGAACAACTATAACACTAACAGTTCCTTAGGGAACAACTATAAAACTAACAGTCCCTTAGGGAACAACTATAAAACTAACAGTTTCTAGGGAACAATTATAAAACTAAATAAATTACTAATACTAACGAAACTACTAATTACCAGCGAAATTACTGGGCATATGAGACTTAATATGTAATGTCTCGGGTAGATGAGCGCAATGCAGTGCTACGCAGTGCTTATTATGGTATTAAAAGTTCTAGGTGGCACAGCAATTGTTATAGGCAGGCGTGGCGCTTACCATCAGGCGAACGACATGCTCGTCTCATAAAAAAAGAACTAACAGTATCTTAGGGAACAATTATAAAACTAACAGTACCGTATAGTCTAAGAGCCCGTGAACCCCAGACCTTCGTTATTTTATAAAAGCTGAAAGTTTGTCAGCGCATGCGTAGCGCAAAGTCGTCATCATCTAATTATTCATCATCAGCCCATCACGTTCCCACTGCTGGGACACGGGCCTTCTCTCATAGAGAGAGGATGGGCCATAATCCACCACGCTGGCCCAGTGCGGGTTGGTGGATGTCACATGTCCTTGACTTTTTTGTGAAGAATTCTTGGACATGCCGGTTTCCTCACGATGTTTTCCTTCACCGTTTCTAGAGCGAGTGTTAAATCCGCACATAACTTAAGAAAGTCAGTGGTGCGGGGCCAGCGGGATTCGAACTGGGGTACGTCGGATCGAAAGTCGCACTTGCTCCCACTGAACCACACTCGCTCTATCATCTAATTATTACCTAAGTATTATAGGTATATAAAAATCACCTTTTATACTATAACGTAAGTAGAACTATAATTTCATGAACTTTAAGGGTGTCTGGCAAGGGGTTGCCACTATGTTAAATGTCTGGCAATGAATGACGTGATTTTTAATAATATACTGAATGTAATACCAAAAAATCACACTTCATTATTTGACGAATTTAGATCGGTATTTTACACACCTTTAGTACCGTTTACCTGCCAAACCCACCGTAGCCCAAATTTCATAATGGTCCATCGTTCTTTTCTGTGTTGGGAACATGCGCCGACAAACTTTCAGCTTTTATAAAATAACGACGGTCTGGGGTTCACGGGCTCTTGCTCTATTAGGGAGCAAGTATAAACTGAATTATATGCGGAAATTATTGAACAGGTCAGATTCTGTGACTGTCCCGGTCTGGTGTTCCCTTCAAAGGTGCCGCGGCCTGTACAGATTTTGATGGGATCCTACCCTATTGCACAGCTCAGAGAACCGTACACTACTATAAGGTAAGTTTTTTTAAATATGACAGACATGCAAACAGCTCGAACAAAAAGCCACCACCGTTTTGCCAGTTATTCTGCCGCCAAGCAGTAGTGCGTAAGAATTACTGTGTTCCGGTGTAAAGGGCATTGCCTTATGTCTCGGGGTGATGAACGCTATGCTTTTTGTGGTATTCAAAGTTAAGGCTGGCACGGCATTTGTTATAGACAAGCGTGGCGCTTACCATCAGGCGAACGAGCTACTTGTGTTGTCACTTAAAAAAGCCTCCAAAATAGTGTTGCCGCTTGATAAGTGTCACAATCGATAGACTATCGATAGTCTATGGATAGTTTAGGAAAAGCGTGAATATCGATAGTATCGATGCTTTAGTTATCGCTATCGATATCCTAATTGATTTTAGATGTCAACTATCGATAAGTCAACTATAATATTTGCATGCCTCCTGGTAGAATATGGTTGAACTTATAAATTTGTAACATCATGTATTTACCCATATTCGCAATAAATTAATTTGAATTTGATTAGTTTGGTAACATTACTCCAAACATTTATCTTCCAGGTACATGGCGAAGCGTAAAAAATCCAAAATAGTGTTGCCGCTCGACAGGCCACTATCGATAGACTCTCGACAGTCTATCGATAGTCTGGCAATAGTGTGACATTCGATAGTGATATCGATATTATCGACATCATAACTGATTTTCGACGTCAACTATCGATAAGACTATCGATAGTTTGGCAACACTACTAATATATATTAGTCTATTTTAATAATAATATTTTTGTTTTTGTGATTAGAATGTATATATTAGCATGTATGTATGATTATGTAGGTATTTAGTTGTAATTAATAAATTTTGTTGTACACCGCCGTCTACTTCTTCCGATACTGTCCATCCAAAGGTTGTCTGGAAGAGATCGCTTTAAGCGATAAGACCGCCTATTATACTACCATAGTTAAGGCCTGTGCAATTGTCAATGACAGTTCCAAAAAGAGGAAGACTAGTGACGCGCTTATATTGTAATCTAAAAGCTCGGGCTCGCTGCGGCACAGAATACATAGCAGTTCCTTAGACCGGCTCGACGGCGGCGCACGAATGGTTCCGAAACTCTCCGACTACACAAGTAGGCAGTGTGTATAACAAGGATGGGTAGAGGCGCCAGACAATGCGTGCGAGCGAGACGTAACTAAACTTCTATCGAATAATATCGCGTATCGTGTCTCTCACTTCTATTTCCATTGGCTAACTCGCTCTCACAAATATGGTGGAGCTAGAAGATTAACATTTTATTATTTATCAAAATATCATGGATATTTCATACCTACGAGTGGAAAGTAATCCCATGTGACTTATTTTACTTTCCAAACTGATTATAACACTTTCTAAACAAGCACGCAGGCTTCTTTAATGAGTTTTTGTTGAAAGTACGACCAGGTTAGGCAGAAGCGTTCACGACTGTGGTCTAAGCGCGACTAAATGCAAGTGTGTCGCGAGACACACTTGAGAAGGTCCATTTTTGAAACTGTCTCTCGTTTCCCTGTTTGAAACGGTCATTGGTTAGTGTCTATTTCTTAAAATTGGTATATAATAAAGAGTTTTTCTATTCTATATCCATTTTTCAGGTACATGGCGGAGCGCGTGGATCTGCCGCGGTTGCTTCGCATAGAGCATCCCGAGCGGGACGACACGTGGTCGCCGCGGGACGTCTGCGACGGGTGGGCCAAGAAACGAGGGTACCTCACTGCTAAGGCGGCCAGGTATGTCAAAAATTTAGTAAAATATGACACGTAATTGAAATAATAATAATCAATTATTTTTTTAAGCAATAATACATTTCAAAAAATATATTTTTTTTTTAGAAAAAAAACAAAAACCTACTTCAATGTATCTTCGAAGTCCAAGGTCAAATATCGATGAAATTTATATGAGAACACATTGTAGCTATACTGAACCCAACGCAAAAAGATTTATAAATTACGGAGTCCTGGATTCCAATCGAATTGTGAACCTCCTCCATTTTGAAGATGGTTAAAAAATACAATCGAATTTTGAACCTCCTTTTTTTGATTTATGGTTAAAAAAATACAGTAGAATTGAGAACCTCCTCCTATATTTAAAGTTGGTTAAAAATGAACCATGTTTCAGATTGGACACGTACCGAGCGGCGAACAGTTTGCTGAGAATGGCTCTGGACGGGAAAATATGTCTGTGGCTTCGACCGCCGGGGTACTGCAAACTTAAAGGTAAGCCTGAAACGTAATCCTACCAATAACCCGTGTGTATGTGTGTGTGTGTGTGTGTGTGTGTGTGTGTGTGTGATTACACAACTCCTATCCAATTCTAATCCTAGAAACTTAATAATAAATAGTAAACGGCGGCCCTTAAAGGGCACCCGTTTAGTGGTTGGCGAGTCACCACCTGCCTAAATATTTTTTGATGAGGCGGAACTGGCAGGTGCCGAGGTCTCATATCATAGGCCGGTTCTCATCCATTAAAAATTCATCTCAATAGCCCAATCATAAATAATTTCCATATCTCCAATAATAGTCCTCGCACTTATCGGGGGCTGTCTTTGATTGTATCTTCTTTATGATGCACTGAGACAGTCCCCGATAAGTGTTGCCCATTACATATCTAAATTAAACGCTCTAAAAGGCCTCTACGTGTTGGATTTATGTCCCCGCGCAAGCCTGCCAAAGGACCGGGTGTATAACCCGTGAGAAAGAGCGGCATAAATAATTATAATAAATTTATTTAACAGTAAACCTAATATATCCTACCACAAATCTTATCCAATCCTATTCCTAGGAATATATCCTACCACAAATCTTATCCAATCCTATTCCCAGGAATATATCCTACCACAAATCTTATCCAAACCTATTCCTAGGAATATATCCTACCACAAATCTTATCCAATCCTATTCCCAGGAATATATCCTACCACAAATCTTATCCAATCCCATTCTTAGGAATATATCCTACCACAAATCTTATCCAATCCTATTCCCAGGAATATATCCTACCACAAATCTTATCCAATCCTATTCCCAGGAATATATCCTACCACAAATCTTATCCAATCCTATTCCCAGGAATATATCCTACCACAAATCTTATCCAATCCCATTCTTAGGAATATATCCTACCACAAATCCTATCCAATCCCATTCCTAGGAATATATCCCACCACGGTGGACGAGGAATGAGGATAGCGACTATGTTCTAAACTATTTAGAGATTTTGTACAACAGCAGCTCTTAGTACCCCTTCAGTTAATTGGGCAGGCGTGGCGCTTACCATCAGGGGAATGACATACTCGTCTCATCAATCATAAAACCGGCCAAGTGCGAGTCGGACTCGCGCACGAAGGGTTCCGTACCATTATCTATAAAAACGGCAAAAAATCATGTCTGTTGTATGGGAGCCCCCTTTAATATTTATTTTATACTGTTTTTTAGTATTTGTTATAGCGGCAATAGAAATACATCATCTGTGAAAATTTCAACTGTCTAACTATCACGGTTCATGAGATACAGCCAGGGCCCTAATTCACTATGACAACTTGGCGATTCCTTGCTTCAAGGAAACGTCGATTCCTTCATTAATAAACGACATCTGCGAAATTTGTATTCTCTATGATGCGTCATATATATGAATATATGAATGCGTCATAGAGATATCGTTTATTAATGAAGGAATCGACGTGGTTTCGCCAAGTTGTCATAGTGAATTGGGGCCCTGCAGGGCGATCACGTAAGTCTGTTGCGAACATTGCATGTTGCGGACTAACGTGCAACAGAAATTTATTTCAATCGATAAAATGCGATCATGTAACTTTTATGTCTCGATTTCAATATGCTCCTATCGATTACCCGACAAATTTACAAAGCGAATTGTGCTATGAATCGTTATGTATACACCCAATTCATTCAATTTTACTGTGTAATACGGCTCTTGTCTATGGTTTATATATCGATATAAATTTTTTTTTCAATTTGTCAAAACTTATTTTTATTTTAATTGAGCTTTCGTTGACGATTGATTGCAACAAACGGGTTACGTGATCGCAAAACCATCATAGAAACTGGATTCTTATTGAAATTGATTGAAATAAATGATACGTGATCGCCCTGCTGGTGACAGACAGACAGACAGACGGAAGGACAACGAAGTCTTAGTAATAGGGTCCCGTTTTACCCTTTGGGTACGGAGCTCTAACAAAAACCTATCTCTCTTTACAGAAAAATTCGAATCGTCAGAAGAGACGAAATACGTCAAATATGTGCAAGCCATATCCAAGGAGGAAGATGACGTCACAGTGTCGGATATATCCGACGAAGAAGACACGCAAGAACAAACAAACGAACAGACAGACGAGTCCAGCGAAGAATCGTCTGATGATGCAGAGCATACGGCTGCTATAGCGAACAAGTTTGCAGCTTTGGCTAGTGATGATTAGAGGAATATATCATCATCAGCCCACCACGTGCCCACTGCTGGGACACGGGCCTTCTCTCATAGAGAGATATTGGGCCAGCGAGTGCGGCTCAGTGGGAGCACGTGCCACTTTCGATCCGACGCACCCGAGTTCGAATCCCGCTGGCGCGCACTGACTTTCTTAAGTTATGTGCGGATTTGATAACTCTAAAAACGGTGAAGGAAAACGTGAGGAAATCGGCGTGTCTAAGAATTTATGACAAAAATTCAAGGACATGTGACATCCACCCGCTCTGGGTCGTGGTGGATTATGGTCCATACTCTCTCTATGAGGGAAGGTCCCAGTCCCAGCAGTGGGAACGTGACGGCTGATGATGATGATCAGTGAAAAAGATGGTAGCTTTATTTTTCTAAGAGGCAGCAAAAGTAGCAGTAATTTTGCATTTATTTAATACTAACTTAAGTTTTAAGTAATAGGGTCGGTCAACTTTTCAGACAGTGTTTAAAAGTATCCATAATATATGTCGCAGCCAAATAGCTTAATTCGCCGTTCAATTAACAGCCTAGCCTCTTTACTAAACATCGCTATTCAACTATCGGCCTGAATGATATTCAGCTATTTAGTCAAACAGCTAGACAAATGACTTGGATCGATGACGTTTAATCACTTGCCTAGGCTGTTCATTTATAAAGCCTCTTTTCCAAAGTTTAATGAAAAATTGTATAATGGATGTGTGTAGTGACAATAATAATGAATATAGCTGTAGCCCTCGGTAGGTTAGGGTGCGGCGGGGTTGGCCCTCGGGCCACCCCGACGCCGCGAACATGTATGTTAGATACGAATATAAAGTAAGTCGATTATAATCTATCAGAATCGAATAGAATATACTTTATTGTTCACTGTGTACAAAAAATGGTCTTAAATATAATGTATAAATGAGTATCAACAGCTGTGTCCTTTTCGAACATACAATGTTTTAAACACAAAACAAACGAGGAAAAAAGTTAAATATTAATTAGGGTGAGAAAAATTCACCTAGGTTATAGTGTCATTTAGATAGATCACTTCGATAGATTATAATCTACCGAAAAATAATGCGACGGTTCACAATCTTTCGACAGTTTACAATCTCGCGTAGGATATATCTAAGTTTAATGACATGCCTAAGCATTAGCCAGCCAGTTTATTAAATGTTGTAATAGACGCTATGGCTGAATATCATTCAGGGCGCTAGTTGAATGGCGCTGTTTAGTAAAGGGGCTAGGCTGTTGATTGAACGGCGAATTAAGCTAATTGGTTGCGACATATATATAGCCATGAGAAATAGTATTTTGATTAAATAAAGCCCTAAAATTACGTAAAAGTTTAAATATATTTCAAATATTGCCGCGCAAAAGGTCACCTCAGAACGTGTGACGTCATAAGAAGGCAAACGAAACGACAAGCTCTACGAAAGCAAACTTGCAAAGTGATTTATACGTTTTTGTGAAGTTTAATGACTTTAGGGTCGGCATGGAATGAAAAAAACATCGTTTTGATTTAGATAAAAAGCACAAATATATAATAAACAAGCTTCGCACACAATTTTTTTTTATACAAAGTATGTATTTATTTTTTTGACAGCCTCTTGTGTAGTGGTTGGGCAGGTTGGCTCAAATCTCATACATCACTGAGGGTGCGGGTTCGATTCCCGCGACGGGACAAATGTTTGTGCACAGGAAAAAAAAAGTGCAAGCATTTGTTTCGTCTGGGTGTTGTGGGACCATGGTCCTCATAGTTCCTGGTTCCCTAGATACAGGGAATCCTAGTTAGGGGTCAGGATCTATGTATGTGATCGTTAGGCGTTATTTATTTATATCTAGTATTTACTTTCAAATGACGTCATGCACTGTGTTGTGTTTCGGAACAGATAAAAAATGTCAGATATATTAGATTTTATTTATTGATTTCAAAATATAAATCATTATTATTTTACAAAAATATTGATCATTCAATCTTTCGGATTCGACAAACATTCGTTCTGACTATATTTTAGTTTTTTTAACCGACTTCAAAAAGGAGGAGGTTCTCTGTCCGATTGTTTTTTTTATTTTATTTTTATTTTAATTTTATGTTTGTTACCTCAGAACTCCTTCATTTATGAACCGATTTGAAAAATTATTTTTGCGTTGGGTTCAGTATAGCTACGAAGTGGTCCCATATAAATTTCATCGATATGTGACCTTGGACTTCGAAGATACATTGAAGTCGGTTGTTGTTTTTTTCTATAAAATAATTATTTTCGATTGTTTCCGACCTCCTAATGTTTTACAAGATTTATTATAATCGTTGTAATGCCTTAGTTACTTTTAAATGTACTGAAAGTAGTCTGTCTTTTTTTTTTCTAGGCGGACTACATGTAATTTTGTAATTCACAACGTAAATGTAACTTTAGTATGAAAGTTTTCGTGAGTTTGATTCATTATAAATATTTAATAAAACGGCTAGGACTCACGTAGTTGAATCACGTGGTCGCCGCGATCTCGCAACGTAAACTCGCCCCTGATGAAGAGCATCGGACATGCTCGAAACCTAGGTCGACTAATTTGACAAACTACGTGAGTCCTAGCCGTTTTATTAAATATTTATAGTAAATGTAACTATTTTTAATTAATAAATTATGAAATTAAATATCTTTTATTTTGATTCTTCTATGTGTTTAATATTGTGTCTGTTTTATTTGGTGTGCTAATAGTGTCATTGTATTGGTGGTAGGTCATCGTATGCGGGAGGTCATCTTTGTAGATACCTATCACTGCTTTGCCAGTTATTCTGCTGCCAAGCAGTAGTGCGCAAGCAGTAGTGTTCCGCTTTGAAGGGCATTGTAGCCAGCGAAAATAAAGGCATGTGAGACTTAATATCTGATGTCTCGGGGTGATGAGCGCAATGCAGTGCTACGCAGTATTTTTTACAGTATTAAAGTTCTAGGTGGCACTGCATTTTTCATAGCCGTGGCGCTTACCATCAGACGAACGACTAGCTCCTCTGACTCAGTACGACTAAAAAACTATAAAAAATAAAAATAACGCCCATCGATCACATACATAGATCTTGGCCCCTAACTAGGATTCCCTGCATCTAGGGAACCAGGAACTACGAGGACCATGGTCCCACAAAAATGCTTGCGCTTTTTTTTGTGCACAAACATTTGTCCCGTCGCGGGAATCGAACCCGCAACCCCAGTGGTGTATGAGATTTGAGCCAACCTATCCAACCACTACACCACAGAGGCTGTATTACAGAATTAGGGTGATCTTTCGGGGTAGTCAAGAAAAAGACTCCATTACAAAAATCCAATATCTTTATTACGTAATCCAAAACAAAGATGGCCGCGGTCACGCTTGTGTGAGTTCCTCCGGCAACGCGTCAACGGGAATCAACTGCGGGGCTGCATCCGATTCACATGTACAGAAGCAATTTTTGCCGGCCGGCCCGTTTGGAAGAATCAACACCTTCAAGTTCATACTGGCTTCTAATGCGTGCATAATTTCTGTAAACAAAACAAGATTTTTGTTAAAAAATATGTTTCAAGACAAGCTTTTAACAAATTCGTAATCGGAACCGCGAGCAGATTAAAATGAGCCCAACCACCTTCCGTCTCCATCATCAGATCAGCTGTCTGTCACCATAATAATGCATTGTCATCGGACTTTGACAAGTATGCGAAATTTCAACTTCGTAGGAAAAAAGGAAGTGGTTCTGATCCAACTTGCAAGATTTGACCCAAACAAACAAACATTGCAAGTTAAATAAAAACTTGTAAAAAATAATAAAGAAATTAAAACCTTTTTTTATTATATCATTCACATCCTGAAATTTAAATGAACATGGGACATTCTGGGACATGCCTTCCTCACTATATTTTCCTTCCCCGTTTTAACAAAATGGGTAATGGGTAAAAACTCACCATGTCTGCCCTGGTTCAGCGCGAGTTTCCCTCCGGATTTCTGCGTGGTTGTTTGTACCTCTGTTGTTGTTTCAACCTTCGGTTGTCCAGGCGGACTCGGTGGCAACTCTGGCACCAATGTTGTCAATGTTTGTTGCGTTGTTTTAGTTTCTTGTGTTGTTGTAGTTGGTTGCGTCGTTGTAGCTAGTTGCGTTGTTGTTGTTGTCGTGTCCGGTTGTTGTGTACTGCCACCGCCACCATCATCGTATTCATCAAAATCGTCACATTCATTAGATGCTTCAGTAACTGATTCAGTTTGAGATTCGATAGTTCTGCGCGAAC